>VXBO01010459.1:56646-83524 GCA_013400135.1 Rhinoptilus africanus | reverse complement strand
CTATACAGTAAGTGTTCACAACAGTCTGAGTTGTATTAATATTACATACGCTACCTTAGTTCAAGTAACGGAAATCTCTTTGACCAAAGCTTTAAAAAATAAATCTGAGCCCATGCATCTCAAGTACTTCTGTTCAAGATTCACTTGGGGGTTAATGCTTTTTTTAAACATTTGCTTTGATTTCTTTACACCTGAAAATCCTAGTCACAATTAATGCCATGAATGTGTGTGCCTACCCTGAGTCATGGTTAGGCAGTTAAATACCAAAGGAACTCTGCCTGCTAATAATTAAAAATGCAAAACTGAACTCAAAATTATTTGCATTTACAAAACTGTAGGCACTACAAAGGGAGACTGTGTTGATACCAGCCTCAAAAGTCACAGCTACTATTAATTATCTTTAAATACACACCCGTATACAAATGAAGCATTAACTCGGATCATGCAGCTAGCAATATTTCTAATGCAAGGCTTTAGATTTTCCGTAGGTTTTTATGGCATCCTTTGGGCTGTGTATCTACAAAAATGAGGCTTACGTGGTCGCTTGCTTTACCTGTCAGTCCCCTCCTAGCAGTGTTGCATTTTTTTCAACCGAGTTTGACAGAAGCACAGAAATGTCAGTGATAATTAATTTCTTGGAAGTTTGGTGAAAATCAGTAGAGAGAAACCCGAATGAGTGCCCCCACCGAGGGGAGGGTGGGCAGGACTCAACCCTTCGGTGCTCGCTTTGGGAACAGCTGGCGGGCTGCGGCATCTCCCCGTACTTCCTGAACGGAGCGTATGGTGAGGATACAGATGAGGAGCAAGGGCTAAAGGACAGAAATCTGTAGGAAACCGGGTTAGCAGAAGAATTTAGATGTTTGGTTTTTTAGGAAGGGCAGCTAGCTTACATTTTCTGACATCCAGCCTTCTTTCAGAGCAGTAATTTGTGTTGGCTTTGTAAGGAAAAATTGATGCTGTTATTAACAGAGTCTGCTGATCACCATTTAAAAAAAGAGTATTATCCTTTTATAACAAGATTATAGTGTTACTAAATGTGTCCTCAAAGTTTATATTTAAGGACACAAAGGTGGTTAACTTTCTGAAGTGGGGCTTTTCGTATGTGAATCCTATTAAAATTAGCAAGTTCATGTGATTTGAAAAGTGACTTCACCACAGTGTGAATGACACAAAGAAACCTGTGTTAGCTCAACACTACCTGTGTTCTCCTATTGAAGGTTTTGTGTTCTCCTATTTGAAGGTTTTAAAGAACAGGAATGGAAACAACACCAAGGTATCGAAGGGAAAGGGTGCGGTGGGATAGACCAGAATGGTGTTTCTCAGCACACTGATGAATTAGTCTTGGTGAAGAAAACAAGTGTCCAGACAGTGACACTGTTTGCATTTATCCCTGGAAGAGAGAAGAAAATCAATCCATAAAGCTCCCATTGATTTATCAGAAACTTCCCAGGGTGACCTCTTGGCAGGAGCTAACCGCAATGGCTCTCTGGTAGTTGTGGCTATAAGTCAATGGGAACCATTATTGATGTTATGAGAGCGTATGGTATAATCTATATAGGGTAACACAGAACCTAAAAAAAATAGATCTCAAGTTAAAAATATGGTGGGGTCTAGCTGATTTAATTGGAATGCTATTGACTTCAAGGGGAACAGGATCAAGTTCTTCATATAATTCTTATAGTTATGTGATATTTCCTTTGCATGGCAGCTAGAGAGGGAAGCTTGAGAGATCCTGAAAAATTATCCCGTGTGTTTTTCGTATACACAGAAGCAGAACTTGGTAAAAAACCCAAGGTTTTGGCTTAATTGTATCTATTGATATTGAGGCAAATTAGATATGCTTAAAGAGGGGTGGGTGGCAGAAAGGAATGTTTTCTTTCTTTTGGCATTTGCTCCGATATTAACTCTACGTATCTACTTAGCAGAGTTATACAGGCAAAGCACCAAGCTCAAGTGTAAACTTGAACTGCGTTATTTGAACACTAGGCATCCAATTAATAGATAAATTAGATTACAAAACCTGATCTCTACAAAAGGAAGAGTTGAAATAGCTGTGTAACCTATTCTGCCTTTAATGATCCAGCCCTGTGGGAAGAAGAAAAGCTAAAGTTTGAAAGCATGAGCAAAACTCCAGGTGAGAGTATCAAGTATTGCACACAAGTGGTCCAGAACTGTTGTAGGAAGAGTCAATGCCCTATCAATTAGTAAAACTTGCAATTATCTTTTTCAGTAAATGTTTTTGGAAAAGAATTTTCTTCTCCTTTTCTCATGGACAGGTTACATTCAGTTTACAGGTGAAGGAAGCTGACAAGTAATTTTAGCACCCAGTGGCTTAAAGGAGTTCAAATGACCACTAAAGTCGTATTAACTTGTCAAATTGACCAGTATTTTCTGCCACTGAAACAGTAGAATGGATGGCTGGAGACAATAAAATTGTTTCAATTATATTGCATTAGGCATCTCCACGAAGAAGTGAAAATGCAGAAAGCAAAGAGGAAAGGATCTAGGAGACGTGCTCAACAATGACAAGAATTTCACTGGACTCGTTTGAGTGAATACCCCATTAGAGAGATATATTGGAAGAAATATCTTCTGGAGGTGCAGGCAGCTAATTTGTACTTGAACAACCCAAAACTTAAAGCAGCAGGAACTTACTCTTAAATGTTAATAGAAGTCTAGAAAAAGAAAGGCCAATATTCTGAAAAATATTACAGGGACCTTGATCATGTCACTAACCTTTAATATAGGACAAGACAAATGCCCAGGATTATTGGGAGCTGCCAGACTCAGTGTTTCCTGGTTTCCTACTTGGAGAGGTGTTTTGCTCCCAACACGTACTCCCAACACTACAAAAACTTCACTGGCCAGCAAATGAGAGGCAGTTATAACTCTCAGCTGCATATAGTAAGCATCTGATGCCCTCTAAGAGCCTTTGCAAATGAGTTTTTCAGGTTTTGTTATCTAATGTAGACGTTGGTAGATAACCTGTTTTTTCCTGTATGTTCATATGATGATATGGAAAGAACAAAACCAACCTCTTGGTTGGCTGAGTGGGACCATGTTAAATTCACAGTGAAAAATACCAGTACTAAAAAGTAGTGGTCCAGTGGTAAAGGTGTTGTGGGATGTGATATTGTGTAATTAAGAGCACAGCTGATTTTTGAAAAGACACATTCTGCTCAAAAGCAGCTGTGATGCTTCCTATAAATTAGGAAAGAGCTGTTGCGGAGAGGTGGGTTAGTCACAGAAAGTGGGGAGATAGAGGTGTATGAGAGAGAGGTTAGAACAGAGGGGTGGAATAGGTTTGGGGTGTTTTTATTAAAAACTCATGCTAAAAATTTAAGGTACTGATTAATTAATGTGTTTGCAGCCTTTCTTCACTGCCATATGCTCATACAAATAGTTCCACTGATTTCACTGAAAGAGGTAGCTTTTTTCAAGGTGGCGAATTTAGTCCTAAATGTGAGTAGGAAATATATGGGATCACATTGTACCGTCCTCCTCTCACAGTAAGCATTTCTGTAGTTTGCACGTTATGGACATAATCTCAGCGGGAACAGGGCACAAAGGCAGGAATCACTGATTGCAGAGGTCGATGAATCTGGGGCTAAAGAGGTAATGCCACCCCTTTTTGTAAGTTGTGATGGATGACATTATTAAAAAAAAATAAAATGTAGGACCTTTGCCTCTTGCAAACTGAATACCTAAAGCCTAACTCCACAGAAAAGTAATATGAGCATCAACTCAGAAAAATGTTGCTTGAATAGAATCCCCAAATTGGCATTAGTTCTTGAGTATTTGTCAGCCCAAAGTTAGAAAAATGTCTCCTTTGTGTTGCGGTGTATGCGACTTCCCTTTACTCACTGGAATGCATTAGAAGAACACAATGGAAAAAGTTTAAATTGATAAAAGTGAACATGAAATATATATTTTCAGAGGATAACAATATTATGAGCATCTACAAACAACTGGCAGAGGGTTTGATATGGTAAGAAAACGGCCACCTATGACCTTGCTCAGATTCAGTTTGACTTTTTACTTACTTAAAACACCATTTCTTTTTATATGCCAGGTTATATATTTTACTTGGTGAAATGTTTGGTTTATTTAAAAATATAAAAGTATAGCTAGTCTCTCCATCCCATTCTTTTTTAGAGCACCCACTCCAGTCAGTGTGCTCCTCTGCAACCAATAAATCCATCAGTAAATTTATGTATGATTTAAACACTCAGATTTATATTTATGCTTACAATGTCAGTATAATTTTACAGTCAAGGCACAGTACATATACTCTGCTGTAAGTACTAGCTTGATATAGTAAACTCAAAAGAGCACATTGGGGGTTAGCAGTTAGAGCTGAAAGTGAAAATCAAGAAACAGCAGTGGTACTGCTTTTGTCTTCAGCATGCTCTTCAAGATGTGAGATGCTCCAGTGGGTGGGAGACCTATGCACCACCCCCCCAATTCTGGGGATAACCCCAGCAGATATGCTTTACAATTACCTTTTCTTAAAATGCCAATTAACCCTTTCAGGGTTTTGTGGCATACTGTGAGCAAGCAGGAGAGGGGCACTCATTTATCCCTTATATTGAACATCATAACCAATTATAAGGGGAATGGGGCGGGAGAACGGGTCTTACGCTAGTGTAGATGTATCTGGAGCACTTTCTGGGCTTATCCTTGTGGTTTTTAACATTTAGGAACATCTGCAGTTTTGTTTTAAAATAAGAATACACCAGGAGTACAAAAATAAATAAATAAAGTAAAACCTACAGATAGAGTTACAGCTTTATTGAATGAAATAGAAAAAAGGCTTTAATTCTCTTTAGTAATATTGTTCCTGCTTGTTAAATCTTACCAGCTCACACAGCAACAACAGTTTTAATTTTATCAAAATATTCTAGAGTTTATGCTCACAAAAAATAGCCACTGGTGTAAATCAAGCATTAACTCTATCAAAGTAATTAATATTAGGCCACTGGGAGACTGAAATTTCATAATAAAAATAACACAAAATATTAAGGTTCTTATGGGAAATAGAGCAGTACTAGGATGAGCTAGAATGAATATTGCTAGAATAAACCTAGAATGGCATTAATTAACCTGAAGATTAACTTAGTTCATTTAAATATATGTTTTGCTACTTATACTCTGATCCTTCAGGTCTCATGTGGAGATTGACTCTTCCATGGGGTCCCATTTGGGTAGGTGTTCAACATGAGTAGAGGTCAGAGAAATAGTCACGTTGGTTAGTAGCTGGTCACATTTTGCCAGTGTACCCAGTGGTGGGCTTTCTTGGATGCATTTGACCTTATCTTTGATTTGTAAGTTGTTGGACTACTGTGTGAAATCAAGTTATTTATCTTTTCATTTACATGGTAAGGGTGAGGAAGATGAAAAGGTAAAGATGCTAAATCTGCTAAGTGGGTTTTTGGTACATAAGTAGGTAACAGTTTTAAAATTTTTGGTAGCTCCCATTAATCTATATCCATAAACTTTCCACATCCCATACCTTCAGGGGCCAGAGGAAAGAGGAAGACAAACACTTTAGTCTTCTGATACAGGGTAAAACCCTTCGCAGAAGCTCTGTGATTGCTAATAACTGAGTTTAGGGTGCTTGTTTTCCTAAGGAGAAGAGTTGATGCATGCAGAACTGTGAGACTGGTTGCAAGTGTTTAAGTAAAAGCTGGACCGTGGCAACTTCTGTCGAGTTGGAACAGAAAGACTATAGGAAGATGTAGACTTGTGGGTCTGTACGCTGGTAGCCTCACCTCTCCAAAGCCAGGATTCCCAAGACTCCCATTCAGTCAGGATTGGTATCACCCTTACCAGAGGATGCAGCTGTGCTCCGCTCCATGATTTCTCCGCATATTTGCCTCTAAGCAGGGGGAATTTGGCTGTAGTAGATGAAACTACATAAGGTATGAATTTGACTTGGACCAGCGAAGGGAAGATGACAGGTTGATTTTTGAGTAAAATAAATTAATTCAATGTGATCTCATCCAGAATATTTGCTTGTCCCTGTAGAGGTGCAGTGTTCAGTTTGTCTTTGGTATTGGATCAAGCCCTCAAAAGAGACAGGGGTCCATTTTCCTTCTATTCTTAGGAGGCTTGAGGTTGAGCACTACCAAACAAATCATATGAAAGCCATGCCCCATTCTACACGAAACATTTTGGCCAACGTTAAGTTTTCAAGGTAGATTCTTAAATTATTCGTTACACGAGGGCAAACTGTTGGTGATGCACCGAAAGGAAAATTTCCATAATAAAGTTTTTGCAATCAGCAGTCATCAGGTACTTGACAGTGAATAAGAACCAACATTTCCTTTGTGAGACTTTGAACATCGTGGAAAGGTAAAATGATTATGCCACCTTCCCAGTTAAGTGCGTGCACCTCCTGTTTAGAGCATACAACAAAATAGCCATGATAAAACCAAAGGCTATCTTTGTGGCATGTGTATTTTAAGAAGCCCGGCACCTACTGAATTGGAGATTTGCGAGCATTTAACCATTTAAAAAAGGTTTTGTCCTTTATATATCCGTACACACATATATATCTCTTTTGCTGTAGGTATATTTATATAAACATAGGTATGCCAATCTTGAACTGCATGCGAGAATGTTTACTGCACGCATTAGACTTATATCTTGAAAATAAAATGTATCCTTTGGAACCAAGACTAAAGTACCTTTGCTTTATCCAAGTCCCTGCCTTTACCTGCCGTGTGAGAGAGTGAAGGGAAATGGTATGGATTTCATACAGAACAGAGAAAGTGCTATTAGTGTCCTGACAAAAGGAAGGAAGCAGAGTCTATCGCTGTTTTAACTACTTTCTAGATGTCCGGATATAATGTGGCATCAGAACTCTTGGTGATCATACATGCTACCTATGGTGCAATAGTGAGGTATAGCAGGGTAAATGAAGTATAGTTTCAGCAGCCCCTGACAGTGTAGGTAGAGAAATAGGGGTCTATTATAATGATTTCCCATGGAGATGTGTGCCAATCAAGGGGAGGGAAGAACCTCTGAAGGTCATCACCAAGGAAAATTACATACTATACTTTTTCTGGCATTCAAGTTTGATCACGATGCTCAAGAAAATAGTAGGAAGAGATGCGTACTGTGCGCAAGCACATACACATACGTTCATTGGTTTGCTGCGTACTACATAATAACGTGTGGGTTTTTCAGCACCTGGGGTTATAATGGATTCTCTTTGGACAGGCAGAGCAGAGGAAGATGAGATGTTTGGGTCATGTCTTGCAGAGAGAGAGTGAGAGCCTGAAGATGGTGATTCTGCAAGATTGAATAACACCAACATAATTATAGGGTGGAAGGGTTGCTGTAGCATTGTTGAAACATTACTGATGGGCATACTCGCAGGTTAACCAGACAATGAAGAGAGTTAGGCGACACTTACCATCGTGCCATTAGCACTGTTACACCATCTAATTGATACCTTTGCATTGTTGCATTAGATTGTGCTCCAAACTCAAAGTTTTTAGCTAGTTTTCCATCTGTCTTTTTATTTTCTAGATCCATTAAATATCACTCAAAGAGACTATGTTTTGTATTTTTCACAGAATGCTTTTGTGCATGATATTCAGCCAGATTTTTTTTTACTTCCAAATGCTTTAGAGTTTTTTTTATCTGATTATGTTTAATTGCCTGAATTCTTTAAATTATTGTGCATCACACAGAGAATTTGATATATATTAAAAACAAGTGTAGGATCCACCCTTAAGTCCTAAAATATAAACAAGTACTAAGCTATAGCACTGACTATGTCATAAATTCCGTATCTGTTCAGGATGACTATATCTTCTCTAATGATTCCAAATTTTAAACAGTTAGCAAAATACAATTATCTCCTTGTTAAAGTAAACAGTCTTCAATGGGAGAAAACATAAAAGGGCTACTGAATTCATACATATTTTAAAAACATAAAACATGTGTGTTAATAAAGTCACTTTAAAGAGAATATATCAACATATTATATAAATTATTTTCTTGCTGTCTGCATCCTCTCCCCTCCATCCTGATATCAGTCGTAGGTAGTAACTAATCTGTAAGGAAAAGTTGGGGAGAACAGAGGGGAAGAGAAAGGTACGGTTTTCCTTCTTGGCTTGGGAAAGCTTTGTACAGTGTTAATGAAAGAGTGTTTCTTCTGGGGAAGAAATGCTAATGTGAAATTTTCTCTTTCTCTCAGCACAGTCATACATTAGAGATATTTGTAGCAGTGGAGATGCAGACTGCAATAGGTGGATGGATATTTACCCAAGAAAATTTGAGCCATGCCCTTTCATTTTCAGAGAGCTGCTACCTAATCTCAGTGTAGCATCAAGACAAAGGACACCTCATTCCGTTTGCGCCTGCCCTGCAAAAAAAAAAAAAAAAAAAAAAGGGAGGGGGGGAGAGAAGAAAAAACCCACAACCCTTTGTGAATGCTATTAGAATAATGGTCTGGGTGGAAAAAAAAAAGATAAAATACAAATTTCACTCCGATCTGGGTTGGATTACTTCCCCATGCCCCTGCCTTTATTGAGCGATTTGGAGTTTCATTAGAATTCAGAATTCCTGCAGAAAGAAAAACCACAGTGGCACGGACTTCTCTTTCAAGGGGATTGCAGGCTGACCCATCAAAATGAAAAGGCTCAATGTTTTGCTGACAGGTCCCTGAGCAGGCCTGAGTGACAGCTTCATTTCAGCACTTCTCAGATGAGATTTGAATTGGGGGGTGGAGGAGGTAGTAGGAGAGAGACTTTGTTCCCTAAAAAGTGTCAGTGTCAAACTCTGCAGTTCAAGTTCTAGTGTCTGAGGTATAAAACCAAGTCAGAAATCATCTTAGACTTGCCTGCTTCCCAATTTATTATTAATGTCTCTCTAATATTAGCACACATGAAGCTTCATTTAAATCTTGGAGTTCATGTCGAGTGTACATTGTTCCTTTTATTGGAAATAAAAAAAAAGTAGAAGGAGATGGATTAAAGTACAGTGAACTACTGTATAACGTCTGCATGAAAGATTACTTAGTGGCATTTTTCCGTTGCGATAATCAAAACATCAGTGAGAGCCTGATCCTACCCCCTCTGTAGTCTGCCAGAATAGGAGCAAATTTCTTATAAATTGAACTGGATCTATCTGCCTACAACATAAATGTGGATAAGACAATACCTGAGGGTGTTCTCAGTTTAGTTTAAAGTTCAAAAAGCAGCTTTGCGTATACTTCATGATATTCCAAATGAGCAACTTCTTATTGTTTATCTCACTAGAAAAAATCGTGAAAACTTGCAGATCTTGCCATACAGGCAAGTGGAATCAGAGAAGCATCTTAACCTGGTCGTGTAAGGGAAGTAAAACTCGTTCACTTCCTACTTGTTCCGTTGCTACAGGTGGATTGGATACAGGCTGAGATGTTAGCAATTTTTTTTTCCTAAAGGTTTATTTAATTTTTCAGGTCTCAATTACTGCTATTCACAGCTTTTATCATTTATCTTTCTTCTCCTCCTTTATTGTGCATGTTACTGTGGGGTGTTTTTGTGTACAAAAAAATTTTTTGTGTACAAAATCCAACTGGTTCTGTTTCCTTTTAGGGACCCATCATAAACAGAGAGACAGAAAAAAGTTAACCTAATTGTTAAGATGAATATTAGAAAATTATGTCAGAAAATACAGATCTTTAAAGTAGCATTCGTCCTTATACCTTATTCCTGTATTTTATGATGTCACCCTGTCAGTAACTGTCATAAAACGAGATAGCACAAATCTGTTCTTGACACTCAAATCCTTTCCTATCCTATATATGGAGAATTTTCAAAAACAGAAAAGTATAAGTTTGACCAAAACCCCAGTGTATTCCCATAGGGTAGATAAAGAAATGCGGACAACTCTGTGCACTTTTGGCACTGTTAGATATGACTATAAATTGTTTTCACTTTGGAACAAGTTCTACTCTAATTTTTATTGCTGGAAAGCTGTAGTAACTTCAGTAAAGCTATAGGCTTTACCATGTAGATAGAAAAGGAGTTTTGAGCACTCTAAGAGAAGTATATTAAGCTTTAATTCTTATGTGAGTGTGATGAAAAGCACTGCGTTACTGTGGTTGTACTGTAAGTGTTTCTATTGAATGCAACAGCCAATAGTGACATAAAATCCATGGATGTGGTCAGAGTGCACGTTAGGACCATCCCTTCGGAAGCTTCATCGTGTAAACTTTTGCTAATTGTTCATGGTTTGCCTTTCTTTAAAGAAGTGCATGCGTTTGGAAAAGGGAGAGTGAAGCCACTAAAACTGGAAAGCCTCCCCAAGCTTCATTTATGTCTTGGCCTCCTTGTACGTTTTAAGAAATCTTAACTATTTTTAGGTTCTATGGATTATTGAGTGCAAAGCAAAAAACTCACTTTTCTCAAAACAAACCTCCTTGTGTAAAAGGCAGCAGGAAATAATACTTCCCTCTGATCCTGAGGAAGCCTTGCATTATATTACTTACGCTTTCACAATATGCTTTTATAGTCAAGTTTTTGTATCTTGTGAAGATCATGGACCAAGTTGAGGTCTGAAGCCAAAAGCCCTAGTAGCCTCTGTACTTATCCCGGGTAATAATTTGGCTCCAAACATTTAAAAGGATCCAGTCAGCAGCAGCATGGTTTTGAGATTAAATATGCAATGAAAAATTGTTCCAATATAGAGGCAGAAATTTCTCCTAATGAAATCAATAGCTGAATTCAACTGACTTTGTAATGGCAGTAGGAGATGGGGATGAGAAAGGGCTCATTTCAAAAATTACCTAAAATATAAAAGAATATATTGCAGTTTTTGAGAATCTTATTTGGGACTCCAAAATACTTCTCAAGCGTTGGGAGTAGGAATGGGATGCTAAGAACAGTAAAGTGAATACTTAGAGAAATAGAGTTAGAAGAGGAATACAATATACTGAAATTTAAGACAAACAGACCAAGTCCAGTTAGGGTAGAGTAAGTATGCTAATGGATAAATGGGATATTTGGATCTTGTAAAGCCAAAGCACATGAAATACAAGTAAATTGCACTAGGAAAAAGTCCTGTGCTGATGAATTGTTTGGTGTTCATGTCCTTTGCACAACTTCAAAACAAAGTACCAACACTGTGTATGAGCAGCCACGCAAACTAAAGGCTGTGAGTTGCGATTTGTCGGGACTCAGCCCGTGGGTCGGTGGCAGAGCGGTGAGTTGAACCTGCTGCCAAAAATTGCTGGTTGTTCAAGCTCTGTACAGAGAAACTCATGGTCTCTCGACTTTTTCTTGCTCCCTGTATTGATAAAAGCTGGGCAGTGCTGCTGGAAGTTGTGTGCTGTGTTTTGTGAGTACCTGCCTGAGCTAATGAGGGAAGGGAGGGCAGGAGAGGACTCGACAGTGCGTGTCCCATGCCTAAACATCCTCCCCCACACCCCCATTCTCTTTTCCACTCTCCCCTCCAAACTTCCCTCCCTCTTCCACGCTCTCATTGAAACTGGTTTGTGTAGATCTCATGTGCTAAAGTGGAATTTGGAGCAGCGAAGTGGGCAAAGTTGAAGGAGTTACCTGCAAGCTGTGCTCCCGCCTCGTCCTCTTCATTAACATCAGGTCAGGGAGGTACCTGTGGTGAGACAACAGATCAGTCCCCTGTTCGAGTCAGGCCGAGTCTGTTCTGCTTTTCTCCTTTAATGTAGTCTCCCCACTTTCAACAGGGATGCCCTTCTGAGGAAGGTAAGTCAGAGAGGCTTAAAAATGTGTGTGCTGTAATGCCATTGTAATATATTAGCTGGTTTATTTTTAGATCAAGCTAGCTGTACGGCGGCAAGAGAACGTATTGCTTTTATGGTATCGTTATTGCTTCCTCATTCTCCCAGTATCAAATCCCGTATTTTTCCCCAAATCCAATTTTTTTGAATTCTAAATTTAACATGCAGTGAGATGTAAAATCTGTCAAAGGAAAGGTGGGTCTTTTGTGGGATTTTTGAGGGTTGGAGATACTTAATCAGTTGAGGCATTACAAATATTATACGAAGAGCTTCCAGAAGAGAGTAGGAAGGAGGAGAAGCTGTTATAGAAGAACTGCTTGACCCGTTTCCTTAGAGAAAGACACTTTTGTAATTATGGTGGTTAAAAACAGCAGCATGTTGTTAAACAACTCACATAAGAACACTTAGCTGGACGCTGATTCTACATATGAATAAGCTAAGCAGGTATTTAGGCCCCAACATCAGCTCAACATATAAGCAGGCACGCTTTACTTTAAGCATGGGCTTAAGCTCTTTGTTGAACACAGACATTTTCCTGAAACAGGGCTATGAAAAGTACTGAACTTCTAGGTTCTCCTGCAACTGTCCTCCTCTGACATCCTGACCCGTCTCATGCTTTTTTTGCAGCGCTTTCAGCGAGCTGGGTAGGGACTATCATCTCATGTTGGCATCGTAGTGTGTGACGTAATCCAAGAACAAAAATCCACATCCAGTTTTACCGTGTCATCAATTTTGCCGGCACTCCATTGTTCATAAAGCACCAAAATGTAACTCTTGCTTTCAAACTCTCTTGCGGAGTTCAATGTGATAATGAATGTGAAGGGTTTGCATGAAGGAGGCAAAACTTTTTTTTTCCCCCCCTTTTTTTTTTTTCTCCAGGTTCACACCAGATAGGCATTTTTTACAGCCTGAAAGGGGATGTTTTCTTTTGTTAATAGCTTACAATCAGATGAAAGGACTCATCACTCTATTTTAGTGCTCCACCACATGGCGTGTATCTTTTATAAATTACAGGCTGGCGTTGTGTGCACTGGGGGAGAGAAAGGTTGGTTTTCTTGCTGTGAGCCATCCTGCCTAATTGTCGTATGCAAATAAAAGCAATTATAAGGCTTTTAGGGTGAAGGGATGACAGCTGAGTTTGGCAGTTGAGGAGGCCTCACCCACCTTGTTGTCATAGCAACAGGGAGGAAAAGGACAAAATGGTGTGTATACAGTGGAAACATTTATTTTGGTTAAAGAATTAAAAATACATATACCACTGTTATCATGAAACATCAATATGTGTAATGAATGGGTTTGTTTAAAACGTTACAGAAATTAAACTGTATTTATTCCTTGGCCCTTTAAATGATCCTTGTCATCTAACTACCATTTACAAACCATCACTTGTGATTTTATCTGCTACTTTTAAAGTTATGAACAGATCATAACAATCCATTCAATAATTAGGAGATTACAAGTTTCTGTGTTTTAGCACATCTGTTTCGATGTTACTAGACCCGGAGCTGCATGAAGGAGAGGGACGTTCAGTGGTGTGTCCGTGAAGGGGAAACAGTGAAAAAATAATAACCTATTAGCAGTCCATAAAGTTCAATATAAAATATGTTTGTGCTAAAGTGTTAAACAAGTAGAACAAATAGCGTGCTAGTAGCATACAAAATTAAAACGAGTCACAAATGGATATTTTCTATGGCAATTTATTTCACAATTACTCTTGTGGAAGCTTTCATGAATTAAATATGAGTTCTATCTTGAAATTAGGTGTTATAAGGCTAAATTACAAGAGGCAGCCAGTAATTGAGGTGGCTGAAACACGGGGTCTAGTGAACTAATCTCTTGCCGTGTCACGTGGCTGTCCTCTCGCCAATGGGAAACCTCCCCATCACAAAAACAGAGGCAGCTGAGAAAAATTGATTTCTCATCTGAGCCATATTTGATAGCTTTTGAAATCGAAAATTGAAATTAACTAACCTAAGCCCCGTCGTAACAAAAGAGCAAATTAAATATGCAACATGGCTTCCTATTGGCAGCAAGAGGGCCTGCCAAGGTAAATTTGTAAATAGAGTTTAAGATGCAATTCTCCCCCCCCTCTCCTTTTTCCTTTCTCTCAGTGTAAAAGTATAAGTCTGCAGTGGCTTTATAAATTATTTATACCAAAAGAAAAAAATTCATCAGCTGCAAATGGCCACTGTGGTTAAGGTCTTCCATGGAGAAAATCATTGCATTAGAAGAGCTCATTGAATGAAGCAGGATTAAAATCATCCACGGTCATCCTTGAGCTCGGAATAAACTGCATGTGAAGAGACTTATGCTTTCTTCTAGGGAAAAGTTTTATGAATGGAAGTTTACCAAAATGACAGCAAAAAGAAAACCAAAATGAGATCGGTCATTTAGACTTTACAGATAGCTAGGGCTCAAATACACATTTTTATTCTTTCTTTTCATTAACCCCAAACAATAATGGCATAATGGCTTTTTGAGCTTGGTGGAGTATCCACATGCTTGCCTTTTGTCTTGCTTTTACACATCCTAACACGTTACAAAAGATTCTGACAGTGAATGCTAATGATTCAAAAGGTGCTTCTGCAGAGCTGTGGATTTACAGTGGGATTCCCTGGAATGAAGGCAGCCAACAAAATCAGTGATGCCATGCTCTAAATACTGTTTTCTATCCTTTTAAAAGAGGGGGGGGGATAGAAACACACAGCCAAGGCGTCAGCCTTCAGTATTCCTCTCTTACAGGGTTTCTGCTTTTCTCTGCCCAGATTTGCATGGGAAAACAAAATGATTTAATTCCGATACTTGAGTAGAAACATGTATAAAAAATACAGAGCCAGATCCCTGTCTGCATAAATCAGGATAGCTTCTTTAACTTCAGAGGATTTACGCTATACTACATCATCTAAAGATCTATCTCATGGAAATTGTTCCACTTTCCTGCCGAGGCTGTTCAGATCTGAACTGTATAAAATCTAGTGACAACTGTAATGGAGGATATTACACTTAGCCTGTCTGTCATCCCAGGGATCTTGTAAAATCATTTTCTGTTCTAATTTATTACTTTTAGTGTCAATCAGCTGCCGACAAGCTGAGTAACATCATTAGGCATTGAGTTCATCTACTCAGCACTTTTTAAATGCAGTTTAAGTAGTTGTCTCATTATGTGTAGTAGGACGGAAAGTCAAGGTTCAAGGAGTTTTCCTTTTTGGCAGAGATATTGTGGAAGTCTGGGCTATTATCTTTGAAGGAAAAAACCCACAAGAAAATAGGCCTCTTTTTAAGGATTTGAAAGAATGAAAAGGCGGCAGTAAAATGCAGTAAAACTCACTGTCGAAACTTTGGTTCTGATTTCCCACTGCTTTACTTTGTATTTACCTCAGATGCGCGAGTTGAAAGGTGCGGGCATGGAGTGAGGCAGTGATGAATCAGGGATTTTGTATAATGTGGAGCTGATGGCTTCCAGCCATGAACTAATAAGTGGTTGGGGTTCATCTCCTAACTGAGAGCCTGCTATTGCTGTGCGGAGAATATAATGGATGGAAATAAACCGTGCACCAATCCTGTAATAGAAATCATTGATTTCCCCAGCCCCTGAATAGAGCATGATTTTATTTAACACTATTACACATCAGAAGTAACTCCACAGCCCTGGATGTGGGAAGGAAGAGTGAAACTAATGCAGATTTGCTTGGAATAATTTTCAGGGTTGTTTTTAAAATAAAAATGTGCGTAAATGTCAGAGCAGACAACAAAAGCCCTCCAACTTCATCCGCTGCTAGGAACCTGAGGGCTTGACTCTGGGCTAGATCCTGAAGAAGGGCCTCATGGCTATCCCTCAGAAGCTCCCTCATCCCTCGGCCACTTCCCAGCAGTGGTTTATGTCAGAAGACAGCACTCCCGTGTCATTCTTCGTGTTTCTGCTCCATTTGAACACGATTCTTCTGGCCATGTTCAGATGACAAACCATGTGTCTTAGGACACCCCAAAGCTGCTGAGATGTACTGATTCAAGGATGTCTAAGAGTGGTGGTCCTTTGTGGGAAGACCTGGTTAACGGGTGTAGCAAGAAGCCAAAGAGAGGAAACATGGTGCTGGGCTGGGTGGTGACCCTGTGATTTTTCTGTCTGCAACAGGCAGGACACGGCCATTTTCATGGCGATTTCTCATGTAGTTCCCTGATGTGTGATTAAGGAGACAAAATCATCATTGCAGTGGAATGAATTTTACTAAAATTTAGGAGGAAAGGCTAATTGCAACCTGAAATAACTGGTTAAACTGGTGGAAGGACGTCAGGAAGGGACAACTTTTCCAGTGTGAATGACTATTTAGGATACTGCTGTCTTATTTCCGTTCATTCCAGGGGAAGAAGAGCAAGTATAGTTATGTCAGATAGAAATAACATAGAGAAATGATACTGCACCCTTTCTGGATGATGTTGAGCATATGCTCTGCTGATGGAGTACTAGTGGAAAATATTTTACAAGTGGTTTGTCTTATTCATGCTGAATTGATGATTTCATCAGAGGAGCTGAGACTTAGTTACATTTACTATGTCTTAGCAGGGCTGAAGTTTTTTCTAAATGCATTTTATTTTTTTATAAATAAACATACATATGGAAAGTTTCTTACCAGTCCTATTGAAGACTTTTGGAACACAATCATTCCTAATTAATGCTGGTATAAAATGTGTGTGTTATAATTTTCCTGTTAAACATAAGCGAAGACGGTAACATGAAAAAGCAAATTTGTTGATAAGCATTCCCAGTGCACATAAAATTATTATTGGTTTAAAGTCTGGCCCCCCTCCCCTCAAACAGCTTTATGTGACATTCTGTACATTTTAGATATAGTTACCAAAGCTTGCAGCTTTCATGGTATCCATCCAACAGGATATTGTAATCAGAGTGCCAGTAATTCTGGGAAGCATCAAAAAAATGTTTCAGAGGATGTTTAGTCAGAAGAAAATCACAGCAGAGGCAAATCTGAACTGTTTGAGCAAAAGGAAAATTTCCTGCAGAACTGTAGAACAAATTCTACAAATAATTGCACCTACTGGACAAGTTAGATAAGGATGCAGTGCACATTTTAAAATAGTAATCTTGAAACTGCATATGTAGTTGTAGAGTGCATACGGGTGCATCTTGCTATAAGTAGTATCTTTGTATTAAACGCGAGTTGCTCATTTTGAGTTTAGCTTTAAAGATAATCCTTTTTTTTTCTTATTAGAGCAGTAATTAGGATTAATATTAATATATGGCAACAGTTACATTACAAAAAGGTATCACTTACTGCATCTGGGAGTGTAATTCTCTTAATAGCCAGGGATCCCGATATTCAGATGGGTCTAGATTGTATTGTAAACTCCTTAATTAGGCTTCAACCCAAAATATGTTTAAACCCATTTAATATGAATAATTTGACATACACGCGTATATCAAGGTAAGCAAATGAGAACTGGGGGGGTGTCTTGATTTTTCAACTCAGTTGCTTCAAATTGAGTCATAGCTTTGTGCTTTATGTAGCAACAAGGCCCTGATTAAGCACTTAAGCATGTGCTTAAGGTTAAGCATGTGATTAAGTGCTCTGCTGACCCAGGGCTTAAGTACCCTGTAAAGCATTGGAAAAATGAATAAATCAAATTTAGGTCAAATCCAGCCCTGTGCTTATATACCTATGGTAATAGCAAAACAGAAGGTAGGAAGCTTTGCTTTCAGAGCCTCAAAACAGCAGGGCAGGATTACAGCCTGACATTCCGGGGAGGGGGAGCGAGGGACTGTGACAGCCCCTGCTCCGGGAGGGCACGGGCTGCCAGCCGGAGGCCTCGGCCAGGTCCTCAGCTGGCTGTCACACACGCTTCGGTCTGCAGCCAGCAGGAGCCTGCGGCGAGCGCTGCGGCTTTTCAAAGAGCAGAGTTTATACGGGTGCACTTGGCCTGCCCCAACGGGATGGCCCTTGTCCTGCAAGGATGCTCGGTGCCGCTCCTCTCGCCCTCCCTTTTCCTCCTCGCCTTATCCCCATGGGAGGGAAAAGCTACAGGAGTTGTCCTTTCCTTTAGGGAAGAGCACCAGGGGCATCTTGCATAGCCTCATGCGGAATTTGGATGCCCAGTTCAGAGGTTGGGGCTGGAAGCTCCTCTCTGTGGCTCCCTGCCCATGGGACAGTCCCACCTGCCGCAAGGATGCACCGCACTGAGCTGCTCTCGTGTCTGCCTGCAGCAAAGGTTGTGCTTAGGTGGCTAATGGTGAGAAATGGGAACGTTTGGGAAACGGGGGCTGTAGTGACAGACAGTGCACAGGCATTTAAGAAAAGGAAGGTGTTTTCTGTGGATGAGTGTTCCCAGAAGTATTGAATATTGTTCTGGTGCTGCTAGACATCTGTGATCTGAAGCTGGCACTGAAACTTTCATGAAAAAAAGAGATCTTTTTGTGTGTCTTTATTATTTCCTCAGTCAAAACCAGCCACTGCTGGTCAATTCCCACAAAACCTGTGTTGGTAGTTATATCATTCATTGTGCTGGAGAAGGGTAAAGCAAAGAGTGAGCTATAGAGGACCACAAAGATGAGGATAAGGTGAAGTTTCAAGGGACATAGATCAAATATGCATCTGTAGAGGGGGAAAAAAAATAATCTCAAAATAATACATAGGGTTCCTACTAAGAACCCTACTAAATACTAGGGTTCCTAGAAAAAAAAATCTTAAAAAAATACATAGGGTTCCTACTAAGAGCAGTATTGTACCACTTAAAACCTTTTCTTTCTCTTTCCTTTCTTATCCTTGTCTAAATCCTGGCTTCCCTCTGGAAAGGGAAGAAAAATACAGTCTTTGACTCACGAACTTCTGCGCACTGGAAAAGAGGAACACATCGTGTGCTGTCACTGCAGACTTATCCTCCCCAGTACCACCTACAGTGGAAGTCTAGCTGCAGGCTAGAGTTATACAATATCACAGAGAGAGATTAAGCATTACATTTATTGTGGTTGCTGGAAGGCGATATTATTGCTGTTTCAGTGGAGAGATTTATAGCAATACTTAATGAATGCTCCTAGTTTTGTTATCAGTCGGTAACCATACACATGTTGTGCATGTGGAAATATGACATTAAGTCTTTATAAAAACCTTGGAAAAGTTGGATATTAGTGTTTGTGGCAAATTTGGCAGCACAATGAAACTATGTTAGTATAATGGCATGGTATTGTTAGGTTGGGCATATGCTGTTGGACAGAATACAGGCAAAGTTAACCTTATTGTTTTTTTGGCATTTTCCAGATGAAGAAATTCTTTGTGATCTATCCTTAGGAATGTGTGCAGACTGTTACAGTTATCAGTCTCAGTCTATTTATGAAAATATCATAGGTCAAAAACAGTTCAGAAACTAAATGCAAATTAAAAAAAAATACAAAGCTTTTAATGATATTTTCCATTTTAGCTCTATTTGAATCATAGCTATATGTGAGTCATCAGCAAAATAGGAACTATTAAGATGGATCAGAAAGATGTGAAACTTAGGAGTTCCTGGAAAAAAAAATATTCAAATTTTATTGTAATCATCTTGGTCTACTGACATCTGGTCTCCGTTTTAATGTAGTAGACAGCCCTAATGAGAAATTGAAAGGTAGCAGTCAGCTCAGAGCACTGACTTTTCCCTTCCCCAGAATCTTTACTTAGAAGCAATAAAGACTGAGCATCCTAGAAAAACTGCAAGAAAAATCTTACTTGAATTCTTTTAGATATAACATTTATTCTGTGTTCTGAGTAGGTGCTTGAATATTATATTATTGCTTTATTATTATATTATAATGTAATATAATATTTAGATAGCTGTATGGTAAATACATATTTGTACATAGTGCTGAAGTTAAATTTTCATTAATGCTGATCACAGGCAAATTATGAGTCTTAGAAGTGGTGCAACATATCGAAGTTCATGACTGGTATCAAGAGTCATTCACTTGAACACTTGCAGGTGCAGCTTTTTTCCCTTCAGGAAGGGAGATTTATTACAAGATGCTGCTATTGAAACCTCAGTCAAGATTAGGTGTAAAGACAAGAGAACACAGAATAGGTAAATAGCGTCTGTGGGACTCGCCATCAAAGGATGTGATAGAGTATTCTCAGATGGAACAGACAGGTCTGATATTGCATATTAGTGGAGTTAAAGTACATGAGGTATTGAAAATATTCATGCCTCTGCAATGATGGAGAGAAGGCAGAAGCTTTTGGCTTGGATGTTTTAGATAATGAAGAGCAACAAAAGATTATGCTGGAAGCAGATTTGCTGCAGATAGATAGTATATTCTTGCTAGAGAAATGGGATATCTGGCATAGTGGTCTGAGGGCCTTTTTTTCTTTTCTTTTTTAAAAGGAAAGAGCACATCTATCTTCTAACTGCATTGTAGGATGCATAATCAGAGTCACGGCAAGTAATGAAATGACTTTTCTTCCTCTAATAATATTCTGTTCCAGAATCTATCAGAATTTTGCAACAGTACGTGCAGTCTAAGATAACTATTACACAGATACATTCTAAAATTTGGGTAAAAGAAACCTACTGTATCATCGAATTATTAAAGAGAATTTGAGTATGTAAATTAATTTGAGTGTTGAATAAAAGCATCTCATTTTATTGAGCCTCCATCACCTTTTTCTAAATGGTAGTGAAGTGGTAATTAAAAAGGGCTAATTATATATTCTTTTAAATTGTTCATTTGTTCTTAATTTTCAAATTAATTTTCTGATGCGCATGCTTTACTTTTTCTGTCAGCTGTTTATTGCATAAACTCTCTGCTCTGACTGACCTTTGGGGGGGTAAAAGACTGGTGCTAGATGGTGGAGGCAACTGAGAATGAGGATTATAGAAACCATTTCCATAAATTTTGGACTTCACCTCTCTAGCCACATTTTATTTCCTTTCTTGGCAACTGTTCGTAGCTACATCCCGGAGCAATGTTTCCTGGCTGTGGTTCGGCGACCTTTACTGATCCGTGGGGCCATGCTATGCAATTGTTGCACAAATTGTACAGGTCCCCAGGCATAAAGTGGTCTCATCGTGTGAAAGCACTAGTGCCTCTCTCCAGGTAGAGGATCAGGACACCAAAGACATCCTGTAGAACAGGAAAAGTCCTTCTTTTGCCAAAACCTGCACGGAATTCTCCGAGAAACATTGAGAAGTGGAAGTTATCCACCGGCCAAACCCACAGTATAGACTCAGAAACATGATCTTCTGATTGCGTTAAAATAAATCAGTGAAAACTAATTAAAATCCCAAAGTAAATGTTTGCATGGTCTCCTGTGTATGTAGCTGACTGCAAAGTCTCCTGTGCCACAAGGAGCATAACAGACTGCTGAAGGAGTAGTTTTACTGTGCTCTATGCTCAAGGAAGTCAAAGCTAAGATGCTTCATAGAGGACTGTGCAAGGTCTAGACACTTGGTGCTGAAGGCCATGATATTATACTCCTGTTGGTAACTCTCCTAGCTCACAGCTCCTCCACCTTGAACTATGTTGCAGACCTGCTCTTAGAGGAGTTCATGTGAGTGGTTGATCGATTAATGTAACCCTTGCCAATTGTTTTCCCACTAAAAATCTCAGAAAATGCCATCGCGCCCTCATGCCCATTTCAGACCTAGGTGAGAGTAAGGATATGCCAAGTAAACAGGATAAAAGTTAGATAAAATTAAGTTATAGTTAAGAATATATAGTCTAGTTCTTTACCTGATTAGCTCTTTATGCACAGGTAGGAAATTTTGATGTATTTTAGAAAAACTGATACTGAGCAATGTACTACTTAACATTTTACACCATCTATACACAGCAAATGCAGAGACATCTTTTAGTGTTTCATTACTGAAGATGCAAATTGTTTGTCTAAATAATAAAATATTTAAGGTTGGAATTCATCTTTTTAATTAAAATTTTCCCAAGGCAAGTGAGATTACTGCAGCATGGAGAGATTTGCTGGTACTTGTGTAATGTGTTTTTTACAATGCTGATGGTGACGGACAAAGTCAGTTAGATGCCACTCTTGAGTTGTCTGTTATTAATATTTTTGTATCAGTGATGAGAAGAGCGGCAGTAACTATTGCAGTCGATGAGCCACAATAAATAGCAGCAAATGCATTCTAACCTCTGACTCTGTGACAAACAGCATGGGTACTATCTGCAGCTCTGGTTTTAATTTCAATGGCATCAAAGGGAAACTCAAGAGCTTCAGAAAATAACTCTGGCACCGTGGCTCAGATAAAATAAAATGCTTACCCACAGACATAAATTACCATGGGAATAAAAAGACTACACCAAAATTACATAGTTTCATAATGCTCTTAAATCAAAGTCTAGAGGACAGTGAGCACAGCTCACAAATTGCAACAGTCACACTACTTGATGAGTGGCTTTTTTTGGCCCTAACAAACCTAACAGGTTTCTTCAAGAAGTGGTACTTGATGGCATATACTCCCATTGTGTGGGGAAATTCAGGGGACTACACTGCCATTTCATGAAAATTAATTCCCAGCACACATTGGAGGATGTATTTTCACAGTTCTGACTGCAGCATTGCACTGCATGAACACGTGTTCCTGTAAACAGGATACTTTGTTGGACTTTCACTGCCACTGAACTCATTGAATTTGAAGCTGCATGTAATTACTTTAAGGCATAGTAAATCCTGCTCACCTTACTAGTGATGGCACTCCAAGAGCTACTGTCTTTGCAGTCAAAGCCAAGAGAACATTGCAATGAGCTGCAAAGTCCTGGGCAAAGCATTTTGCAGGAGGAGACACTCATGCTAGACCAATTCCAGTTTGGGTGTTCACTAGGTGGTGCAGACTAGGTGACCACATAAATCATCCTGAACTCGCCTATGGAGACTGTGTTTTAGTTCTTTTCTAATCCCTGCCTGTGCATTCTTGCTGCTGCAGCATACATAGTCTCCTACACTAATACTTTTATCTGGAAGTTACTCCTTTTTCTCACCTTGATTGGTGGGAAATTTTTGTCTAGTCTAGGGGGCTTGCAAAGCTGGACCGGCTGTGAGAAGTCCAGTTCTGCCTCTCTTTGAGTGATGGAGAAACAGGCTACATCAGTGGCATCGTGCACAGTCTTCCATTACGTTCCCGTGTTTCTCCCTGTGTCTAGAAAGGCAGAGGTCTTCTACAGATTTCTGGGAAAAAGCATCCTAGAGCCTTATTCCCATATCTCTAAGAAGCAGGGGATGTGCCCCTAGAAGTTCTGCTGACGTGCATGAGAAGTCAGTGCAAGGATAGAGGCAGGAATTCAGGTATGCCCACAGTGGTTTTGCTTCTGGGATTGATTATATATTGGCAATCGGAGCAAGCACTGACCAGCAAGATGGTCACCACTGTTCAAACCATACACTTCCGTGCACTGAAGGAAAGAGGGAGAAAAAACCCTTTGACTATATTATCCTGTATTAATACATAACGATAGATGTTAATGAACCATGTTGAACTCTAATGAAATGACTTCTTCATTACTTCAGAAGGAATTGAGCCACTTCTACCTTGCTGTGTGTCCCATTTGTGGTACCTGTAGCCGTGTTGCAGCCCAGTTTCCCATGAGAGTTTAAAATTTCAGCACAGTTCTTTATTGTGTTTAAATCCCACTGACTCACATGTAAGCTATTACCCTATTATTGTTATTATTTGAAAGCTTGTTAATTACCCACTTAAGTTTTCAGTACATAATTTTGTAAACTTCTGTGTAAAATTCCTCAGTTGAAACAATCTGGAGCTCATTGATGCTGCAGTCTCAAGTTGAGCTACTCGAGGTTCTAAGAATCCAGTGGCTCAAAAGAGATTTTTAATACTGCAGTCAGAAGCCACTCTGTATCTCGTAGCAGGCAGTCTCGTACTAGGGGATTTTAAATGCCTAATAGCTATAGACTGCTTAGAAATCAGTTTTCCATCCGAGTCATAAAAATAGTACTGGTTGCCAGATACACTTAAAAGGAAGTGATCAGTGAACCTGATTTTGCAGTCTTAGAAGGTTCTTTGGCAGGTTTTCAGTGCGACTTCCACAGACTCAGTCTTTACACAGAGGAACAAAAACCTCATGTATTTAAGTTCATCTTTTGGACTTCTTTTAAGAAGTAAGGAGTCCTGGTACCATTTTTTTTTAATCTCGAGAGGAAAAAAAGTCTTTTGTTTGATCTTTTTTTTTTTCCTTCAAAAAATGTGTTCAAAAGAAGAATAGGGAAGGACAAAAGAGGGAAAAAAATAAACCTGGCATTCTTTTCTTCGGTGAAAGAAGAGAATCCTGTTTTGACCACTGTACTTGAAAAAAAAAGGACATTTACTTTTATTTTGAACTATAGAAAAGCTAGTTTCCACTGGAAAGTTTTTCAATGTATTTACCTCTGGAAAAATACTTGTCAGAAAAGTCTGTAGGGGAATAAAAAATAAAAGGCAACAGCCCCTATCACTTCAGATTTTTGGCTAGATGCTGAGATACAGGTGGTTTTTAGAAAGCACAGGTCATATGCAGGAGTGTCTGAAAGCTCACCTTTGCACTGCTGTAATCTTAAAAATGTCTCTTGTGCCAAGCTGGAAGATGGCTCCAACTTCTACCAACATCAAATAGCACCTGGACCATTCTGTCTATGCCTGCTGTTCCCCACAGGCCATCTGTGATCTGCATACAACCCTTCACAATTATTGATACAGTGAGTAATTACTTCTGATGTTAGATATAGCTCCAACTTTCCATTAAAAAGAAAAGACACAGATGAGGTATCCTCTTTGGAATTCTTAGTGCCAGAAGTAGAAATAACCCGGTAGGTCAAAGGGTGTCCAGGTTGGCACATGCTGCATTCAGTCAAGAGACCTGACTTGTCTTGTCCTCACTTCAGGCTCAGGACACCTTTTGTAAGAGTGTTTTTGATCTAAAAGGCTGATGAAAAGAACCTGGCTGATAACGCATCCGCTGGTGTTCGTAACTTCATGCCATGCCAGTCAGCAGAATGTACTCTTCCAACAAACCGGGAAGAATCATATCATTGTCTTTCATAAGTAGGAATTGCTGACTTATTAATTTTCTTTCATAAACCTGATGCTCGTGTAGAAATGTTTTATGTAAATACATTTTACTCTGCCTGCTTTCCCTCGGTTACGTATAATGCTGACCGCCCCTCTTGCTGTGTGCTGGAGTAGGTCTCTAAGCCAATGCTGAGCTCTTGCTTTATTGCCTGAGACGTTACAGAGACTTCAGGCATTATATCCATCTGAAATATGCTAGCCATGCTGTCCAGGGATTTCAAACTTTACAATTAATTTGTTTCCACAAGTGAGTGCTGTAGGGGAGGACTGTTACGCCCGGTTCCCATTTTGGAAGGTGAAGCCCAGAAGGTGTGTTTACACTGTGCAGCAGCAACCTGTAGGTAAAGGGGAAGAAAAGTCTCTCCATAACGGTTAGGTTTTGGAGTTTCCTCAGAGCTGGCTATGGCACAGTTTTGGGCCCAGCAGTTTCCCTCTCGTGTGCCCACTCTGCTATGATGTTTTGGTCAACAAAACCCACACGGCTGCTATGGTGAAGTTTCCTGACAGGGTCTGCCACAAAGATATAAGGGATTACAGGCACTGTGAAATCCAGCTGACATGTCAGAAAGGAAAAACCTTGCCAGAAAAAGGAACTAAACATGAGGTGGTAGAGCTCATGTCCACCTTCGCTCTTGAGGTTCATCAGCTTGGGTTACAACAGGTTTTGTCAAAGAGACCAAGCGATTCACAGGTCATACGGAGCTGAAACCTGGCAAAAGAAAGCATTTAAACCTGTCTCCCAAGCTTCAGACTAGCCCAATAATATTTATACCCAGTAAAACTTGGTCGAACCCTGTGGATTTACACCAATATGAGTGGTGTAACAAAAAAACAAGTAGGATATTTCACAAAGTCTGAGTCTAATCTGTTCTTTAAATGGTTGCAGAGTATAGTCACAGGTTCTCAAGAAAACTATAGAACTGCAGATGGAAAAGAAAGTACGTAGTCTTTGGTTAGGATATGTTTTTGTTCCTTCTTGAGTTTGCTTAGATTTTAGCACAAGACTGACCTTAAGAAATCATCCTACTTTTGTCATGCCAAATATGTAAGGAAGGAGAGGCTGGAATTGCTGTTGCTGTGGACTGTCACTGGAGAGAGGAGTTTGATGTGTTTTGTAAATGACTGGGCAAAACAGGTTCTGCTTCAGCAATCTTGGCTCTTCCAGGACAAAATTGGTCCTTTTCCTTAGCACCCAGAACCAAGGGCTGGGAGGGGTCGTATAGTTTGGTTTTTATTCCTTTCATTAGCAATACAATCCATGCTGAAGACTAACCTGGGGGTATTGTGCTTGACAAATGAGTGCATACGATGGGGATTGCAGATTTGCAAGCTGACAGTGAAATTTTGAATGTGTGGTTGGTAATCTAAAAATGTAAAATATTTGTATGTAGCCCTTTTTACTCAGCTGTGCACCTCATTTCTTGGTCTTGTGCTGACTCTAAAGGCAGAATTCATTATCTGATTGGTCAAAGCGCTGCTCTGGGCCCATTGCTTACTTAGCAGAATAGATGTGAGTTAAAAGAAGGATGAGGGGCCGTTTCTGTGTGGGTTGGGCTTTCATTATTTTAAAATTTAAATACGAGTCTGAATCACCATAATATAAAGAGACCAAAATCAAACAACCGTGGTTCATTCCTATGCTTTGATTTTTATACCCATGCATGTTTAAAAAAAAAAAAAAAATAGAAAACCAAACATGTGTGCTGCCTTTTAATAAAGATCATATTAAAAATTCAATAAATAGCAATATCTCTGATCTCTTAACAAAAGCGTCTGGTGTANTCCCCCATGAGCCCTAACCTTACCCCTTTTCTCTTCTTGTCAGCTGGAATGTCTCAGAGCTGTCAGAGGCTTGTTGCTTATTGATGTTTCCGTGTGTTTTATGTCTTTTCTGAGATATGACAGCCCCTGACACAGTGCTGATTTCAATCAGCCGGCTTCTGGAGAGGACTAAGATTTTGTCCGCGCGCGGTCCCAGCCGCCAGCGTACTTCAGAGGCCTCCGTCTAATGGAAATGTTTCAGTAGGCTGAATAAAGACCCGCTGCTCAACAAACAACAGTTGATGAATT
>VXBO01010459.1:0-56615 GCA_013400135.1 Rhinoptilus africanus | reverse complement strand
AAAGGAGGAGGAGGAGGAAACCCTTCCCCCCCCCAGCCCTCTGCCTTTGTTATAAGAAAAGCAAGAAGAGAGAGTGACCTCCTAAGCCAAAGGTTTTGACACTGAATCAAATCCCTTTAGGCCTGAACTGGCAGGCTGGGCTTGGCTTTAGATTACTTTATCACGTCGTAGAGCGACGCTTGTATGTACCTCAGGATACCCTACGTGTAAAGAGTGGATATTTTACCCCCGTTGCTTATTAAGTCAAGTCTCGGTGTCTGGTAGAAAATGAAGGTCTGTCTCACGGAGCGCCGAGAGGGGAGGAAACTCATCCTTACTAAAAACAGGGAGTGAAATTAGTTGCATGGAGACGCCTCCTTGAAAGAAAAAGGGTCGTGGACTTTGCTTGAAGTCGCTGTGAGAGAACAGATATTTTTGTTCGCAATCAACTGAAAAAGAGAACAAGCTTTGGGGCAACATAGTGTGTTTGTTTTGTGGGTTTTGATCAGGTCTTCTCATCAGCGCCAGGCGTTGGGGTGCTGCGGAGCCGTGTGCCCACCAGGATGTGTCCACACAGAGTTTGGGGCCGAGCCCCTGCTTGTGCTGTCTCCATCACCCAACGTTGGCTACCAATGCTGTTCCTGACAGCTCCTTTTGGCATTTCAGATGGGGGGAAAAGCAAAGGCAATAGCCATCTTTCATCTCCACCTGGGGACCGCGTGGAGGAGAAGCCTCTTGTAGGGTTATCTCGTACCCTCCAAGGAACCCCCTTCCCTCTCGAGGCATCATCTGAAGTCACATCGATTCCCTAATCCCCTGATTTCAGCTGAAATTACACTGCTGTGAGGCCTCGTTATTATCCAGGCTCTGATGCGTATGTCAGGGATCGGCCTCCACCGTGCTAGGTACTGCACAGGCATAGCAGGAAAACACAGCAGCTGCAGTAACACCTTGAATTGCTAATACCGGCACTGTGGTCTTTTCCTTCAGGATGTACGGTTCATATTATGTGCTTTATCTATGTGGAGGAGTCCGCTGATTCTTTTTTTAGAGGGATTGTACCTGTCTGAGCCTGGGCTGTGGGATTAGGCTCATCAGCGGGTGAGATTTCTTGAGGTTCATGTTTACTTCTTTATTTACATGAGTTTGGTCATTTTTTTTCTCCGTTTGTTTTCGCATGGAAGAAAAACAATCTCTCCCTGTTCTCTAACTAACTAAATAAACACAGCCCACCCCACTTTTGAACAACATCAGTGAAATCCATATCTGCAGTGACTCAGATGGTTTTGTTAATAACAGAGCGAGCTCTCCGTGTAGCCTGATTCTGTCCTTCAGATGGGAGACTTTAATCCTGAGTCTTATTTTTCACAGCGTTCAGCTACTGGTTTTTGAGCAACAAATTACATCCATGCCTCCAAGCCAAACAAGGAGTGAAAATTTCTATTTAAAAGAATGTGGAAATAATACTGTCCATCTACCTACAGTACAATTCCATTTTTAAAGTGCTTTGATATTTTTAACAATATTAATATAATAACAGCAGCATGTGCCTATTGGGTTAGTCTGTATTTTATAACTTGGTATCCAATTTCTCCCTTGTTTCCTGCAGGACTGTCACTATTAATTTCTACTCCCATTTTTTCCATCAGTGTGAACATTGTCATTGGACTATTGTTTCTAAGTGATAAGCAGCCCCTAGTATTATTATTATTTCACTCCTGCTTGTTGAGCATCAACAAATCTACCAAAAATATTAAAAATTTGGTGGAAGTTTAACTCTCTCTTCGCCAGATGTTCCCCCCTTTCTTCAACTCCAAGGAACATACTTACTACTGTATTATCTAAGAATAAAAAAATAGGAAACTAGTAGAAAGGCAATCTGTCACAGGGAAAAAAAAAAAACCTCAGGGGGTAAAGAATGCCTTCACAGTATGGCTTTAAGGTTTTAATTTATATTGGTCCTGACTCATGACACAGCCAGAGCGAGCCAGGGCCTGGGAGTCAGGTCTCCCACTGACCCTTGCATAGACTGGTTGAGAGAGAGATGTCAGCTGAAAACTCCCAGGGACCGTGGGGCTGCCAAGCACTTTGAAAATGACTGCCAATTTGGCCTAGTCTCAGCTGAACGCATGCCCAAGAGGGGAGGGAATGCCAGTAATAAAGCAGTTTAGAGGGGAAGGATATTGCTTCCAAGCTCCCAAACCTATCCAGCCTTTTTATGTGGTGATATTGTTTGCATATACGCATGCTGTCATGAAGATACCTACCTGCACGCACACGTGTGTACACTCCTTTCAAGAACAGGAGCAGTCTGCAAAGTCATGCATGAGGTTGATGCCCTCTTCTATGTTCACTCTGCAGCCAACCAACCCCTCTTTAATTTCAGAAGGTAAGAACAATAAAAGTGAATGAATTCCAGAATTTATAAAAAAACAAACTCGAGCCCCTACAGTCAAACCAGGTGAATACCAGAGGCAAGATGAAGCCCCCTCCTATTAAATTAAGGTAAAAAATACTCTGTTTTTTCAGTTATGTGAGATAGTGTAAAACTACAAAAAGATGCAATATCGTAGGTATGTAAAGTTTCTCTGAATTGAGGTAATAAGTGAATGTAAAGGTTTCTAGGGTGGTTTTTTTTTTTGCTCTTGCCTACAAGACTTAAAAGAACCAAGCAGATTCTGTGTTCTTGTTAATATGAGTTGTAAAAGTAACCAAATTTTAAATTTGATTGTCATTAAATCAGTTTCACTTCTGTTTTATTAAGTTCTATTATGATAGTTAAGCTTAAGAAAGAAAAAAAAGATTTTCTTTTTTGGTTAGGCTCAAATATGAACGACTGCAGTTCATTCAAGTTCACTGCTATTTCTGTTACTGATGTAAGTAGCGCCACTGGAGTAAATGATATTACTCATCTGAGTAAAAGCTGCGAGATGAGGCCTAACATGAAGATGTGGGAAAGAGAATAGAGCATTGCATGAAGTGTGCCAGAAGTAAGAACTATTTGGTGCCTGTAACATGACAGTTAAGAATACCTAGATGAAAAAAAACCCAACAAACAAAACACCACTTGGCAAGAACATTCATCTGCTGCAGCATCTGCCTCCAATATGCTTTATACTTGCATAGATACTTTTGGGAACTGAAAGGTAACATGAATTTATCAAAGGATTAGCAAGCACTGATGCTACCATTCACAACTGTTACAAATATAAATTGTCATAATCATATTACTTGTTCTTCAGTTTAATTTTTTTGCCAGGATGTCTTTTGTCTGAAATGCCAAAATGTAATCTAGAATTAGATGGATGCTGACACAGCTGAAATATTTTGTATTAGTCACTGTGTAAAATGCTTCCAGAACTATTCTTTTGGTATTTGTGACTGTACTCAAATAGGAACTTAACAAAGATAACGATATCTCCACCACTTCTTTCATTCCATTAAAAAGCTAAATTTTTCTCTTTTAGCAGATTTTTGAAAAATACTGGTAAGGAAAATGGCTTCAGTGTGACTCATGACCTATGGAACAGTCCCACAGCCGCAGTGTGTATATGCAATTAGTACTCAGATAATTTCAAAGTTGTATTCAGACTGGCATAGAGCAAAGAGCGGTATCCAGTAAGAAACAAACACGTGGTCGTTTTCAGTGAAATGTGTTTATGCTTGAAGAGTTTTGCAGATAAATATCCCTCATGCAGGGAAGTCTTTCTACAAAGTTGCATCTTGCAGTAGCACAAAGATCTCCTTCACATTTTAGAGCTGGAAGTGTTTGTGGTGGCATCACCAAAGGCTTATGTTTGTCATGGTTTTGAGCACCAAAGGGACTGAGAGTTATCTGCCACGAGGAGTCAACGCAATGACAACTCTGCTATGCCAAATGCCAGAGCGGGCCAGTGAGACATCCCAGCTCTCCTGGTAGCGCTTCTGCTGCTGAAGAGTGCCTGTGTCTGCTGAATTTGTCATTCAGTCTTAAAGTGTATGCCACATGTGTATGCTGCAGCCTTTAAAAACCCATAGATTGTATTCTGGCTTTGCTTATATAGTTGTACAATGGAAGAATAGGAAATGTATAGGTGCAAAAACTAACCTTGGTTAAGTGATTATCTCAGATGAGGTTAAACACCATTGTTAGCTTGAATGGCAAATTAAATCCAGAGTTTTGCAGTCCATAGGTCGGGGAAGCTGAGCCTTGTCTACACCACTGATGGGAGGAGGATCTTCTATAATGAAGGGAGAAAGGATCAGCACATAGGAAATAATTGAACTCTTATTTGTATATACATGATTATTTTTTTTTTTCTAGACAACTAAACCTCAGATTAAAAACCTTGTGGTGTGAACCATGGAGGTACTGGGGACTAGGAGAATTTTAGTGCCTGTTTCCTGAATTATAGCTGGGCTGCATGGCATGCCTCCCTTGAGCCTGTCATAGGGCTGTGACTGCTGGACAGACTTTTCTCTCTTCCCTCCTACCTTCTTCAGGTTAGGACTATGTCTGCTGTTCTTAAGTCCCTCTAGACTCTTTCTAAAATATCTTTAAGTAAAATTTATCAGAGTCAAATCGACATAGCAACTATTCAGACATATACGATTCTATATGGATTGTCTTCTCAGTATAGAGTTCTTGGTAACCTCTACAAGTAGAATTTCAGTTTAGAGTATGAGCAGCAAGAAGGGTGCCAGAGGCCGGTAAAATAGATGCCACAGGCACATCCCTTTCCCTCCTGCATGTTTGCTTCACCTTTCAACAATATTCTACCTCAAAAGAAAATGTAGAGCACAGCTGTTAACTCATGTTGTTTGTAAACACAAAACATGAACCGGTCGTAAGGCATTTCTCTGAGTCGGTATCACTGGTGCATCCTCGGGAAGCAGTTTTCATAGAGCAGCTGATTATGTCCATGGGCAGGTGAGCAGGTGGTGCCTACAACCCTGACAGTTTCCCAGACATCTGGCTCCTAGTTCCTTTCAGAACTGAACTCTGCAAAACAAGAGCCCTGGTCTTGCTCTGAGCTGTGTGTGTAGGTTCCTTTGTGAGCTTCGGCAAGACTGTGTGTGCCTGAATTCTTTGCAGAAAGGGGATGCTGAAATATTAAGTGCCATAATTCATGGGCTTTCAAACAGAGGCTAGTCTTCGCCCTCTCTCTAAACCAAAATATTTGTAAATTATTTCCTTCTTGTATTTGTCTGCACTTTTTGGGCTATTTGTTGCTTCATATCTGAAAGCCTCACTCCTCCCCATATGGTGTAAGAAATCTCTGCTGTTTTCTAGGAATCTGAGATGCTTTCACTTGATGGAAAGACAAAATGTAACTGTGAAAAGAGTTGGAAATTTTGGGAATGGTATTTAAGGTAATGATTTGCAGATTTCTGTTGTGCTTTGTGAATTTAGCACAGCCTGAAAACAATTCTACATAATGCTCAAAATATCTGTCTTGCCCCCTAGATATCAACATAATAACATTTGTAGGAAAAAAACAAGACAAAACCCTAATTAATATATCACGTCTACTAAAGTGAGGTACTATAATGGAAATCAATGCAGCTGCCGATCTGGCATTAGTTTTTCCTCTTTAACACAGATCATCATGAAGTTCGGACAAGTGAAATGTTCCACAGTTGTGGCTTTTCCATGTCGGAACACACATTAGTTCCTTTATATCGCTTTATTTTGAATGCAAAGTTTCCTGAATTATTTCTTCTCTTAGGTTTGGGCCTTCATCCAAGAGACTTCAGGCCAAATCTGTCTTTGCTATGACTCGATTTCCTTCATTTTGAATGCACTGGGGAAAGTTTAAACCTCTGGTGGCAAAATTCTGAAGGATGAAACTCTGAAACAGACTCTGGTATGAGGAAAACAAATGGACGTTCTGCTGCCCTTTGCTCGCTAAGGACTTTCTAGGGGAGGTAAGAAGCTGCAGTTTAGCTCAACTCTGTGTGATAAATCACATCTGTGTTTGATGAACATGCTACTTTTAATTGTATGTCTTATAGCGTTGGTAAGTTATCTTCCACAGTTAGTGCCTGCTAAGCGGTGTTGATTTCTTGGAAGAAGAACAAAAGATGAGTAAGAACAAATGAAAAAAAAAGTTTACCTACTTTCTGTTTTTTTTTTTCAGTAACGCTAATGTGCTGGTTGTTTTCCAAACATAGAGAAAGCGCAGTTGTGTCCACATGAGTTCACAACACCCAGACGGTGAGCCAGGGAGAGCAGTACGGTAATACCAAAGGAACAGCACGACAGCCAGAAGACTGAGAGAGGGAATTTTAGACACGTTAGGGAGTGGGGAAAAAAAGTCCAGTGAATGACTGGTAGTGATTCGTTGTGTAGCAAATAGAAGAAAAGGTGAATTTTAGGGATATTTGATAAATATATATACTTATGTTCTTGCATTTACACATTGCTTACATAGTCTGAGTTCAGATTATGCAACATAGAGGGCTTTGAAGTAACACAGACTTGTAGAAAGCCTGTCAGATAGAGGTAGATGGGAAAAGATGGAAAGGCATAAGGCAGGACCTTATTCTCCGGGCCTCATCTGGTGTCTCATTTGCTGCTTCTAACACCATCGAGAGACCTCTGAGCACCATTAGACTATTATTATTAATAGCTGTATCATGCTTTCTGCTCAGCAGTAACAGCTTTAGGCAGAGCCGGCTCAGTGATCTGTGTGCAGTCACTCCCCACCTCCTGTGATGCCAACAACAGGATGTTCTCAGCTCCTGTCGTAGCACTTCTTGTTTCATTTCTTCCCTCGTCCACACCTCTGATCACTCACAGCAAGTTCTTCTCTAATCCTGAGGCTGAAGTTCTTGAATTTATTTCTATCCGGTTGCCTTTCTCCCCCCGGGGCTCTTTTTTAGTAGGACCAGGAAACATAGTATACATTGTGGGCAGACAATAAGCTTCATAAGGAGAGATCAGAACCGCTCCACAAGCCGGTGTCTTTGTTAGCAGGAAAGAGGTGGTGGTGGTTATACAAAAATGTGCAGTGGCAGGTCTCAGGCAGAGATGAGATCAATGGGCTCCCCATGTGCCCAACAAAACCTCTGTCTTGCCCTGCAACCCAGAGGACTAGTTTCTAGTGAAAAATTAATAGTTTTCTATAGCGAGTTTTCTTTGTGTATATAGTATGTAATGTTACGAATAAAACAAGACAGACAAATACTTTGACAAGGTAATCTGTAGGAATTTACTGAAACTTTTCCTAACTGCTGCAGTGATTTAATTTATTGTGGAGGAATGTGATTTTTTGAGTAATCAAAGCCAACATTCAACAATACCAAACGAGGAGGGAAAGGTGGATATCAGTCAGTAATTAGTAGCAACGTATGTTGCGTGTGCTACTTTCCTGAGGAAAATCCAGAGTGTTTATCTCCAGTGTTGGGTTGTTAGGTGGTGCATCGATGAGCAGAGGAATGAAGTGCTTGTTGCTTTTTTGTCAGTTAGGAATATCAGTTCCAGAAGAGAATACTCATTTCTTTTACCATATTCATCACCTTAGTATTCGAGTACCCTCCAGTAGTACATTAAGCATGGCTAACATCTGTTCTGTGTTTGTTTTCTCACCTCCTCTCCAAAGGGAATGTATATAAAGTGAACTGTTCTGGTTTGTTTTGATATATATGTTATACTGCTAAATGTTTATGTCAGAAGACAAAGAAATCCTTTCTGAACTTACAGCACTGGCTCCGTATAAAGCTATCCATCTCTAAGTCAAGGAGACCTGGTTGGTTTTTCCCTTCTTCATGCACTCAGAATGGCCAGGGGCAATTACACTGGCTATTCGGTTGGATTTTTACAGGGGAAATCGTGGTAAAGGGAAAACATTTTTCTTATTTCAAAAATACAGTTTGATAGCTTGAATCAAGACCACATTTTGCACCACTGACATCATGTCTTTGCATCTTAAATGATATAGGTCACCAGTGACCCCAGTGATCTATTAAAATGATGTACCTAAGAAAGATATTTGGAAGCCAAATGTATCAGTGGCAATGTGCAACCAATCTGTCAGTGCAGTGGTGATGTAACTTGGCATTATCCCCTATCAATGGGCTACAGAAACATATCTGGTACTTGAGTCTTTGGGGAAAGATCAATATGGTCAGTCCACATATCAGCTAGGAACATTTAGAAGCAATAAAGAGAGTAATAGAAAGATATTTTGTGCATCTAATGAAAAAGGTGGTGCCATTGATCCCTCAGAGGGTATGAAAACAGTCATTGTAGAAATGAGATGCTGAATCAGCCTGAAAGAGGTATCGCTTGCATTAATATTGAATTGCTTTAGGATGGGAGTTTTGAATTATCTAGTAGCAAAATGACTGGACAGTCGCATGTTCCTCTTTAAGAAGTGGACGTTGCTGCAAAATAGTCTGTTCGTGAGTAGGATTGTTAGCCTTGACTGGCAATTAGATCTATATTTACTTGTTCAACATTTGTGACAGTGTTTCATCAGAGACTGGGTGCAGACAGCATAAGTACGGCTACATTTCTGCCGTTATCCTTCCCGATTTTGTCTGGTGTTGAGTAGCTCCCAAACCAGGCCATTCCAGCACTACTTTGGCTGTTGTCCGTCACTGTCGTGCTTCCATAGTTAAATCTTTTTAGAAATGTTTGCAGCATTGCTTGTTCTCGGTATGTATCTCTGCCTGGGTTGCACAGCAATTTTGTCATGTCAGATTCTAGCTGACTACCCATCCTGAATGCAGATAATTAGTTATTTTTTATACCGTTGGATACAGTAGTCCTATGCCTCTATAATTCTGGTGGGCAACCTTTTCAGTGTGATGAATGGAGACTTATTGAAAAGGAATGCCTCTGAAATCAACACTTCAGGTTAGCAAAGCAGTAAATGCTAACCAGCACAGCCACATGTCAGACTTTGCAGAAATGTCATACTTCCAGCCTCTACGTATTTGGACAGATCTGTCAGTTCTTACCTATGGACTACGGATTGGCAGCATCTCGGTTGCAAAGCTCACAGTGGGAATCAACATTTGGAAAAGTGCATGCCCCCTGCGCGTAATGGGAAAAATTTTGCAACCCTAACATTTACGCTTAATAAAAGATAATCTCTTCCAACACTGCATAGTAGGAAGAATGCAAATCCTCTCTGGTGTCATATAGCTACAAGGAGAAGAGTTTCCCCGTGACTGGGAGAGAAGCCTGCCATATCAATGTCTGCCTAGCAACTGAAAGGTGACACGTGGAGCCTCCTTTTCAACTCATTTCCTCTTGATGAGAGGAAGGGATCCTCCTGCGAGTTATTACCTGAAATAATACCATATGGTAAAATGTAAACAACATCTGCATATTCATGTAATAATTTCATCTGTTTAATTAGTTCCAGCAAAGCAGTTTACCCTCTGAGGCCCTTGCTGTCAGCTCCACGCTCATACATCCATGCCCTGCTGTCGAGCCTGACAGCCGTCTATTGTTCATTCACTGCTTCCACCTCGCCACTTAATGTAAGTGAATCTTCTGAGGGGTGGAAAGCCTGTCCCCATCGATCCAGATGTAAGGGCTGGGGGGGAAGGAGAGTAAATATCTGTCAGCTTGGAATACGGATACTAAGAGCAAACTTGACAGATCAGGTGGCTTTGTGGGGTTTTTTGGGGGGGAGTGGAGGGCAGGTTGGCACTTGGCTTAAGTGCTAATCAGTGCATGGGACTGCAAGAGTGACTCCGTGCGATCGGTAAGTCTTTGTTCTCAGGACAAGGCTAGGCACTTCCAAATCAGGTGAACTCAGCAACAGAATAGCAGCCCAGCTTTTACAGTCAGCTATATTTCAGTGCCAAAGTAATGACAGCATGCCTACTGGTGCAGCAAAACACAGGGCCCTAGAGGGCTGTATGGATTGGCCAAACAGGTTTTCGGAAATGCATGTCAACAAACGCTGTTCAGGACAAACTGAGAATGTAAAAGCCTAAGTCTTACTGGAAAGGTCCCTAGAATACATTTTTAGAGTCTCTTGGCTCATGTAAATAAATTATATTGTGGGTCACATGTAACAATAAGCTATTCAACTCGCCTTCAAAAGGAAACATTTACATTATGGGAATATAAACACTTCATGGTAATGTTACACCTAAGTAGAGGAAAGTACTGCAGTTCGATGTGGTAAAGTCAATATCATAATAAGGTACTACTACTACTTGGTACTTATACAGCCTTTTGCAGATTTGAGCAAACACTAACCGATTAGTCATCAGAACACCCCGGGGGAAATAGGTAAGTAAGAATTATTACCTTGTTGTAAAAATAAACCATATCTTATCACATGCCCATCACCATGGTATCCACACAAACAACCGGTCTGATGGACAGTATTCTTTCCATCGCCTTATGAAGCACTGAGATGAGGTTGCAAGGTGCAAGCTCAGCTAAAGACAAGCATCTTATGCTTTATTTTAATGACGATCATACCTTTATTAATACCATTATCCTATTCAGAAGACTTCCAAAGACTGCGGCCCAGTGGTCAGGAAGGACAGATGTCCCACTGCATTCCTGATCTTTCTTCATTGAAAAGGTAATTTGTCCTCCTTATCTTGCACTCACAAGAAGAGATTCTGTATGGGTGTATGTACTCTATGGATCTTTCTTATGGTATGTAGTGAAAGCTTTTAGGAATAAGTTAGAGTGGTTAAATAAGGAGTACTAATGTGTTCATCTGTATCCTGAAAAAGGGCTGCTACTGGCTACCTGAAGGAGGTGATAGGAGGTCTTTCCTACTTACAAAAGGAAAACTGGGAAGACCAGAAACTATCTGCATGCCGTTGGCTGGAGTGCTTCAGGGTTCTCTCTTAGAAGCTCAGAACAGTGTTACAATTATACTTTTAATGTTCTTAATCTGAACCGTAAAATAACAGTTCACAACAGACAGGCAGGAAACCAAGGCACCTAAAAGTGAATTATGTTGCCAAAGTTCCCTTGACAACGTCATGGCAGAAAAGGGTCGTGAAATATCCACCGTGCAGAATTATCCTTATTCGCCAACAGCAAAGCTTCTGACGTTACCTTTGTTGTGGACACACAGTCTCCTCAACTTCAGTGAAATTGTAGTTTCCCCCTTAAGACTGTGTTTCAGGCAGTCACAGCAATAAAACGAAATAACCTTCAGATCACAGAAGTTAGAACAGACTACCTTTATGAAGCTAATGAGTAACTGTTCTAATTGTTACCTTGCGTACATTTTTAGAATGTTTTCATACACACTGTGGTATAAAAATTAATCTCCGGAAGCGCTCCATAAAGCTAATTTGTCATAAATCAAAATAACGGTAATTTAATAATAACAATAAAATTACACTGAATTAATAATGAACTTTACAAAATAATATTAATACAAGAAGAAATTAATATTGTGTTCATGATGGGTTCGTCAGTCTAATAATGTGAGGTTCTTTTTTCCTGGAATGAATGGATGTTTATAAGCCATGAAATGGGTATGTCACACTTCCCCATCAATATGACTCCAAACCTATGTGAAAAAACTTCTGAGTCTGAGAGGTTCATCTTGTCTTGGTGTCCATTTTATCATGATTTTCTGTGCTGAAACAGACAGGAATTATGCAATAGTAAATGGATATAATAAGTTTAATTTGGGGAATGTTGACTAGCATCAGACTGCTGACGCTGCCTTAAGTGCTACTAGTCATCAGTTTACAAGAAAACTATTCTGCCTGATGAGAAGCAAAGTAACCTGGGTTTGATTTTTAGGCTTGCAGACTTCTGATATCCTATGTGACATTATGTGAGTCATTCACTCTGGACTTTCATTTTTCTGACCATAATGGTTTTTCTCTACCTCATTGGCTTGCTGAAATTATAACTGTTCTAGGCAAGCCTATGGAGTAATAAAGCCCCGTGCTGCATTTCAAGTGATGTTCTATAAGTAATCAATTTAATAATGTAAAGTACTAGGTAGTCCAGTCATGTATGGGTATTACCTATGGTGTTCTAAGAGTTCAATTATGACAGGACCCTTACATTATCCCTCATACCTCAAAAATAGTTGTATTACTTCAGTACTTACCTAATAGTCTCTCAAGTCAGCCAAAATTATAGCCCATGTAGTTGTATATTCTTGCACGTTTCAGCAAAGATATGTTTCATTAATATTCTGGAAAGAAACCCTAAAACTAATGGATTCCTTCCTCTTTTCAGCTCTTTTAAGTGCAATAAAAATTGTTCTTCACCATCTTTTCTCCATTAAATAACCTATATGAAGCAATTTCAGGCAGGCGTTGAAGAGCTTTCTAAATCAGATGAGAAAATAGTCCATTATTTTTTAAGTCTATAATTGTTATGGTGGTTTTATGCACAGATGCAAAATAGTTTCTAATGGACGTTTTAGGGTAGGAAAGATAATGGTGTTTTAGTGAGGTAAAACAGCTGGCCAAAGCAGGGTTAATTTATCAAAATAATTTTAGATGTAGTTGCCTAAAGAGTGTAACTTCCCAAATTTTCTTTAGCCAGAAGTTTTTTTTAACCGGTTCATTACAAAACTAAGTGCATCCAGAATGCTTTGGTATTTTTATTTTTAATAAGGAAGTTAAATTATCTGGGTTATGCTCCCAAAACAGAAGCCTTAATGACCTTTATTCTATATTTCTTTTCATAGATTATTGCGATAAGGAAACCCTCGTGTCGCGACCCACTGGCGTCTGGCTAATCCGATGGTATTCGTCGCCGCATTGTCCGTGATCAATAACTAATTATCAAAGTGGCATTTCTTTTCAAGAGCTCCTTGTTAAAAAATGGCTTTTGGCTGAGAGTGGAGGAAAAAGGTCGCCACTTTGACATCGTTGCGAGTCTTTCAAAATCCAGTGGGCCGTCCGATTGAATTACTGTCCCAAACTAATTGATATAAATTTGAACAGAAGAATGCTTGTTACTACAGAATGTCATAATGATATCCTTGGCAAGAGCATGTCAGTGGGAAAAAAAAAAGACCAGCACTAGTCACAAAGCATCTAGACAAGTCACAGCACAAGACTATTAACAAAATTAACAAGAACTAAATTGTACACCAGTTCCTTCTTCCCAGCCAGTCTGATCAGACATTCAAGAAAGAAAAGCACTAACATTTTCTTTTTAACTTTATCCTTTATTTGAAAACAGGCTTAAAACAAATCTACTGGAAAAAATAATTGCAGTGCACAAAGGACTGAAACTTGATGATCAGTTGCAGAAGTCTCATTGACTCTACTGGGATCATGAGTGAGTATCCATTGGAATCCAGCTTTAGTTGTAAGGCAGAGTTTGGCAGGCAGCTTCCTTAAGAAAGGTTTCTAAGCAGCCTTAAAAACTCTGCCTTTGAAATATGGTGACCTTCTCTAAAGAAAGTTGGATGTATAGGCCACATGCCTTTGAACTGAGAAAACCCCCCAAACACTTAAGATACAGTAAGAGGAGTCATAAAAATGCGTTGAGAATGGGAAAAAGGTCTTGTGCTATTCATGCCTGAGATTTTATGTATTGTCTTGCATGTCATTTGGAGCTTGCCTGCTGTGAAAATCTTGGAAACCTTCTGAACTTCCATTGCAAGGCAACTGGGAGGTTCTGGGTTTATTTTTGTTTTTTAGATCTGACTGTCTTCTGCTCCATGTCCTATATTCAGTCCTTGAGCTGGGAATTGCTAGGGAGCACAGGGAAAGGCTACACCGTAAAGGGTACAGCAGGCTCTGGAAAAGGGGTCTTGTAGAAGACTTTGTAGGGGTGTGGTAACTGGGGTTAACTCATGACAGAAATTAATTAGATGAATCTATTAGTTATCTGGTGAAAAAAGTTGTCAAGTAGTTTGCCAAAATGTGTCATTTTAGCCATATCTAGAGCAAGTCATACGATTGCCAAGGAAGAGAGAAGAGAGAGACATTTGTGCCTAATTGGAAACAGTGAGTTTATGTGCTTTTTAATCCCTGATCTTGAAAGGCTCCAGCTGGGGTCTAGTAATGAATATCTTTCCTGCAAACTTACTGTTTTACATTTCCTAATGATAGAGAGAAGGTAACTAATGAATTGACGCGGGGACTTTCATCTCTGCAGTAGTTTTGGAGATTCCATTCAGACTGTATCAATCAGCAAACTGAAGTTTTTAGTGTCTGATGACTTGTCAGTAGCCTGCGTGAAACAAATAGTCTCCACATAAGCTTTATGGTCAAACCTCAAAGCCACCTCTATGCAGTATTTTTGGTGCAGATTCAGCATTAGGGACTCAAGAACAAATGAATCGGAGAGACCAAACAAATTTTACTGGTGGCAGTCCTCTTGTTTGGACTGGGTTGGGGCTGATAACCGTTTTGAAAACAGGTCAGTGATACATAAATTAGATGTAATAGAAGTCTGACAGATTGTTGCTTGTGATGGATTTACTGTTTGGATAATAAGACTGTCAAGCCACATTCCCGTAGTATGTCAAAGCCGCAGAACAAAGTGGGAAACCACAAGGGTCTGAAGATTCAGATTCACATGGTTCTGGTTACAAAGGGGAAAGTCTACTTTTGCTGTCAAAGGCCCTAAGGTAGTGAAGTTCACTACATTCAGTTCCCATTCTGCCTTCCATATATGACTTTATGACTGTCTTCTTATGCTGGGGGCAGGAAATGCCTTGTGATGGCAAATAGCTGAGCCATCTCTGACAGACTTACATCATCACAGAGTCGCTAGGGAGCCCTCTTCTTGTCTTCCATGGCTGCTTTAAAGACACTTTGTGAGGCTTTCTTCTTTAGCAGACCAGAGAATTCAGTCTGAAAGCCTGTCGGGCGGGTCAACCAATGTCTAGGTCAAGCAGTCTTGCCCCTAATTATTCCCTCTGGCATTACATTCACAGGGCGATGGAAGTAGAGGCTAAATATATACCCTCTATATATAGGCTCTCTATATATTCAGCATATATGAAACCACACGTCTATACTGTTATTACAAGAATGTACATTTGCATCATTGCATAATCTGTAGGAGGAGTTGTAATGTGTGTGATAGCACTGAAAAAAGACTCCTACATATTTGTGAACTAGTTTCAGATCCAACTAAAACCATAACACTGTCAGAGCAGACTTACAATGTCATTAAACGTTTTAGAATTGATATGAACTCCAACAGGTAAAAGTAATTGCTCTGAAAGAATGAAAATTTTGTGACTCGTTTGACACTGCATGGTTTCCTTATGACAATTAGTGTAATACAGAAATCAGCGTAGCCCCTACCAAGCAGATTTAAAATTGGTTAGTTGATCTCCAAATCTGCTTCTAAATGAGAAGTCGCTGTTCACTGGGGTATTTTTAATAGGGTTCCATACAGGTCTGCATATAGCCCAAAGTTAATATTTTGGAGAAAATACAAATCTCCGAATAGAATTTGCAGATGCTAATTTGTAAATAACAATAGGACTGGGTTATTTATATAGTTTTATAGAGATTACATTGTATTATCACAGCTAAATGGAAATGTAGAGTCGTGCAGCTAGTAAGAAGAATGTAAATTATATTTATAAGCTTGGGGAAAGTAGAACCTCTGAAAAAGACTAATACTGATGGTAGTCATAATTGAATACATGAGTTAATGCAAGAGAGAAAGTGAAATTCTTGGATGTACAAGAAAGAGAACACTGAAAAAGAGTAAAGTTGCTTAAAAAAAAAAACGCCACAAGAAAACCCAGAGGATTCTGAGAAGAGAGAGAGAAAAAATTTGAGATCTCAAAAATACTTACAGAGTTTACTTAGCTTGCCTAATAGAAAACTCACGGTCTCCAACACACTTCTAACAGCTAACAAAAAAAAAAAAAAAAAAAAAATTAAACCCCAGCATGATTAGAGATAATAGAAGCTGAAACAGAAAAATTCAGCCTTGAAAAAAGGCAGTTATTTCAGTTTTTCATTATTTACTGCAACATCATTAAGAAAAATGTGACAAAATGTTCATAAACCATTTGAAATTTCCTTTATACCTGTCTCCCATCTTTCTTACTAGTGTCATTGGTAATATCTTAGATAAATGATTGACATTCCTCTTTATTAATTTCGTAACCTCTTCTACAAAAGTAAATACTTACCTGAATTTTAATTATGTAGTAAAACATGTAATTCTGAATCCAGCTAATTGTCCCAAAGTATTTCATATATAAATAGCTCTGAATATCTCACACCTACTGCTTCCATTTAACGCTTACTTCCTGTGTTTCTCTTTTTGCTCTTTCTAGCACAGAACCGGAGCAAAGGGCCATATGTAGCTAGATCAAAGCAGGAGTCTGTCCAGAAAGGAGTTGTGACTCATGAGTCATAACTAATCCCTTAATTACCCTCAGATGGTACATTTTATTTCCTTTCTTATATCTGGCCAGCTGTTGCTCCTACTGCTGATCCTGCTGGTGTTTTACTGCTTTTATTGGCACTGCCGATCTCTTTCAGTAGTCATGTCGGAACAGAAGTAGGGATCCAGGAGAGCAGTCGTGCTCCACCCAGAGCATTCGCAGCTGGGTAGCTGAGGTGGGATTGGCAGGACCATCTCTCTCCCTTCTTCCTCTCCACAACTCTTACAAATGCCTTGAAGTTTTATGGTGGCAGTGACCACTTTCATATTTGAGCAGCTCTCAGGTTAACTGAGTGATGAGCAGGATTCTTAGCGATGGTGGGTGTTGGCTCCTTTCTCTCCCTGCTTGGGAATCTGCTGATAAAGGTAGAGGGAAAGAGGTCAGCAGTTGTTGTCTTCACCAGCGTTATGAAGTGAAAGACTTCTCAGTACTTCTTCCAAATTCATGTTAACAGTTGTTTACAAACAATTTGTTTGCATACATGTATACTACTTATTTGCAGCTGTAATTTTCCTTTCATTTGCAATCCATTGCAATAGTATCGTGAATAGTAAACCTGGCTTAAATTTGTTCTTTTTGATTTTAATACAGTGTTTGAAGGAAAAATTGGCAACAAAATAGGCCCAGCAAAAATAGTTCAAAATCGTTCTGCACACATACAGACTCCCAGCTATAGCTGTCTCAGAGTCTGAAAATCTGTGCTGAAAACAGCTAATATTATGCACTCAAAAAAGAACAGAGCTAGAACTAGCCATCTTTGTAAAACATGGAACAATAATCTTGGAGCTTTTTCTGTACTACACACAGACAGACACGTGCAGTTAGATAGGTTTTCCATATTTTAGCAAGCAGCAAATCAGCTAAGAAAGCCCATCTCAGTGAATTTACTTCATTTATGTACATTATTGATCTAAAACTTGTTTTTCCGTCTAAGCCAAAGTGACAAAAACTTCTCCAAAGTGAAACAAGTTCAAGCACTCGCAGCCTGGTTCCCGTTAAACATCATAAGAACATTGCGATTTGACATTTATCTGGCAGCCTTAAATGTGAAAGACCAGTGTAGCTCGAACACAGAGACTGGAAAGGCCTCTTTGGCACCACTGGGGATGCTTTTACCAGGTTAGGGTCAGGTGCGATGACAGCAGAGTGGAAGGAGGGAGTCTCACTTCACTGCAGACTTGAACTATGTTTGACCTCCAGGGTACCAGTGACTTACTTGGAAATTGCAAGAATGCTGTAGTGCCCTTTATAGAATTCTAATTCCTTGCCATTCAAAAAAAAAAAAGCTAATTAAGTATACCTTATCTGATGTAACCCTCATCCAAACAGAATCAGGGATCATCCTGTTGCCGTTCTTATAAAATGTAACTGTCGGAAACAGTGGTGTTGGTGGCTGCGATTTGAATGTAGACCTTAAAGAACCATGATTCCAAACTTCTTGGTGCCCTTTCCCTATCAATCAAAAAGAATCGTATGAAATAATTATTAGGCCACATAATTATTTTACAAAATAGAAGGTGTTTTTACTGCATATTTCCATTTTAGTACCAATCATTACTTCCCTGAATACTAATAACAGCGTTAAGCATTAATAGCATGTTTTAAGGTAAAGGGTCAATAGTCTAAGACCTATGAAAGAACTCTGAGCATTTGCAATGTAAAAGAAACCTTTCACGGAAAAGTGTTAAATAATAAATGCATTTCTGGAGGAAATATTATATTGTGGTCCATTTGGAGAGAAATGACAGTTTATAGGACATCACTCAGCTGTCTCTGTTTAAAATATCTTTAATAATACTATGGCTTTGCACCTAATACAGAGGTTAACAGAAAGCTTGCAGCTCTCTGCAGAGGTCGGTAAGCATTATACTCACTGAGGGGAAACTGAGGCACATGACGACTCTGTGCACCATTAAAAGGAAAGAGACCTGAACTGGTGACTCAGTCATCTAAGCGCAAGAAAATGGTGCCTTTTCTTTCTTTTCAACTAGCAAGCCATCTTCTAATAGTTCTTTTAAAAGTATAATGTGCACACAGGGGATGGTGAACTTATTCAGAAAAGGTAAAGGTACCTGAAAATTGTTTCAAGCTGCTTTAAGCTGAACAATTTGAAGAACCTGGAGGGAAGAGATAGAAATGCTTGATATCAGTTTGAATTTCTTTTTTATACTTTCATATACGCATTGACATTTTCAAGGACCAGAAGAACTGAAGCCTCAAGAGGCAGCTCAAGTCTGAAATCTCCTTGCCCCATTGAAGTCAACGAACAGACTCTTCAACAAGCAGCCATCTCCTCTTTGGAGCATTATATAAATGCCCCGGTTTATTTCTTTTGGGGTTTACTCCAATTTTTTTTTTTAAAGTAATAAATGGGGTATGGCTCCTTCAGACCCCAATAAACTAACATTTTTCTCTGTTAACTTTTTCTCTCCGTGCCCTGCAAATGTATTCCTCCAGCTAGAACAGTAATTAGAGTGGGCTATCTCTTACTTTTCTTAAGAGCCTTTCTCCCGTGTAAAGTAATTTAATTCTTCCCCAGCTGGATGCAGATCTGCAAGAGGATGAAGTAGCACCTGCTTCTGATACGGGCACCTTCCTTCGGTGCTGTATGGAACTTGCTGATGCCATAAAAGCTTCATGGGGAAAGGGCAGAGCACTGGGATAAAATCTGTACCGATTCAAAGGTTTCCTTGATATGTGAACTGAAAGAAGTGATTCTAAGATAAATGAATGGATTTAGTTGCTGTAAGATGTAAGTTTGAGGTCCCCCAGTTTCCACAGTTGAATAGGCACCCCTAAGTTCAGTATGCGTATTCTCTGTGCTATTGCAAGGCATCTCAAGTTCAGAATCAGCATACTGAGCAAGAAGACAGCTAAACTAATAAGTATGGAAATAGAGGAATGGGTATGGTTGAAATAATCTAAGATGGAAACACCTAGAGCCACTTTGGTTTCATAACCCTGAACCATCTCTTAAACCTAAATATCCAAGCTCCATCTTACAAGCACTAGGAAGGATTTACTTACATAAACATGCTGAAGGAAGAAATACAACTTCTTTACCAAAGGAAATGGGTAACGTGAGTTCAGTTGTAGGGGATGCGAGCGAGTCAGAGAGGTGATAACAGAGGTGATTGTCATCTGCTTGCCCAATATTTAGGACACCCCCTCCAGAAAGGGAAAATGTCTTCAGCTTAGATTTCCACTTGAAAAACTGGTTGTTTATCTATTGAAAGCTTTATGTAAAATGTGCCCTATGTAAATCTCCTTGAATCTGGGCCCAAGTCTGAGTTTCATAACTTTTTATTTCTTTTTAATGCCTTGCCAGCCAATCAAAACTGATGTTTGCAGACCACATGAAACCAAAGAATACTCTTCCAGCGGAGCAAAATCTCTTCCCAGCACTGTCAATGGATAAAAAAGTTTCAAGGGAGATCAAGACTACTTAGGATTCATTCTGGTTCAGGTTAGACCTACAGGTCTGCTCGTGTTTTCCTTGAGCACCACAACTCCCACATGAGTCAAGTATTACCCGTCACCAATCATCTGCGGATTGCTAAAAGCTGCTCTCTCCCATTGTTGGAGGGAGTGGAGTTGCTTTCTGGAAGCTCTAACAGCAATTGTCTGAGTGAAGGGTTGGCTGCATCAAAGTTGTCCTGTATTCCTCTGCTGTCAAGTTTTTCATGCATTCATTACCAGAACTTATGAAATAGTGTTAGTAAGACAGGAAAGCCTGTGCCTACTCTTCTGGTCACTAATAATTATTCTATAGTGCTATAGAATATATATCTGACTGTTAAAGAGTTAAAGAAAAAAATGAATCCTGTAAAAAATCAGGCCATCGTATAATGCCTCCTCATTGCTATAATGATATCAGTTGCAACAAGTCCAATGGCTGACCTCATTACAAGGGTTTAATTGCATTGTTACACAGTTTCACTTCTTCTCTCTGGCCTCTTTCTCTTTATGACAGCTTTAGAAAGGAATTTCAGCTTGAGGTCAAAGGAAATTAATTACTGCTTTCTTAATCTGTGCTCATCTACATTTAGAAAACTTGGGGCTTTTCACTAACATATTTGTGTCTCATTTCTGTGTAGACCCAAAGTTATAAGACTTTTGTCCTTTGTGAAAGTGCATAAATAGCGTTTTTCATATCAGAGGCCAGATTTTTTTCATGTCATTTACAGTTGTGCACATATGGACTGATGCCAGTGGAACCAATGGAATGTCTTTGGATATACATTCACTGCGACTGAGGTAAGGCACTTGCAATGTAACTTTAATTCAGACTAAAGATTCCAGACAGATGCCAGGTGTAAAAACCCCAATACCAACAACAAAAAAACCCCACCCAACAACAAAAGAAGACCCAATCAAACCATAAATTACTTAAGATAAAAGTCAGAAACAGGATCTTCAAAATGAATGGTGGCTACTTCTGTAGAGAGAAGAATGAAAAAAATGCGTCCCTGTGACACTAGGTTTTGCCTGCTCCCTGCCTCCTGGTTTTCCCGAAGTACATCACTGGTTAGTTAAGGAATATCCAGCTTATGCTTCAAAGAACTTGCAGTCCAAACAGCACATGACCCAGTGCGCTGGCATCAAAACAGTGAGGAAGGGGACAAAGATAGGGACACTATAACAATAGTCCTTGGTTGAAAAGCAAAAGCATGTGCAAAACATGGTTAAATGCTGTTGTACCATGAAATGTAAAAATAAAAACTTCTCATAAATTAGGGGCCCGATCCCGTAATTAGGTCATTTGAATTGATTCTTGCCTCTTCCATGAACCCTGACTGGTTTGGAGAAGAACCAAACTTCTTCCAAAGAAGAAAATAGTTTTGTTAATTCACTTCTTGAGGGAGTTGCTTTGGAAGGGAAATCAGAATGAGAGATGTCTCTGGGGTGATTTGGCAAATGAACTGTGAGAGGGTATGCCATGCACCAAGGATAATCTGAACAATCTCAACAATGCTCGCAATACGAGCATGATCTAGTTTTTTAAATCTAGGAAATGTATTTTTCTGCAGAACATAAGTATTTCTTACATGTACTTTGTGATTCTGATTAAAAGTCATGGAAATGTTGACAAAGATGAAAAACTGAGCTTTGAGCCCTTTGACGTAGAACATTTGAAGTTTCACAAACCTACTTTCTATCGTTCGATCAGCTTTGCCACCCATTGAAATTCCCGGTACCAGAACTGTGTGCTCTTAATTAGTTTATTAGTTGCTGCTTCATTCTCCCCTTGCAAGCAGTAAGATTTGCAATAACAAAACTGCAGCTGGAAAACAAAGCCAGATTATTGAATATTTTGTCCTTCATCTGTCTTGACTGAAATTCAACTCAGTTATAAACACCTGCGGAAGGAGCAAGGTGCCACTGGCACCTATAAGCCACTGGTAAGCCCTTAACATGAGACCTATTTGCAGTAACGTGAGTTTTGTTCTCATGATTGCCCAGTTTGTAAACCAGGCCTCTGGATGTTGCCACAAAGCTTTATGGGGTAGAAGTTGAAAGTTTGAAGCCAACCATCCACAGCCATGCGTATGATTGTCTTATCCACAACACTGGTTGTAGCAGCGTGACAGGAGCTACGACATTGTTGGGGATAGGGGGAGTTTGAGCTTACTCGTAGTACTCTAGACCTTCTTCCAGGCCCACACGTGATTTCAGATTTCAGTTTAACCATTGTGGTTATAAGGCAAGCTTAGATTTAAGCATGAGTTCTGTCTCAAATAGAAGAAACTATCAACGTGTGACCATAAATCTAGTAGACATGCAGAAAAGAGGTCCTGAACAAATCTAAATTTCTCATACTGTCTACAGCCATAAAGAGGTGTAACACTACAGCTAGATGTACCTGAGCTAAATTGAATCCGAGTACTTTGGATAACAATATCATTGAAGTAACAGCCACATGAACTTCAGTACGTAGTAGTTACTCAGGTGAATAGCCTAAGTTGCATGGGTTTTTGCTCAGTCTTTTCTAAAGTGTATATCAGACTGCTACATCGATGCTGATACTTAAGGAACTGAGATCAAAGGTAGCTCTAATCATACTCTAAACACATTTTTAATTTTGTAAAAGACCTCCTCTTGGAAGGCGTGGGCCAAGTCACTGCATAGCAGCTGTCTGAATTATTTCACTCCTTGGGATGAAGAGTTTTGGTGCATTGATTGTCCAAGATGAATGTCACATTGACGTGTGAAAGGATTAAGTAGAAAAGCCTAGTTAACACAGACGTGGCACTAGTGACAGAATTAAGTGCTAATGATATATAACAAAATGCTATTACATGAAATAGGATCCTTTTCACTCAGTTTTTCGATTTTGTCTGATAGGACTAGTAGAACAAAATGAAAAACTATTCATCAATCAGAGGTCTGGCTAGGTCAGACACTTTGGTCAAGCAGTGTGAGTAGTTCCACCTACCTGCACTGTAATTTATTGCAAAATTAATGCCATAACATGCAAAACCATTGTCAGATAAACGTAATTCTTAACCCCATGAAAAAAAAGCAAAAATTCATTCATTCTTTCTTTCTCTCTCTCTCTCTTTTTTCTAACCTGACAAGATTAAACCTTTTTAATAAGTGGAGGTTTAAGGATGATTCACTTCTAATGACTGAAAAAAGGACCTTAAGCAGGGTTTGATAGACTTTCTCAATCGTTGACTAAACCAAGATATATTTAAAAAGGGAAAAAAAGAGAGAGCAAGGTATTTGTTTTTGTTAAAGTTTGCCTGCTTTATAACAACGGAATGAAATCAAGTCTTAGTGGGAAGAACAAGCTTTGATATACTCTACTTTCTATGAGAGTTTATTCAGGACAGTTTATTCTTAACCAGATTAAAATACAATAATTCACTAATTCACAGTCTTAATTGCACTGTTATGAACTAGGGAGATTAATGGCAAATTCTTTTTTTTAAAATGTTTAAAATTATAGTTTGCTATAAAAAAGGTCACTCATGTCTGGTGTTTGATTGGCCTTGATTGCTTCTGAAAATTAAATTGTTACATTAGCTGTGAAGTAATTTGTAGTTTCTAAAGGTGTTCTAAGGTTTTCATTAAGTATCATACGCACCTACAGGAGGGACCAGAAACTAAGTGGAAAATTTAAAAAATACTCAACGTGTCCAGAATTCATAGCAGACCCTCACAACAGTCTCTTGTGAACCTTGTTATATCCGTTCCCCAGTGGGACAAACTGAGGCAGATAGAAAGGGTCTTTCCTTTCTTAGAGACCCTTCAATATTCTTCCAGCTGCACCTTTTGTGTATTCCTTCCAAAACACTCTTCTGGTGTGTGCTCTATTCTGCCATGCAGCATGAAGAGGAGCAAAATCTTGTAAAACTCTAGGGAGTGAGAAAAGGAAAGAGCATCTCTCATGTACCCATCTCTCTTGGTATGCCTCATGCATAGTTCGAAGGATGCTGAAACAGATGAGATTATTTATCTGCTCTCTATTCCCCCACTTCATTCCTCCATCTCTTTTTCATATATAGTGAAACTGATACCAGCAGTTGAAGGTTGGGTAACAGGAGGAGGTAGAGTTGTTCATTGCAGAGGATTTACCCGTGTTCTGTACTGTTTCTTTGGGATTGCCTGAATGAGAATAGATTTAGGAGATGGAGCTTCTGAGTAGATTGAATCTAAATAGGAAGCAACGGAATAAGGAGCAATTGCTTTAACTATGAAGCAGCTCCAGATGTGCTGCTGCACATCTAGGATTTCAGGGTTTTTTTCCTTATGGGTCTATTTACCCTAAGTTATTCAGACACTATGGTGAAATAGAACACTTATTTTGTTTTTGTCATGTAAGTTGATTTCAGGGGAAAAAGAGGTACACTTTGCGACTAGGACCTAAATCAGGAGTGTTGTTATAATTGCCAGATAAATTTCCAATATAAAAGGCAACAAATGCAGTTTACAATGTGGGACTAATCAACTTGGAAATAATTTGTGATAGTTTCCCATTTCAATGCAGGTGAGGCAACCATAAACAGTAGTGATGTCATTTATATCTAGAATAATATCTTATATTGAAAAAATTATAAAAGGCAAAACCCATTTCAAGGATATTGTCATTGACAAGTTTTCCTTGCCTGTATTGTTTCTTTTGAAACTCACACTCAAGGGTTGCAGACTGCAATATCTGGTGACCTGCATAAACTTGTATAGCAGCTACTGTAGAGGTGTGATTCTATTATCTAGGCTTCACATCCTACCTGCTGGGAACTTCCAAGAAATGATGTTATAGTACAAGTAATCCACTTTTCCTTTTTGTTGTGGCTTTCCTATAAATATTATGGTGGAGATCTTCAGGCATACAGTCTCCACCTGTGTGTGCGTATACATGGAATTGTACCTGAAATATGGTACCTGCAAACACCTGCAGAACTAAGAATAGTCTTCATTTTATCTAAGTAAACCTTCATATCATCTCACATCACACGCTGACTGCAGTTAAAGTTTGCTGACCAAAAAGCTCATCTTGAACTATGTTAAGAAGACAGGAGCACAAGACTTTGAGTTGCTTTCTGGAACTTTGCAGAGTCTGGACAGAACTTTCATCAGCTGTATCTTAATAACCTCTCATGGTTATTAAATTTCTTAAGTAATTTAAAGGTTATGTGCGAATCACACCAATTTTTATCAGTATAATATCGTGGTGTGAATCTCACCAATCTTTGTTGGTATAGTATCATTGATGCAGGTTTCGTGCGGCTGCACAGTGGAGCACCGATGGAAAATCTTACCCAGATTTCCTGGGGTAGTTTAGGCAAGGTGTAAAATACACCCTGCGCTGCCCCCAGCAGGCAGGTAAAAGTACAGGTGTTGAAAACACCTCTTGGATGTGCCATGCTGAGTGCCATTCACAGTGCTCAAAAGAACCTTAACTTTGGTCTTTTGCAAGAACCTTCACCCATGCAGTCCCCATTCAGAGTAAGCTTTCTGCTTTTAGGTAATGCCCATTTCATCTGTTGTAAAGACACACATGAAAAAAGGGCTGGCATTAGCCACATATCCATAAAAGCCTAGCAACCAAGAGTATTATCTTTATTCAGAAGAAGTATAGCACTTTTAAGGTTCAGAAACATATATAAAAATTGGGTTCTGAAATGGTCATTTTTCCCCTCTGCTATGCCATTATAGCGATCAGCCAAGCTTCTGCAAGGTAAATACTTTTGGAAAATAAGTGGAAATTTGCTGCAAATCAGTCCCTTTTGTGCATGGCCACAGGAGCATGTTGAAATGTTTGGACACTAATACCCATTCATTTTCTTGGCTCCATAAATAAAAGCCGCCAGCTATGTGGCGGCCGTGAAATGGTATTCTTCAGGACCCAGCAGGAAGCCCCATCCTTATTACCACTGCAGGGGGCAGGACAGGCCCAAAATAGCAAGACAACTAAATCAAGACATTTTCAATGTCTAACAAAATGACTGTGGTTTAGAGAGAAGCAAAAGGTTGGAAAAAAATTGGACAGCTTTTATACTTCATGTAATACCTTTGTTAAAAGAGTTCAGATAAGAAAATAAGATCTTTTTTAAAAAAAGCATAAGCATATTTCTGAATATAATCCAAAATATGTAAAGATCTTATGGAATCATAAACAGAGCACATCGCTATCTGAAAGAACATCCCGTTCAAGACTCATTTTCCAAATGGTAGCCCATGGTTCATAGTAAATAATGTCTTCTGGCAGGATTGTTGTATTTCTTGTGTTTTGATGGAACCATAAGTATTGAAAAGAAACATTGAAAATTTGTCAGTAAAATTGGAAATCTTTTTTAGCCTGCATTAGAAAACATTACAAAAATTAAGACTGTTTATAAAAAAAATATTTTGGACCAAACCATTGATTTTTCCATAGGTTTATTTAATTTTTATGGGATTCATATATCAGGCAATATGATCCCAGATTTTTGCATAACATACTGAATGGCTTCAGTCGAAATAAAACTTATGTTAATGGAATGCGCTATTTTACATAGCTGAGCTGTGCTTATCTGGGAAAAGATTAAAGTAGTTTTAAAAATTGAGCTTCAGGTAAACAAAGCATTTTAAGTGTATGAAGAACAATTCAGGGGGTACAACTTCGCTTAAGATAATCAAAGATTAGACTGATGAGATTTTAACAAGTTCATAGTTCATTGCCGTACTCCAAAACCAGCGTGTCATTCTCTACAAATGCACCACTAAAATACATATGGGGAAGATATTAATTTTATCTTCTTTTTATTCACTTGTGATTCTGATTATGAATTTGCGTAAACAAATTTGAAGGATCTGCCATACACATTATCATTTCACTGAGGCGTATATATGTGTGCAAATATATATGTATATATACAAGTGCACACACATTTTGGGGAATTAAGAGTTACTTAGAATGTCTCACTATAGAAAGAAATATTCAGCTTCAGTTTCAAGAGAAAATAACAGTTTTACCTGAAAAGTCTGAAAATGAAAAGAGGGAACCACAGTTCAGGTTTGGTGCCGTCTCCACCTCTTAGCTTGGGACTTGAAACTCCCATTAGGCTCAAACCCTTGGCCATTCAAAACTTTTTTATGTTGGCTGTCCTTCTAGCTCCGCTCTGGAGTAAACCAGATTGTCCAGGGAAATTCAGATGTGTGATAAGGGTAGTTTGTATTCAGGCTCTTTCCCTACAAGCAGAGCAGAGAGAACTGTTTGGCTCTGACTCAATAAACTCAAGTCTGAAGAGTAAGGCAACACAGCATGGTCCATGGGACCAAACACACCACATCATAACGTGCAAAGGATTCAGATAAACCTGTTCTTATGCTTAGATATATGCACATACAGACTGAAGTAGCTTGTAAAATCAGAATTCTGTTGCAAATAAGGAACAAAAAATTGATATAATTTTAAGTCTAGTTGTTGGTTGTGTTGTCTTCTCTACAGTAATTGAAAGAAACATTGAGACAATCCTGATTGTATCTGTCAAAGACACAAGGAGATTCCAAAGGTGTCATTATGTATGTGAAAATCAATGTAGCCCATCTCCATCCTGTAGAGATTTCTGCGTCATTTTGTTTCCCCTCCTGCCTGTGTGGCACAGGTTTTACAGAAAGCGCAAGTTGTGCATCCAGACTGGTGGTAACCATAAACCTAATCCTTGTGCATACGAGCGCAGGCAGCCTTCCGCTTCCCATTACACGAGTAACTTCAGGTACACCTTTGGGGCACTGACAGTGACCCAGATACATAAGGCTGCTTGCTGCCCAGCTGTACAGCTCACCTTCCTGACCTCTTAGTTTAAAAAAAGCAAAGGATCAACCAGTCTACAAAAGAAACTGTAGCAAAGGAGACACTGGTGTCAGGACTATCATTATCATAATTGACGCTACTGAAGTAATTCAGACATTAAGCCTGTAATCTGTGCTGCTGTTTGTATCTGCTTCATTTAAAAGTTACAAGGCCAAAATTCATTGAGACCAGTGGAGATTCACCTCCTTACTCATTTACATTTGGCCTGCTGAGTGCATGAAAAAATCTTGCCAGATTCTTTGAAAGCTTATATTTGCAATATGACTTCCAAAATAATTAACCCTGGAAGTAGCATTTAACAAACTTATGTTTGATACGTGAAAGGAATAATACCTGAAACATCTTTCTTGGGCTTAGCCTTTTATTACTCAGACTTTAATGATTGCAATAAACATTAGCTTACCTAATAAAAACTCTAGTATTTCAGAGCTGGCGCACAGTATGTTAACTGCATCTGGTGTCAACTGGAGCTAATTAATATTTTTATAGGTGTCTTCTATCCACTGTAGTTTAAACAGAAATATTGTGGGGTGCTTACATCAGACCTGGAGGCAATTGAGAGCCGCTGCTTGCTTTCTAGGCTGAACTGATAGCAAGTAGACCAATTTTTATAGGATTGTAAAAGCTAAATGTGGCTATGGTTCATGCAGAGAAGCACTTTTCCCTGTAGCTCTCACAATTCAGCACTAATGCTCACGGCTTGTTTGCTGCGGGGTAGCTGGAGAGATAGACGGAGGGACAGCGGACAGATAAACTGGCAAATAGCTGTGCCTATGCTTAGACAAAGCACACAGTGACCCAGACAAACCACACTTTTTTTTTTCCTCCCCTCCTTCTAAAGGCTTTAAAAATGTGCTCTATCAAGCATTTACTTGCGGCGCAGATAAGATTTATCTAACAAGACTGGGCTAAAATTAAAAAGAAAGATGAAATAGCACAAGTGGTGCTAATATGTGTTTTGAAGCGTACCAATCGGCCTAGTGCAATGTCACAGCCCTGGGCTACATTTGCAAGTGGTCGAGCATCTCCTTTTTAAAAGGTTAACCTACAAAGAGCACACAAGCCCCTCTCTATGAATATGGGCAAACACCCAGGGAGCTCCACAACAATAAGAAAATAATGACATCAACCTGACCATGCTTAAGTACATAACATGCTGAAGGTTCACGGTTGTGTGGCCTGGAACAATAAAGGAAAAATAAAGAAGCCTGCTTGGTAGGCCCCAGCTGTTATTAGCCATGCTGTGAGATCAAGGGAAGGTATGATATGGGCTGCCATTTCAATTGAGACCAGGTTAATCTCTCAATTTGTGGAAAAGAAAAACTTAAAAAAAAAAAAAAATAGGGAGGGAGAGAAAGCAGTCTTTACTCCACAGTGCTACATATGGGACAAATAACAATATCCCTATTTACATAATCTGTCTTTAACCCTTTCCTAATAGAGACTTAATTTCCTAAGAGTCACAAATTGCAGATTTAATTTCCCTGCCCACCAAAATGAAATATCAGTCCTCCATTAACCGTTTCTCATTGGTGTGGCCATCGTTTGCGGCTGACATCAAATGCTGCCGACGCGTACCCAGGAGGGACTGCGGCTGCTGCTAGGGGATCAGAAATGGGTACAAGTAGCTATGGAAGACACGGTGTTTCTGTCACTAATCTGTTTCTAGCACTAGGTAAATAATTTAAAATTTGTGCATTTACAGGCATGAAATACGGGAAGTAGTACCAAGTACTTTGAACGATGCTCTCAACTTCTGCATTGCATTTCTTGAGTGAAACACTTTGTAGCTGAACAATAGTCTTATTTTGTGTGTCGGATTGTGTGAAGGCAATGTGGCGACTTGATCTCATAGCTAGTTTTGATGTGTCAGCGTCTGTACTGATGAGAGCACCGAGGGAAGTCCAGGCTCCTCCAAGGTCGCCCACAAGCTCCCTCGGGGTCCAGGTGGAGGCAGGATTTCCAGCAGGTCTCTTGTGGAAAGCTGCTTTCCTGCGGAGTTGGAAAACTGAAATGGTTTATCTTAAAGAGTATAATTTATGAAATAATAGCCTAGAGGTACTGCATTATATTATACCTGCTTTATTTGTAGTTTATTACGTGTAAGCCGGTAGGTATGCACAGCCTGTGAGGCTCCCTTAGGGAGATGTTTAACTTCTCATGACTGCTGTCCTCCACGTCAGCCCTCTGGAATAAGGGGAGATTACTCCTTCCCCAAGAGCATCCGAGCATGATCACAGAAGACGAGGTAGGGGAAAAGGGACCCTGCAGCAAGGGCTAAGGCCGAGATGCTGCTGAGGACAGGGAATAGACAGGACTCAGAGGCAGCGAAAGCACAGGGCTTCACAGGGAGCCAGGGGACTGCATGCAACTTGTCAAAATTTAGAAAGTCACTGAGCTGCTGATCTGAGAGCAAGCCTGAGGGAAAGGACCCACCTTGTAAGGACACACGAGGCAGGGAGAGAATTTTGCCATTTTTCATTCCCTTTTCTGTGTTCCGTAATTTTTCTGAGGTTTCTTTCATTTGAACAAGTTCATTGTTCTTGTGTCTGGTTTAAGAAAAAGCATCTCTGGAGTTTACAAAGATAGAGCTGTGTTCTTGCTGGGCTCCCTTTAAAGAAAACGATGCAGGCAGAGTCATCTGAAAGCTCTGCTGACTCAGCATCGCAAGTACTGAGACTGATTTTTAAAAAGTGCTTTTTTTTCCAGGTACCACAATGTTTTGAATGAGTAAAAATATCTGTATCAAGCTGAAGTAGGGGGCAAATAAGAAGCCTGTGGCAAGGTGGAAAACCTAAAAATCCAGGTGAGCACTATAAAATCATCCACTACACAACCACTTTTCACTGAGTTATTCCAGTATCCTTAACCATTGTGAAAAGGTTGATCCAGCAGTAGTAAGTGTATTATTTTGTTCTCGCTGTAGGCTTTCCTTTCAGCTATGCTCATGCCTCAAATTCTTAAGATTTTACATTATAGAATTTCATTGTTCATTCATGACTTAATCAGACTTAGAACTCTTTTAACAAAAAAACCTCATTTTCCTTGTACATCCAGATTAAATTATTTTAAAATATTAAATTATTGACAATTTTAAATAGAATGATGTTTAGAGAATGTGATTGAGACAAAATTTTGTTGACATCTAGAACCTCCTTTAGCTGCATCATTGTGGACGATTTTGCTGTGAGCGAGATAGTGATCTTAAAAGTACTACATGATTGATACTTAAAAACTAGCACGTGTCCTACACAACCAAAGGGAAATGCCACCCACAGTTCTGACACTATGTAAATCCCACTCCATTAGTATTTTTTTTCATATACGTGCATGCATGTGTGTGTACATATATATGCTAAATAGGGATATGTTGTGATAGTTGCTAGAGACGCTTGTAAGGAAGATGTAAATATAAAAGATAACTAACAAAAGATCCCAAGAAAATCCTTATGTTTGTGCAACTTCTGTTCTGTAAATTACCTTATAAAATTAGTTTATGAAAGGAAATACCTTGTACCCCAGTAGAGCATTTGCTTAGGAATGGCAATGGAGGAAGCACTAATCCTAGAATCGATTCTGAAAATTAACTTACTGACACAAATGTGCCTGTTGAACAAGGAAGGAACATCAAAACTGGTTCCTGTAGGACACCTGGACAGGGTTATATTATTAGCGTAGCCATCATGCTTGGATTGTTTCTCAAAATATATAGTCTTAAAAAATGAAAATCCTATTGGTAATATGAAGTAAAAATCATTGCAGACAAGGTACTATATTGATAGACTTGTAAAGTTCTTTGCATTTTCTAGCTCTAATAATGTCTATTTTTTATTAATGGCCTTCTGTTACAAAATGGAGATGGGCAGCATTTGCCTGAAACATTAATGGTGGCCAGTTCTTCTGCATGAAAGTTTTTGTTGGAGATTCTTTAGAAGATTCACGTTGCCTGATAGCAGGGACTATGTTAGAACTTAAAAATCTTTGTGCTATATATATAGAGAAGTTCCCCTTTGTGTATTCTTTCTGCTGTATTAAATGGTTTTTTATGATGAAATACCAAAGTACAAAGGACTTGGAAACAACTGTTTGGTTCCATTTGTTTTTTGGTATTAGATTAATTCATTAAAAACATATTCCTGAAACTGTAAGGCCAAAGCGGTCAAACATGAAAGACCAGTTAAAAACAAAATCCTCTCCTTAGGCTGCTTGAGTACTCTTTTTTCAGAACTATTCAACCCACATACTAGATCTTCCTTCTCTAGTAGATGTAGTTACCTTCTCCATGGGCTCAGTAGCTCACTTCTTCACTGAATTGACAGAACCAGCTTAATCTTTGCCAGATTTATGCAGCACCTTGAGGAAAGAGTGTGCTTATATCCATTGAGCTGTATGTGGTCTGTGGTTACTTTCCCTCTGGCGCTAATTTTGTCTGTTCACCAATGTTTTAAACGCAACACTTTCGGATTATAATGAAAAAAAATCCTGATGCAGAGTCTAAATTTTCATTAAGTATGTTGTCAGCAGGGAACATCATGGAGTTCTAGTGCTTGAATGAGTGCTATGCGTTACCTGTAATGTATAGAAATAGCATTAACAGGGATATTGCAGCCTAATTAACCATGATATTCTTGCACAGATAAAGATAAATCTGTAACCTACCTCTTTCCTACTCACTAACTTTTGTAGCAAGAAGATGTGGTCCCCGGTAGTGTGCCTGCACGTGCTGTCATGGAAACATACGGCATGGCTTCCTTTACCTTTGTAATGTAAGGAGTAGGTTCTGGACCTTTATTATAAATTTATGTACAGAGAATCATTAGAAAACATTTCTTTTGTTTTGTTGGCAAACAGTTGCTAGCACACACTAAATCATATCTTACTTTATTCACACAGCACTTAACGGCAGTGCAGCCTGGTGTTAAATAATAATAGAGTTACATCAAATGGCATTTCAGTTGTGAGAAACATCCAAAAGTTCAGATACTTACCTGGAACCCTCCCAAACTGTGCTAGTCTGGAAACTGAACTGAAAAAATATCACTGAAAAAGCTACTTTGTAGAACAATCCCTTTTTTCTGCTTTGCGAGGTACCTTAAGGTATAGAAGTTTGGGTACCAGCAAATAATTATATGTTGAGTTATTTACTCAAAGGTACATGTGAAGCTAAGGATTCACGACTCGCTGACTTTTGATACTAAGTTGGTTTGTGTTTCCTGTTTCCATTACAATCGGAAGTACTGAAGGGAAAATAATCAGCAAAGTAGCCTTTAAAAAATCTACCAGAAACTAAGAAAACATATCTTATTGCCTTTTAATGGTTTCTTAAATTCCTTCTAACATTGTAAATCAATTTTTATATTTTTTTATGATTCTGAACTCTTCATGTATGCAAATACATGATTTGAAAGGACAGTAAACTGAAAGGAGAAGAGAGTAAATAATATTTTGTCAAGCACGATGTTTTATTGATAGCAACTAACAGGTATGTCTCATTTCTGTACCTATGAGGCTTTTGGCCGCATTTTAAGACAGAAGTGCTGGCTTTTCTGAACCTGTGAAAATTGCAGTTCTGTCAGTAGAACATCTGGGATACTTCCTCGGTGATGAAATCCATCACCTGAAGATAGCAATTGTCCAGCACATGTGTTCAGAACAGAACCCAGACCTACTGAGTGCTGACTCTGCGGCCTTTGCTCTGCATTTTCTTGTAGTGAAGTTGTGCTCACAAGCAATAGCGCTACCACGTTGAAATCCTCAGCCTATGGCTTTTAAGGGGAAATTTTGCTGGTGCAAGATTTCAATCTAAAACACCCTGTTTATATGTAATGTCATTGAATTTGTCCCCGGAATAAATGATATAGTTCTCATTTCCCTGTAGGAAAGATGGTTATTGTAGAGGTGAGAATATGGTGATCATTTCCCCCCCCATTTTCTCTTTGGACTTTATGTAAAAATAAGATGCCGTTGGTGCTCTGGACAAGTGTGAGACCACCAGCTAATTTTGCATAGCCCACTGAACAGTGAGATGGGAATTGCTCTTCAGGGTGTTCTCTTTGACAATAAACAGAAGCCTCAAGTCTGTGTTTGGCTGCAGTTCAAAAAAATTACTAAGGAATCCTACACACTTATGTATATGAATACAAGCAACTGCGCATTCCCATACAGTAAGCTGCAACCACAGTTATTAACATTTTTAAATGAGTAAATGCAAATAAAATGACTGAGTAATACATGTTATGTTAAGATCAGCTATATGAAAAGCAAAAGGATTAAAAGTTAATTTCATCCTTTTTAATTCAAGGGACATATAAATGGCATTCTGGGTAGAGTCAACTCCTCTTTTATCAGTCCTTTGATGCTGCTTTCTCACTGATTCAGTTGTTCAAATGCTACCTACATAATAAAATCCCGAGTTAATTTACTAAGATTTTACACCAGTGCAAATGAAAGAAGGGAAAGTGCTAAACAAGGCAATTAGCACTCTGTTTAGTGCACTCCCAAAATAAATGTAGGCAATTTACAATTTGGCAAATGGCACTCTATCCGGATCCAAGTCATTTCAGCCTAAGGGGCTGGTGCAGTTCATTAGGGGTGAAGGGAAAGGGTCTTTGTTTTGCTTTGCTTTTTAACTATATGTATATATATACACACATACAAATACACACGTTGCTATTAAGGTCCAACCCATTTTATAGTACAGCAACAGATGTGACCCCTCCTGGGGTTATTAGGATTTCTGGTGGAAAAATGTCAAGCTCTGTGCTCACACTGTCCACATAAATGACCTCATTTATGGTGATAATGCTCTTTCCAAAGTGGGGGATTCCAAAATTGGCAACTCACTGATAACCTCCTTTGTGGCTTTCTTGCCATGATGGTTTTCTGTGTACTTACATGTTTATTATCACTGGAACTGTTCAGATCAGATCCATGAACCTGGGAATGTCCTGAGCGAAACGATAAGATAAAGCACTCTGCAACTACAACTGACTCTCTTTTTAATTGACGGGAAGACTGCACTATGACTTCCATGTTTATTCTTGTAAGCTCCTTATTAATGCAAAAATAATAGCTGTTATTAATGCAGAATCACAGCCAGCATTAATATTTAAGATGTAAGAATGAAGGAGGTTAAATACGTGTTTATATTAGTTTTAAACAAAGAGCTTTGCAAAACAGTTAAGGCAAGTAATGATGACCATATTCACAGAGAGTGTATGCGGTGTGAAATACCTGCTATGTTCTGGGGTTTAAATACATATTCTTAGTGGGATAAAGGTCTTTGATTAGTCTCCTGCATTGTCATGCAGTTGTCTCTGAATTGCTACTGCTTCTCATGAAAGAGAATACAGATTAAGATTCTAAACAAAATATGTAATGTAATATACTGTGATATTAGCACTGATTTCTTTTTTGTTTATTCAGTCTGTAGAGCTCTTTTATATGATAGATCATAAGGTAAAAGCATTCTTTTGTGCCCTCTAGCTGCTGGTTGCACAAATGAAAGAAAGAGGGAGAAAACAACCCTGTGATTATTAAATTCTCCTCATCTTTAGGGTTAAGTACCCAGGCTAATAAAGATCTCTCATGAGGATAAAGTTTCTTTCTTGGCAATGTCACATCCATTTAAGTAAAAATCATTTGGATGCTTTCAGATATTCAAGCTGTTACCTTTACATAAAGCATCTACACCAATTCTTTGTATTGTTTTTATCCTCTGAGAAAGCCTGACATTGCATTTCTTGGTTAAACAAACCTCCCACTGAGGGTAGGCTGTGGGATTGGGCCCTTTTGTGCTACAGAAATCTCTCTCTAATTCACAAGAAGGAAAAAAAAATCCTTATATGTTCACGTGAAAATGCAAGAACTATTTCATATCATTAAACACGCTATTTCAGACTGTGACAATTCAGCCTGATCTTGTACTGAGCAATCATTAAGTCCTTTGATTTCAGACTCATTTTTGTTAGCATCACATTTGCTGCTGATCTTTGTACTGTCATATTCCAAACTGTTTCATGCCCTTTGCTAGGTTATTCTGCTAATACATTTCTTAAGACAAATAATGAAGTTTTTGCATTGTTTCAGATTATAAATCATTACTGTTTGTTGTTTTTTTTTAAAATTGTTCTCTGAACATCCTCATCACCCAACACCTATTGCTTATGCTTAAAGTCTTTGAAAAATATCCTGGGCCAAAACACCAGCGGTCTTCTCTCTGGATTCCAGGGTAAGTGCAAATTTGGGTTTATGCAGTCTTAATTCATAGCAAAAAGGATCTCATTTAGACAGTAAGAAGAGCTTAATAACTTGTAGGCACAGTTAAGCACTGGCACAGGTTGCTGAGGGAGGTGAAGAGTCTCTGCTGCTGGAGGTTTTCAACAAGAGGTCGGACAAACGTGTGTCAGGAATAGTTCAGGTACCTGATCCTGCCTTGAGGCAGGTATGCAGTATAGATGATCTCTCTGAGTCCTTTTCAGCTAGGTATTTTTATGATTCAGTGCTCCTGCACTTTGCAGGTGAAACTATGTGAATGCTTGAATTGCATCGCCATGGGTAGAACTGTTCCTTCCCCTGAAGGCTGTGCCTACGTTTTGGACACAGTGAATGATACTGATGCCCATCCCCTCCCACTCTGGGGAAGAGAAGGAGGTTTATCAGCCTCCAGGCGGTCTGTCAGCAGGCTGTTCTCATCAGCCATAAGTTTAGTATACCTCTTCACCCCTGCTCATGATCTATTTAGGTGGGCATTTTCCTTCTCGGAGTTGAACCTTACATAATACAAAACGAAGCAGTCTTTGCTGAACTGTATGTAATACACTAACATTCAAAACACATCTGAATCTTATTCTCATCTCAGAAATGAAAAGGGAAAAGCCCTTTCTCTTGGCATCAAACATTAGATGTTATTTTTTGTTACATCCTTGTTATTTCATCAAAGTCGGGATTGTAGAGGAATACCTGTGATCTGTCTTTGTCCCCGTGACACATACGCATCTCTTCTATTCCTGTCTACAGACCAAAAAACACTAGGAAAGGACCATGCGAGATAAAAAGGAGGAGCATAACTTCTGAAGAAACTGGTTTGCTCTGCTTTGGATTTTCCCAATATCATCAATTCTTTGTTTTGAATACATATTTTTTTTCTGTTAAGGGAAGAAGAAATATACTCCAAGCCAGTCTTGTGTTACAGCTTCTTTACCTTTGTCTGCCTAACTCAGCTGGTATTTAATTGGTCAGCAATAGGAGGGAAGTCTCCTTTGAGGTAATGAATATTGACTGTTTATGTTGAAATGTCACTGTGAAAAGAAAGCCCAGCACCAAAGAGGCGGAACTCAGTGTGAGAGTTTCAGACACAAAGGAGACACCAGCAAAGCACAGGCATTGAAAAGCAAAGCAGCTGAAATTCAAAGAAAAGATGAAACAGAAATGGTCTACATGTGTGGGAATTTTAAGCTGTCAGTTGACAGGTGAAAAAGTCATTATTCCACCTGTTAGAACTTAGTGTAATTGCTTGTTTTTCCTAAAATAATACAGAGGCCGTGACTCATAAAATTTTTAATTGAAAATTAATTTAAACTTATTTGCAAATACTTTACTTTTTCTTTCAGGGTAAGTGGATTAAACTCATTAGCCAATTTCTCTACTTCAGACATGCGAGAAAGAAGGTACTGCGTTTTCTGTGTTGTATTGGGTATTAGATAATCAAATCTTGTGTTCAACCACCTTTTATTCCTAAAGCAATTTGAATAGCAACTTTAGAGTTCGACATGCAAGTTTATCATCCATTCTGTAGCACTCATTGCTTTAGAATGAATAAAGGCTGTTCTCCAGCAAACAATCTTAGCATCAATCCACTGCATGATGTATGGCCTGGAAGTTTTCACTGTTGCATAAAAGCTGTTCTTTGTTTCCAGTTGTGTAATAAGGAACGACAGTGCTTCTATGAGCTTCTGATGTATTTTAAATCATTTCTTATCTAGATGGCATGGAGAAGCCAACCAGCAGATTTCTGGGCTCCATAATTGAGTTTTGATTCTTGAACCCACTGTTCTTTCTCTTCTGTCATTTTTTTGTGGTGACCTCTAGGGAACTCTGCTGAATAGTTTTTGCAAAGTTGACCCACTGCTATGGAGTATAACCTCTAGTTGTTCTATTTTGTGCATCTGAGTCCTTTAGTATTAAGATTTTGATACACAATGAATTTTTTATTTTTAATGTAAACACTGACTTCGTTGTTTTGGGTAAAATTTATTATAATGTAGTTTAATTTATGTAGTATCTTCTAAGGATCTTCATGGATTTCATGGACTGGGCTCATTGTATTCAGTCATAGATACTCTTTTTAAAAACAATCAATCTTCTTTTTGGATCCCATTCTATTTGATTTTATATTCGTTATTAGTAAATTCCACTAAGCATCTTTGTGAAAGCAAGAGTAAATAAGGAAAAGCTCTTATAAGTCAGCATTTGAAACATATATTGCAAACGTATTCTGCTTTTTCTGTGAAAAAACTGCTCAAAAAGTTAAATCAGACTGACTCAAATATACCTTCATGTTAAATACAATAGTTTTTTCAAGCAGACAGGAAAGTTGCATGAATGATGCAGATATTCCTTCAAAAATCTGAGCCTTTATTTTCAACTCTCTGTTTCAGTTTTGGCAGTTATGATATTCATGTGGTGTTTTTAAAATGTTCCCTGAATCAGATAAGCATTTGAATCCAGTAGGTTTTTGTTTTTTATTTTCTCTTGGTGAATCACTGAACAATTTCTGCATTAGCTTCAATCTGGGCCCATTCACACAATGTGTCCATCTGAGACATGCTGCAATCCTGCAAACCGCGGGCTGCTTTAAATAGAAGAGCGTCACCAGGACCTGGACTGTACACAAAACATTATTAACTGAATTAAACACGTAAAAAACATCTGCAAAGAGGCGAGCTAAATTTTGTTACCAATGCCGTGTCTATGCAGTCAGCAAAGGCTTTGAAAAGGTGATGCTTTCCACAGCTAGTCAGATTTCTCAATGAGAGAAATGCCATCTTCTACTAAAGCGGTGACGAGCCGGCAGTACGGGCAGGCCTGCTTTCAGTCAGCAAGGCCACTCTGCATGTGTTTGGAACTTGCGTATGGGGGTTTGGGGGGATTTTTATTTTCCCCCCAGAAGCTTCCAAGGGCTTCAGGGAGCTCTCTGCACGCCTGAAGGGTAAGCTGCTTTCCACTTGCACTGGAAAACAGCCCTGACACTACTTGAGCCTCCTAACAGGCTCTCCTGCACGTTAAAAATGTATATATATGTATATAATTTGGGAATAATCCAATTTAGTGGCAAATACGAAGTATTTTTACCATCTGAAATGCGGTAGCTAAACATACAAATCAGATACTTTTGCATTAATTCTCTAGTTTGGAACAATGAATGGGCTACAGTAGCATCCAATATCTTCCCTTTGCTGTTTATAAAGAAAATGTTCTTACATGTTTATTTTTTTTATGTCTTATGTGTCTTCTTCTTTTAATATGTTTGAACTTTTCATGATTAAGGTCCCCAAAACGCTGTCCACGCCAGCAAAGGTTTATTTCATACCTTGCTCGGTCATTCCAAAATACTTAGATTTAGACTTATATTACTTTGTTTTGATTCTGCATCTCTACACAAATAGAAGATAACATCTTTAGTCACAATTCTGTGTTATGCTTGAACTCTAACCTGTGACATTCACCTAGCTCGATCTAACAAGCTTTGTGCTCCCTGTCCAGATGAAGAGTGATACTTCTTCATTAGCAAGATCAGTTTCACCTTTAAAAACCCTTTGCTTCCCGTTTGCATTAAGCCAGATTGAGATGTCTTGGGTCATGATGACATTTCGGGAGTATTCAGAAGCAAAAGAGGAAGTCATTACATCTGCAGTTCACCTGCAAAGAAGATGTCATTAAAAGAGGAAGCAAAATGAACCCCTGTCAACTTGTTAGGGCCCAAAAGGTAATTCTGCCATCGTATATGGAGCAAAATATGATACAGAATCCTATTATTACTGACACCAGATAACTTGCTGGTGTAAAAGGTTCTCTTTTTCCAGAAAAGTTCAGGTGATACTAAATTTATTAATGTGTCAGTTTGAGGAGACGTGATGTCATTTCTGTTGTCTGCAGGGATGAAAACTGGAGTGTCCTTGCTCCTGTCAACACGCTATCATCTTAATTTCTTTTACTGTGCACCTCATTGCCATCTGTGGAGGGGAGAGCAAGGGATGAGGGTGAGGTGTCAGGGGAGATGCCTTTTAAAAAAGAACTACTAATATTTGACATTTATCATTTTAACCTGCTTTTTTCCAAAACACAAATTTATGACATCAGCATTTCTGGTGAATGTTTGGTCTGATCCTGCCAGGATCCTGCTCATAGGAGTTGAAGCTGTACCTGATCGTGGAGATTTACAGAATCAGGATTTTGTTCTTTTGTAGTATTCTTCAATTCATAAAATATACAGATTATTTTCTTTTCTACTTGATATAAAATCTAGCAGCCACTCCAGTGTAACTGGAAAGATAGTGGAAATGTTCAGACTATAAAGGTATGTGATATGGTTGTGCAGAAATACTGGCAGAATCACATCTCGTGTTACTAATTTAGAGTGGGTGAAAGTCTGAGGCATGTACATTATTTCACATAATGTGGCTTTGGTTTTTTTGAAACTAAACCCGGTATCTTCTTGAAAGATCCTGGTTGTAGAAATATGGTAAAATGTTTGTCTGTTTTTAACAAATAGATGAATCACTTTTTAGCTGTGTTACATAAGAATACTTTCATCCTGAGGCATTTCCTCTGCCTTCTGTATCTGGACATGCAGAACAGCTGAAGAAACTAATCTGAACATTTTTAATGAAGATGGTATTACTGAAAAGGAACATTTTCCAGGTGAAAAAAACATTTTATCTTGCCCACTGAATGCAATCTAGAGGTTTTGTATGAACATTGTAGTAACAGGAAATATTTTCTTTCAGTTCCAAGGTGTCACATGCTGATTCTGTGCAACACATTTCAATACGGTATTATAACAACTCATCTGATACTGATCTTAATGGATTTTTGAACTGCTAATATTTCAGATTTGAACTGCGTGTACTTCAATTGATGATCTGAGCATTCCACAAATACCAGAACTAGCATGTTTACTGCCCTGCAGTTGATTGATATCTCCTAATGAAGAAAGCACCTGGAAAAATGATAAAGGAAAGTTACTAATTGGTTTAACTTAGGTCAGCCACTTCATATTTTATAAATGAGGAAACTTTTAAGGAATTGCTGCTGGAAGCCATCTGCTAACTAAATAAAAATGAATGATAATCATCAGGTTCCACATGCCGTTTACAGAAAGTATCATCAGAAAAAAAAATACAGCTGCTTCCTTCAAAGTAAGAGCAACGTAGGAACTCAAATTCAAAACCCCTAATAATCATCTATGTAATATAAAGTGTTAATCAGCTTGGTATACACAAGCCTGTCAGCAGTTCTGGATCCCTTTGCTATATATCAGAGAGACTACTTGTGGTCACTTTTAAGAGCTGCCAGTAGAATTTACAATAGCAAATTATGATTTATTATTCCTTCCAGGACATCTGATGTTTCTGTTCCCAATCCTGCTTCCCTCCCCGTCATCCTTTTTCCAGCTAAAACTGTATCAGGCTAGGAAATGTCCAGAATGTGTGTATTTCTCTTGTATCGTGCATATTTTTGCAAGTCATTAAACCTTTGTTTCTTGTCTTTTCTAACCTTCTTAGTAACCTATCTAAATAACTCTCAAAGGAAAATGAGTCAATCAGGAAAGAGACAGCCCTAGTGCCAAAGCAAAAAAGAAACCCCATAGAAATAGAAATAAAATTAAAAAAGAAAAATCTTTCACTTCAGGAATGCAAGTACAACTTTGGGCCTCGCTCCTTTAAAGACATACACTATGTTTTAATTTATTTCTACTGCCTGTGCAATTATATTGAATCTGAAAGGCTACTCATGTGCATAAAATTAAGCTCACTGAAGAATGTAGGAATACTTCAAGCTACATTTTAATATGAGGAATGCTATGTAATGCTGCGTAATATTATGAGATTCTTCTTAGTTTGTAAGTTCAAAATAAAGACCTGCAGAAAATCTTTATGCTGTTTTGTACAAGTAAATGTCAGAAACCACATCTTTCCATAATAAGGGCCCATACTGTGTACCACGTTGGCATGGCGCTCCTGAGAAAATTACATTTCCTTCACCATAAAGACACACTTTCTTCCTGTGTTAGTAGTACTTTGCTTGGTTGTATTACGTGCAGCATAATTTACTCTGGACCATTTAGAACAACTCAGTTTAAGCAACGCTGGGTGTTTTGTCAGGGTGACAAAGGGGAATTACATTGCACCCATATATGGTAGACAATGCATGGACAACATGTAATATTCTCTGTGGGTAAAGTTCACTTCTGGGCAGAAAGCCAACAAAAGGCTCATGCACCACTTAAGTCCCACTTAAACCCTATTTTGAAGGCTTAATAGTACATAGGCCATGTTCTGGCCTCTTGCCCAGGAGTGAATTTTACCATGGTAGCATCCCCTCTCTCTGCATGCAAAGGGGGCAAAAGGGCAAAGCTTTTGTGCTGGGCAGTGAACTGATTTTCTGGAAGACAACACCCGTCTCCTCTGCGCTAAAGAAAGCAACAAATCCATAGAACAACATCTATCCTGATTTATGGCTAATCCACCTTCCCCGATGTAGTGAGAGGTTACGTTGTGCCCACAGTTCTGTCCTACAGAGCCAGGGATCCACCTAACGATTGACACAGAGCTGGTATTGAAATTTCTCTCTGTGGCTGTCCTGCACTGTTAAAGATCTTCAGCTGTCCTTTTCCAAGCTTGGATTAATTTTACCTCTGTGGTGACCATTAAGAAAATCAGAAAATTTTATCTCTGTCATTTCAAAGATTCCAAAGATCACTATGCTCGTCTAGCTTATAATCTACAGGGGAACCAATAATGCTTTCTTACAATTCCATGCCCGTGTAGGTGTTTTCAGTTTCAAGAACTCACTGTACACAACAGTGTCCAAATGACTATTCTGCTGAGCAGGGTGAGATGACCTATTGCAACATGAATAATTTCCTCTGGTTTTCACTTTAATTCATGTTTAAATTTACAGTCTTACACAGCATTTTAAATTATTCCTAGAAAATGATTCATGATTATCATTAGCTTACAGCATTTTGTATTTTGACCTCATATATTGTAGAGTTCTGTGCACGACTGGGGGCTAAAGATACTATTTACTTGCAGGCAGTTATAAACACAACCCCCAGAGTACAAGACTTCATGTTAAAGATGAGCACGGTCAGTCTGTTTTACAGCTTAGGCTTTGGGTATGTTATTCCTTCCTCAATTAATGAAAGCTCAACATGCACAAGTATTATGATATACAGCTTTCTGTGAATGGATTCCAACCCATATTGATTAAGTAGACCGGAAATCTTACTTTTGATCATATTTTTTAAAAGTGCATTTCCTTCCTAGCAAGCACAACATGGAACACAGTAAGTATACAGTTTCCTTCAATAATTATCTTATCTTTATTTTTAAAACAGAATACTTTAATGGCTTAGAATATCTTTCAGAGAACATTTAAGACAGAAGCTTATGCCCATTAAGAACAGAACTCCTCTCTGAAAACTGACTTTGTGTCACCAAAATACTTGCGAGGTTCTAAAAATATTTTGACACATTTTACTTTTCAATCGTTATAAAAGGATTTTTTATACATATTCTTATTGTGTTTTCATTTCCAGAATTGTTTTTAATTAAAAAAAAAGACTGTTTTGCTACGATGGATGATTTCAACCCACAAAATATCCTATTGTGCTTGCTATCAAAACAAACAGGTGCACACAGCAGCGTGCACGGTATGCAGTGCAATTGAGCAAACAGTTTATGTAAAGATTTAAGCTCATCTGAAGAACGTGAGTTCAAGTGATATGAATTGTAGCCAAGTATTCTGGATGCAGGGCTCAGTTCTGAGGGGCCCTGGATGGAGCCCAGAACCTGTTGATCTTTGAGGGAATTGTGGGCATTTTATACCTTATAAGAGATGACAGCCTCCGTCAGGATTAGTTTCTCAGTTCGAAATACCTATGAATTTTTATCAATAGGAGAGCTACTTTTCTATTGAAACACCATGCTCCCTCCTGCCCACACATGAAAAACTCTCTCTGTTCAGACGTTTGCAGAGGTTTCATAAGATAGGAAGATGTGGAAACTAAAATCTGCTAAAAGTCAAAGAAAAGATGACTAGAAGTCAAAGAAAGATACCTGTGAAGTTTCAGGGTGCCTCGATTTCCTATGTGGTTGACCTTTATGAATGATGTGATCAATTTTTTATTCCTGGATAGCTGAGGTACCCAGTCTGAAATGTGCGTGGAGAAAACACATTTTACAGCAATTGCATGCCTTTCCTTCCTACAGTCTCAGCGTTGTAGGGGTAGTGAAAACAAGGGGACAGTGATATAGTAGAATTCTCCTCACTAAAAGGCAAAGCAACCTGTCCTTTACTGACAGTGTGTTGTGTGGCCGTCTATGAATATTTCATTAACGCTGGGCTGGGGCCACTGATTCAGTTCAGACTCCCAATTAGCACTCTGCACCTAACTGTCTGTTGTTATCTCTTTTTACTCTGCTGTGATGTCTTCATTTATCTCAAGTGGATGGTTCCTTTATGTCTTACCCTTCCTACCCTATTCTGCTCCCTTTCATGATACTTCGATGCCTGTAAATTCTTATGTTCTCATCCTGCAATGGAAGGAGCTGCTGCCAGGAGTTGGTGGGAACCCTCTGGGGAAGGGGTTCATTGTCTTTGTCTCATTGTCCCATGGACAACCTCATCATAATAGCAGCAAACATCTTCCTAACCTGCCCTGTGATGCTACTTCTTTTACTGGCTAAATACCCTGATTTCTCAAATAGCTGAGAAATCCCTCCGTCAGCTCTCCCTTTAGGTCTCCTCTATATGAACAGTCACTACATACTGCTCTGGCTCTAATCCAGATTGTAGTCTCTTCTAGATAAACTAGGACCTTTATTTGTTCTGAAGAGTGCTATGCACGTCTATTAAAAATACAAACTCATCCTGGTCACGCGCAGTCCAGAAGATCCTGGACACAGCAAAACATGACCCTGCCAGGGCCCAGAGATATGGGATGCCCCAAAAGGAGTTGGGGTGTGTGGTGATAATAACCTTCACATATTTTTGATCCAAAATGATTTGAAACTCTGAACTTGTCTGAATTGTTTTGTTCTAAGATATTAAGACTATATTTACATCCCTGCAGCTCAGGATTGATTCAGCAAGTAGAAACTCCTTCACCCTGAAGTGGAGTTGGAGAGTGGAAGGAAAGAAGTACTTTCAAAGGTGAAGCTCCTACGTAGACAGTATCATTTTTCCCAATTGACAGTTACAGTTTGGTGATCCCATACTTGAAAACACTTGACCATCAAAACATAGTTATTGACTCAAAGAAGGAGAAAACATGTCTGCTTCTGATAGGCAGATGACTACTTATTATGTGTTAGCCTCTAATTCTGGATGAGTATTATAAAATTTTGACTACACATACATGGATAGGTACAATTTTGGGGAACAGAAGATGGTTCAGCTTTGTTTCTACATTCATTAATTTCCAATTCTGTTATCTGAGAAAATCTTATATTGTAAAATATAGATTTATTTAGACACTATCATGTGTATGTGCATGTTGTGTGTGAAGGGTCTTTACCATCTTGATACAGAATGTAACGAATCTCTGTAAGAGAGTAAAACGAAGAAAAGGGTTTTTTTTCCTTGGAGAGCTGTATTGAGACTCGTAAGCTTTATTAGATAAATTTAATCTCATAGACATTTTGTGAATAATTCTCCCTGGGCTAGTTCCTTCTGGGTCCTTGCTTTTATTTCCAGTAGTCGAAGTATTAATAGGGTTAAAGGTGCTGGCATGGTGAATTTATGGTCGACATCTCACAGTCCGTTAAAGCAAGATCACTAATGGGTGACCTTGAGGTTCGACTGTTCCAGACTTAGGAAGATCAAGTCTCAGACCCCTCCTGCAAGTGCTCTGACCTCTCCATTCTTCCCCTCTATGGCCTAACCTTTAACTCACTGATCTTTGACCAAATTATTAAGCAAACACCTGCTTAGGTCTCTGACCAAGGACTGTAGACCAGGAGAGCTACCATAATTTCATGTGAATTAGCTTTAATAATAACAATACTAGCCTAAGGAGAAAATCAGAGGGTAGGTTTACAGTAAATAATCATGCTGCTACAGAGCACATACAGAACGGACCCTTCAACAGCTCTTACCTACAGTAAATCAATGCTAATCTATTTGACTGTGATAATAAAAGCTCGTCAGCAGATATAGTTTCTTCATTCGACTTGACTAGGACACTGACTAGGTAAAATTTATTTCCTATTACTAAAGCAAGACAAAGACTAAAATTAATCCTTTGATGCCAGGGATTTCCCGTTGGTAATAACGCACAAACTGCATTAGTGTTCAACACAGTTGCTAAGAGTAACTGTAACAGAAAAAAAGGCTGAAAAATATCTGATGATGTCAAATATTAAGCCTGCATAATGTTATCTGAAATACAAATGGAAAGAATAGTCTGAATTTCCCCCGCTTTCCTTGGATTGCCTGTTCCTTTTTCAGCTCTTGCGGTGTGATTTTATAAATCTGCATCATCTGAGATTAACTCAAACCTGAGTAGTTCTAGCGTATGGGTTCTACCAAACCAAATTGACTGTGAATTGTTTTTAAGACTTTAATCACAAAAAGTAGTGGAATCTGAATTATTATACAATAACAGCAGACCCATAACAGACCAGCGTAATTTACTAAATAGAGATTTTTCAGTTTAAGTGAACACAATTATGAACACATGCTTACTCGTAGCTGACTCTATGCACTAGCTAACACCACATGAGTGCACCAGCCTCGTGTCTGTCCATGGAGGCCATCTGCATGGGTAAGCTAAGCATTTGCAAATGTAGGTGCAATGGTCCTATGCAAAGTCCATCTTTCACCTCTCATCTCTAAAGAGAATTATGAAGATAGTTTATTGTTGTAGGGGGTGGATTTAACCTCTAGTGCTGCTAATAGGAGAGGAAAATGAGATGAATTGGATGAGATTTGGTTATAACATTAAGAGCAATTGAAGCGAGGCTGCTTGGAGTTAGTGGATGCTATCTGATAAAAACCTTTGAAAGATGTACAGCTCCAAATACATGAATCACTTATGTGTTACCCGTTTTGAAAGTCAAGTAGTTTTAGTACCAATCTAAAGCACACTAGAGTTAGAGGGTTTTTATTGACTGCTGGGGCATTGTATCAGGTCTGCCTTTCCGCACGTATCCAGAATGACTACTGAAAAATTCCCCCGTTAATTTTGAGTATCCACTTACATGTTTTGAACCGCATGAAGAAGTTGTTAAAATATCACCGATCTTGAAAATACTTTCAAAATCAAATGGTAACTGTATTTATTTTTTATTCACTTGAACGACTCTACATTACTCTGTGCTCTTTTGATCTTTTTTCCAGGGTATTGGTTGTCCTTCCTGAAGACATAAGATTATATTTTCATTAGTAGAATAAAATCTAGCTAACAATATTGTGAATGAAATTAAAGGCATCTTAATATAAACCCATCTGCTGTCTGCGTAACAGTATTCAATGTTTGTTTGATCAATACATAGTGTTTCCTGTGTACAGTGTTATTCAGATTGACTGTCCAAGTTTAAACTGATTTACATAGATTATTATTTTCCATTCCCTGACTAGATTAGTTGTAAGATTAAACCTGGTACAATTGGCTAGATAATGTCATGGAGTATGTGTACACCTGTACTTGAAAACATATGTACTTAGCTTATATATAGGTATTTATGCCCAGAGAGGCCTACAGAAGCTTTACAGGAGGTGCAGAAAAATATTAGTCAGATAACTACGAGTCCACTGAATAAAATCTGCACTGGCTGATACTATGTGCTAAGCAAAATTGGTGGCTTCTTTTCTGGAGAAAAGAAATGGAATTACTTATGGTGAAGCATTGGTTTGAGAGAGAAGGTAAGTTAAAAGATAATCAATATCCACTAAAAGTTTATAAAGCAAGGGCTGTAAAGAGTAAACGGATTTAAAAATTATGTTTATTTGAATGTTCTCACTTTACACAGCCATTAATTAGTGAAACACAAACCCAGATGATTACAGCAGAACAGAGAAATTTAGTTAAACATATTGCATACCTTTTTTCCTATCTGTCAGTATCCAAGATTGAATTTTGTTCAGGTTTACCCAAATGAAGTGTCACTGAACTCATTTGTTGTCCTCAGTCATACCAGGCACTTCCACAGATGATGAATTTTTCCATTTAATGAAAAAATACACATAGTCAAGAGTTTGACTGGAAGCCCATTAGAATCAGTGGAAGTCTTTCCTTTGACTGCAGTGAGCTTTGAATCAAACCCTATACGGTTGTGAAATATCCATAAGATATTTGTCCACACATCAGTCTGTACTATGATGCATATTGATATTTTGGTAATATCAAACTGGCTTTGCTGTACAATTAGCAGAAAATGTTGTTAGTAGTGCTTAAGATGGGTCAGATTTGGATCATAGGTACGTTGGAAGTTATACAAATATGAGAAAAAATACTAGTCTGTAAAGCTTTCAAATATTTTGATTTTTTTCCATAAATGACAGAAATGCCTCTTTGTTTAGAAATAAAAGGGAGAATTTATCAATATAAAAATTAAAGAAGCCATGTTAATATATGAGTTTATTACTCATTTTTAATGTAGATGTGGGCAAGTTTTACTGGCAGGTACTTTCAGTTCTTTGTTGCTTACATCTTCCTTGTGCATAAAGTAGTTAAATTTATAAAACTAGAACATTTGTGTGTTGGGAGACATGTTAAAGAAAGGTTTTCTTACAATAAGAAAGGAAAATAAAAATGTTTTTGCCTTTGTTCGCACCTGCTCCTAGTGGTTAAAGGTTGCATTCTGTTAACTATAAGATTGGAAAACATTTTCAGTATAACATTATAAAATAAGGAAATATAATGTGATTTTATTTGAAGAATAAACTAATTTTGTGTTTATTGATAATTCAGTGAGAAGATTGTTTTAAAATACCACTGCAGGTAATGTCAAAAGGAAAGTAGGTGCTCTGGCATATGTAAGACTGGAAAAAGAGGGTATTCCTGAAAGAGGAATGCACATCAGTCAAAGGCATCAATAAATAAAGCTCTTTTTCATATGTAAATGGAAATTTATAAAGTAAAGAAGGTATTGTTTTATAAATAGTGAGATAATATTCTTGAAAAAGGTTACCAGTGATTACATAAGTTATCTCTTCCATAAAGAAATTTAGAGCTCGTAGTTGCTCTTTTCATTAAAAAGGCTTTTCATCTAGTCTCATGCAGAAAGCCAAGCTCTGCATTTTAATTAGAGATAATAAATAATCATATCACTTAGGAAACTGAAACTATTAAAGTCTTTTTGTGACACTGTATAGCTATATATCTCTCTAAATATATAGGTATACACATTCAGCTTTTGATTCACGGATCACATTAAAGGAGATAATATAATATAATGCTTATATAAATATGAACAATATTCTGGGCCTTTTGACAAAGGGCAAAATACCTTTATATGCCGGCAGCAGAATAAAGCAGCTTAAAATCTGACCAGATGTGTCAAAATATTAAGTGGCCTCAGTATAAATAAAAATGAAGACAATAGCACCATAACACCACCACCCCCTGAAAAATATTATTAAACGAAGGAAATGATGAGTGTATTTTAATGGGGAATATGTTCCCCTTGATGTTAGCAAACTTTAGATGAAGCCCTGCCAAAGCGAGAGGATGGTATTGGTTTTAATGGAGCTATATCAGCTCTAAAGGCAACACTGGAACCGTCTCTTTCATTTGAGCTTCTAAGCACAAATTCCTCTTTTTTTATTATCGCACATAGGGGCATCTTCTCTGCATGAAATTAGTGCACCAGAGTCAAGGGCAGAAAAAAATGCAGAGACAGACTTCCCCAACTTATACACCCCACAGGGACCAGCTGACGTTGAAAAAGCAGAGAAGTGAGCCATTAAAGTATGGTTTGGGATTGACACTGACCTAGGCCTGCCATCCGGCATTGTCCTGCCATCTGCACAGACGTGAACTTTGCCTCTAAAATTTGGCTTCTCAATTAACATGTCCAGCTGGGGGGAGAATTCCGTCATTTGCCTAATATCATTATTGCCACTGCTCTGACATATTAATATTAAAAATATATGTGAACAGATCAAGGATTTGCCTAAGCACTTCTCTTTTTATTTCACATAATAGGCAGGAGGTGAAAGAAGACACAATATAATTTGAAAAGCATAACCCTGATTAGGCAGTGATTGGTACACAGCTAGAGCTTACATTTAAAAACATTTTCGTTATTAGCAGTGCCTGTCAAATACAATTCCTTTTTTTTTTCCTGTTGTGCAAGTAGATGCAAGGTCATGTGATGTTTTGAGGTTTCAGTAAACAGAAAATAAGTTATATCTTTCCAAGGTAGACATTTTAAGATGGTATTTTTGCCAGCAGACATCCTTTTTTAATTGGTGATTTTGTGAAAGCTAGACACAGGCTTCGGTTGCATTCTTATGATACGGTGAAATCAGTGACTTTCTCTGGAAACTGGATTAGGCCTTAGGATAATGAATGAGACCTTAAATAATTGGAGCTGGGTAGACTGGAGATAGAGTATGTTTATAAAGCTTGGCACGATGCAGCTCCTCCTATGCTCAAAGATGCTTTAAATGGATAACTAATAATAACATTATATTTATTTCCAGTCCCCACTGGAGAAAATAACATGTTTTCCAGAGCCTCTCCAACATAATGCGTTATGCAACATTGTACTGCTTTCAAAAAAAGCTCCTAACATGAAGAAGTCACCTTGAAAATATTTGTATTCTGCCTGCCTCCGAGTCCTGGGTTGTTTTAAGCCTTGAGCCTATCTATAAACGTGTGTGTACTTGCTTACTTTTTATACCTCAGAGTAATCACACTGAACTCTCAACAGCGTGTGAGTAAATCTAAATCTACCAAAAACTGAACACGTCTCTAAAATCCACAAGCTCCTTTGAAAATTACTCCCTTAACATGTTTGTAAAAGGTGGGAATTTCCAAAAGCATCTCAGTTGCTCAGGCATACAAACATAATTTTTAATAAGCCTCTGTTCTACCTAACTCACATAGACACATCTGAAAAAAACACAAATTATTCCTTTTCCTGCAATATGTAGTTTTTTTCAGATGTTTCCTCATGACTCCTAAAGTCAAGGGTAATTCACTTCTCCATTATAATGAGGCCTTTTGGAGCTAGATGAAATGGTGTAAGTTTCCAGATACTAATACGAGTCTTTTTATTGAATTTAATTATTCCTGGTCTTGTCTTAAATCAGTATCAGTGCAAAACATAGATAAGAACCGAGACTTTCATTAACAAAAGGTTCTGAGGATTAAATAGTTTCTTTAAGTGTATCACGTAGTTTTATCATAACAAAATAGGACTGCGCTGTCCCTTGTTGAAATATGGTTGTCTCTGATTTACTCTTAAATGAACAAACTCCTACATCCTTATATTCTAAATGGAGTGGAGGGCCTAACTTACGGCAACTCTCCTGTCTGTTGACCCTGAAACAATGGAATTGTTCCCAAAGTTTTCCCATGGAGTGCATTAGTGACACTGTAACTTCTCACAGCATTTTTAACCTTGTCTAATGCAAAGTATAAAGAGCAATAGAAAAAAAAAAAAGAAAAAACCCCAACAAAACAAAACCAAAATAGCAGCAGGAAGCAAATGCCTTCTAGATAGTGGCTGTTGAGAGCAGAAATTCAGTATTGCTGTTCCTCCAAACTGACTGCAGGCTCGTGGAAGTTCAGAGTGCTGCTGAGCACGTCAAGTCAGAGGCTGCGAGGAGATGAGAACAGCTGATAAACATGTGGCATGTTCCCAACAAGGCAGTTTGTATCTCTGGGGTGTTTGCGTGGCCTTTTGTGACTTGAAATGTTATCAGTGTTTCAGGCTGCTTTTAAATCCTGCCTTAAACATGTTGGATTTGCTGTTGGATCCCCTCTGTAAATTCTTCCTGCTGAAGTAGTAGTTGGGTGGACCAGTGGTAAAATGACTGAGTGATCTGCTGCTGCTGGCAGGGAGGCATCCCTGGGAGGTAGATACTGATTTTTTCAGAGGTCTGTAGGCTGGGGATGTCCTCAGACATTATCCTCATCCCCTCCATGGTTTCTTTTCCCTTCTCAGTGAGAACAAATTTACCAGAAATGCTTCAAGCCTGGTTTTACAGCATTTGTAGCTCTTCTCTCCCTCCAGTGTTGTTTTTCTTTGGGAGGTAGATGATATCCCTCTGTTGTTGGGTTTATTTCCCCTTGTGAAAAATAAATCTGTTTTCAGAAATGCTTCAAAATACTTTCCTGTGAGCAATTCTGTCTTCTGTCTTATGCCCTAAAGGCACTCTGAGCTGAGCTGATTTAAGGATTTTGAAAGAGGACACTGGAAATGTTGATATACAATATAACTCTAAGGCACCTTCTTAAGCATATGCTAAAAATGGATTATGGCTTTTATTCTTTACTCACACTTCATCTTTTCAAATGGCTGATTAAAATTTTCATCTGTTTATTTCAACATGATGTAGTGGGCAAGCAAAAGAAATGTATATCCTATTTCTGCTCCCAGCTTCTATTACTTAGAATATGATTGCGATCACAGCGTTAAGGTCCGTACTTCAGAACTATCCGGGAGTTGGTCTGGGTTTTGGTACCTGTGTTGACACACGCAGCCTGGTCCTCAGAGGGTTTGAGCATCAATAAATGCAACTGAAGCTGAGTAAGCCCAGGACTTGTAAAAGTTGCTCCATCTCTATCGTAAAAATAGAGCCAAAATAACTGGGAATTTCTGGAAATGTACATTCCTGCTGTTCCCATGCCAAAGAAGGATCCCAAATAATTTATTCAACACAGGTGAACTGGGCCTAAAAAATTATTAGAAAAGTATTTAGGATGACTGATAGCAGGTTGATGATTCGTCTTACTACATTCTTGGATGCTAGGACATAGAAATTTTTGGAACGTAAGTCACATCTTTAGTTTTATATAAACTCTCATTCCTAGTCATCAAGGCAATTCTTCAATGAATCAAATAGATACATTTGGTCTCGTTCGGTACTTAAAGGTAAAGCCAGCATAACAGACCTGGCCTGAGAACGCTATAAATTCTGATTTTACAATATCCATTACAAAATCAGTTACTAAGGGGTGTTTTTTTTGTAGATATTTAAGCTAAACCCTGTAGAATATTGTGGGATAAGCAACACAGTGACAAAACCACGTTTGTAGAAATGAGACCTTCAGAATTAATAGAAGTTCAAATGTTAAAAGTTAAACTGGAATCCTGTGTGGATCACATCTGAAGTTGCTTCTTAGAGTTTCAGCAAGGTGCTTTGATGTCCATGGTGTGTATGTTACCCTACTGATGTGCCTAAAACCAGGACTTTTTTCTTGATTAGAATCTTTTTTATTATCTGTTATAGCTTAACAACAATTAACACATTTCCCACTTTCATAGTCAGTACTTACTCAACTAACACTTTTGACAGTTTCAAAGGCTGTAACTTTGTAATTTTTTTCTTCTTTAGCACATGAACTTCGCTGCCTTGTTTTTATTAAATGGAAATGCTACATAACTCTTGCAAGGAGACTCAGACTGAAACTGGACCAGAAACATTAACTGGCTCAAATGAGAAATACAAACTAAAAAGCTGTCTGTCCATTTTGGAAACATGCAGATAATGTGTATGTCACTTGAAATTCACATGCATTTGGGATCTGCAAAGAAAAGTAATATACAGCAATGATATCTTTGATCATCGAAAGAACTCAGAAACATAGGAACTGTGTCGAGTGTGGTTATCATCAACCCATTTTCTATTCCCAGTGCACAAATCATTTCATGCATTCTACAACCCAAGCCACGATGCTGGGCTTCAAAAGCAATTTCAGCAGCAAAATAAGGTGCTTTTCTTCAATTTTCAAGCCATTTGTACGAGGTTAGTGTTGTTTACCCACCTGGTACACTGATATTTACATACCCCTTTAAAGAAAATTGGTAGGTATGATTTATGGAGTACTGTAAGAGCACAATTTTCCATGTAGTGCACCTAATCTGAAAGGGCACTTGCAAAGGTCACTCTGGCCATACAAATACCAAGTCTTCTCTTTGGAATAAGTTAGGATATTCATTTTTCTTGGAAAATGTCAGCAGTACTCTACTCCAGGGGTTAGTTTATGCAGATAAATGCATAAGCCTTTAATCTTAAGGCAAAAATACTCTACACAAATGTAAGAGAAGTCCATCTATCACTGTTAAGACCTGTAATTTGTTTTTATTTAAATCCCAAGCCAGGGCAGCCTGGGCAACAAAATTGTTAACATGGTAGCTCACATCTGAGCCAAGATTAAAGTATATAAACATACATCTGCTTTCAACCTGGGTGAACAATATACCATGTCTTCTGAAAGCCATAATCTGGATTTCGAGCATCTTCAATATCTGTTCTTGTTGTGCTACTGTGAAGTCTCAGAGTGCCTGACCCTAGCATGTTAAATTGTCCAATAAGTGCACTGTGTATTTCCAGCGTTTTATCTCTCAATGAAGAACAGTGACAAATGTTTTTATAGTGAACACGCCATAACTAAAAAAAAGATTCATTTTCCAACTTTGGACAAAAAGGACATAAACCTAAGAATTGCTTTAAATAATTCCAGTGCTATTTTTCATATAAAATATTGATTTTTTTTTTTTATGTGGGGAATGCTTTATAGGGTTTTTTTTTCCACTCATAATGGCCCATCTTAATCATTACTGGAAGTTGTTATTGACAACAAGAAACGCTTCCATCTTGGTTGTTAATCATATCCACGTGGGAAGTTGTTTTTATAGATAGTTTTTCATGCCTTGTTTTAAATCATGTTGCAGAATATTTTATAATGAGGAGTCGCAGCTTTATTCGAGTTCTCTCAACAGCCAGAAACAAAGAATGCGATCTTAATGAGGTCTAGGAGATTTTTAAATGGAAATCATGTTGAAGTGCTTTTTAAAAGTGATGTTTCAAATGTCTAAACTAGGGAAACTAATACATATTTTTTTAGAAAATGCTGGTCAATACTACTGAAATTTTTCAAGGTACACAGTATTTCAAACTGCATAAGGATGATGGATAGAGTTGGTGGATCCAAGTCTACTGCTATTGTCCTACCACTTCTTTTTTCCATTATTTAAACAAGGAAAGGGCGATGCAATATATAGCACTTGTGCATCCGTATTTCACGTGAGCTTCTTAAAAGAGAGCTGGACATCGTTTCATTTATTACAACAGTAGCAAAGTTGTGGTTCAAACAAGGTGAATCTATGAATTAGGAAGCTCCTCAGGACTTGATGCCACACAACGGTTTGTTTTGGAAGAATAATTCTCTCATGTGTTGTAGAATGTGCAAAATAGACTTGTAAATGAAATCTTAATGCTTATTTTTGTTAGCTATCTTGGATTTTCTCCTATGTGCCCTTTATTAGTTATTTCTAAAGGTAGAGCCATTTTATCTGCAAGGTAACGTGCAGGGAAATCTCAGAAAGTAATCCACCCGCAAGTCCAGTTCTTTCAGGTTCTCAGTCATCCTGGATGATATCCCGGTCCCTTTAGTCAGCATACACCTATGTATGAACACTACCATACTGATGCTGTTTAATGCTTCTCAAAATAAGGATTGACCAGTTAGTAGACTGAATCACAGTACTGGCTGTGAAAATTAATCTTTATAAGGTGCTTTTAATTGCAGAGAACAAGAGGTGAATTTTTTTCTTTCTAGATTTGTGGATACTGTTGGGAACATCTTTCCTTTAGTGCCTACTTTATCTGTACACTGTTTCACTTAGAAGCAATGCACCCATGAAACGGAGATTAGCTGCAGCACCCAAAGCTCAATAGCTCTGTTAGCTTATATTCAAAAAGGTTAATTAATCTTGAAGGAGCTCAGCTGTTTCTACAGGGTACTGAAATATATAGTCATAGTGTAAGGAAAAAAGGTCCTTATATCTTCACAAAAGGTGTAGCCACAGGACACAAACAATGTGGGGACTGAGGTGCAGGTAGCCTTGTTACCATAACAGATAGTAATTAGGAATATGTGTGAAACTGTGTGAAAGTTGTGTGAAAAGGAACCCACTCTGTATTGAAAGCTATGAGTGAACCAAAGAGCTGAAGTGGATGAAATTACTGGCTTAAAATCACTGTTTCATTTGAAACATTAAAAAAAAACCTGCTAATGATCTTTTATAGGCCTTGAAAAAAATGACACTCCTCAGAAGGTTGTGCTTTTTTTATAGATTGATCTGTTGTATTCTTTGCCTCATTACAACAATCTCTAACACAGGAAAACGAAGTCCTGCCACAGAAGAATGTAATACTGGTCAAAATAAACAGTTTAATTTTCTTTTTACTAACGCCTCTGAAAGTGCTCTTGTTAGAGAATCTAAAACTTTCACTATGGACCATGTTGAAATCTTCTGCAGCATCTCCATATTGACACTAAAAAAAGTAACACAAACTGGATGAGATTCCAAACAGGCGATTAGTTTGCCATTGAAGCATAACCAATGCCTCAACTAAAACAAGCAAACAAGCAGCCGAACATGTTAACATCATTTTCTATCATTTCTTTTTGATGTGGATTGGATGGAAAAAATCTGGGATGCAAGCCATGATGTAGATTTTCAAAATTGATTAGCATTTTTGGACAGTGGCAGCAATTTCTGTGGTGGTGTAATTTATTTTAAGCTAAAATTGATTAGTGTTTTTTT
>VXBO01010458.1:10738-73540 GCA_013400135.1 Rhinoptilus africanus | reverse complement strand
AGTAGTACTCATCCTCACCCCAGGCTTCTGATCGACTCACCCTGGCACCATCTGTCTATGTTTGTTCTGAGTCCAAGATACTCCAGGAGCCACATCACTACAAATTTACTTCAACTTTCTCTCTACACAGAACATAATCAGAAAAACATCTTTGGGAAGAGATGAGAATTTCCTTCTTCTGTAGAACCAATACTACTACAACTAGGATCACAGAAAGTCACCCATGAGCACACATGTAAAAGCAAACGGGAATGATTACACTGAAAAATTAAAAAGATTCATTTATCTGTAAAATAGAAGAGCTGACTGAGGGTTTCATGGTAGAAATGGTTTGAGGACCGTGCTCCTTTTGGAACATAACTGAGATGTTTTGGATACCTGTTTAGTTATCCTCAAACCTCTAAGACCAGACCTAGAGTCAGGACTGCCACCACATCACAAAACTATGCACCTGGTGATGAAGGACAACCATCTCATCTAGTATGTCTTCTCTAGGTAAACACGGCAGACCCCCACATCCTGGATGCCTTTCTACATCAGTCTGATCCTTTACTGCCTCAACAAGGAAGAATAAACAGACTTTTCTTTCTTCTAGCCTTGCTGCCCCTCCACACTTCTTCAACTAAGGCACGAATACTTTACTTTGTTTTTATCTTATGAACTGACCAAATACTCCAGCTATTCCTTATCAAAGGAATAAAACAAGACAACAGTGAATCCTCCTCACTCTCTCTGAAGCATGTAACACAATCAACAAATGCAAATAGATCAAAGCATATAACAGTGAGTAAACTCTTCCAAAGGTGAATACAACACTGATTCCTAGCTATCAGGTAAACAGAAATGTTATTGAAAGGAGTAGTAAGTTTAAAAGTATTTCCATATGAGAAAGTTTTTGTGCCGGGTCTATAATCCCAATGGGAATATTGAATCAGCAAGAATTACTAGAGGGCAAAGAATGATTTAAAGCATGCTACAAAAATTGACTCAGATTATATAAAGCCTATGGAAATTCAGATTTGATAATTGCTATGTTCACAATAGGAATCGTAAACCTGGCCACTATTCATCAGTGTGATACCACTTCCTGTATTCTTTATTTTTTACTGAAGCACCAGATGACAAATGTTCCCCACTTGAAGAGAAAGCCAGAACTACCAAAAAAGCTGACAACACCTTGCACTAACCTGCAAACAAAACATAAGAACCAGAGGGTATTCTCTTTTTCTTTTCTTTTGCTTTGTGTCCACCAAGTCACATCCATGAATTTGACTGAAATTATTTTAACAAAATAGAAGCTCTCTAAGAAAGCTAAGAAAATATTACTTGTAACAATATTCAATTGGTTAAATAAAAAGTTACTAAAAGTTACTTCAGCAACCTTGGGTTTTCCTCAAAACTGATAATAATAAAAAACACATACATCATGAATGGTTAAAAACTGAGATATAATCCATGAAAAATACTCATACATAGCAGCAGCTATGAGTGCACTGAGTTGTCATTTCTAAATAAAAATCCAGATGTCTCTACCATGTAAGTCTGTATTTTCACCAATTAATAACTACCTACATTTCCATATATGCTTGACCCTGAAAATGAGCCTGCCCTTTGGAAAAATCAAAGCTTCTCTTTAATATTTCCAGCAAGTTTTAGTCATATTGCCTCAGCAAAACCAGCTACTCTTTTACCAGATTAGTCCCTGAAATACACACAAAAAAATAAAGGAGCAGGTATCCTTAATGGACTGAAAAATGCATGGAAAAGTAAAAGTATGTTAGAGGAAGGAAACAAAAACATAAGAAATGGATATTCACACCCTTCAGACATAGGATCATGAGGGAAGTAGCTTACTTAGCACAAGAGACAGGATAGGAACTATACCGAATAGCCACACGTTGTTACACATGTAAATTATTATTTGCAGTTTAAAATGATCACAAACATTAAGGAAAGCAAGGTTCAAATTCTATTTGGCAAGTCTAAACCAACTTGTTCCATCTTTTTTGAATAATTTCTGCTGAAAATAGAAGTCTTGGAACTAGTAATATTGCAAGTAAAATAAGGTTTACATTACTTTTACTCACAAAATATACTCGGCATTTTAAGGAGAAAGGTGATACAATCCTCTCTAGATGTTTTGACCTTCCTAAGACAAGTTTTAATAAACTTTATACAAATTGAACTTGCCGCATGACGTTTACCATTGGTTCTTCACAGAATGAAATGCACAATTCCATTATGGTTATGGTCAATGATAAAATGAGTGGATAGCCTCTACGTCTTGCAAGAACCCCTTTTGTCACTGTCATGAAGGCAGTTTCCATTGGAGACTGAGGTCACTGATTCAGCTGCATGCTTAACATGATTTCCTCTTATTATAGTAAGAGTATCACTGTCTTGTTTAAGTTAAGCTTCAGCCAGCATTTTCTAAATCTATTTCCTTATCTCACTCAGACAACCTGTCATCCCTCTAGGGGTACTGTCCATTTCTTCTGGAAAGCAGTTCAAAGCAGGATGTTGTCAGCATATTAGTAGCACCACAGCCTGTGACATCCACAAACTCAGAGAAATTTCAAAAATTGTAACAGAGAAAAAATGCTCTCACACAAAGCTTTTAGGAGCTGCTTACAACATATTGCAGTCTGTATTGTCTAGATAGCAATGGATTTGTTTACACCTACATGTATATACATATGGAAACATTCTGTTCTTCAGTCATAACAATTTTTTTTACTTCTTGTTACCTTACATAACATAAAATATCTAGAGATTTTAGTATACTAAATAGTTCAGATACAGCTCCATTTCAACCCTACAAATAAGTGGAATTATTTTCCTTTATATCTATTTTATCTAATTTCTTATTTCAGTAAAGTATATACACTTGTATTATCTCATTTTGGGGGGCTTTTTTCACCTTTTCCTTGCACATAATGCTGACTGCTGGCCAGCTAATTATTTTTGGTTGTGTTCTTCTCTTTCTACTTGCAGGTCTGCTTTGTAATTCTAGATCCTAATTTTTTTTAATTCTGATCTAGTTAAAGATGTCCTGCTTACTGCAGGGGGGTTGGACTAGATGACCTTTAAAGGTCCCTTCCAACCCAACATGTTCTGTGATTCTATGATTCTCTAGATTCCTCATTATCCCATACTACCCGATTTTTGTTTAAAGATCACTGTTTTCTTTCACAAATAGATATTTTCTTAACAATAGGTTCCTCATATTGTCAGTAGTGAATATTGTCTACCTTGTCTCCAGTAAGGTTTTACACAGTCTCCCACAAGAACCTCATAGAGAAGCTGATGAAGTACAGACTGGAAGAGCAGACTGAGTGGATTGAAAACTGGCTGAATGGCTGGGCCCAGAAGGTAGTGATTAGTGTCACAAGGTCTGGCTGGAGGCCAGTAACTAGTGGTGTACCCCAGGGGTCAATACTGGGTTCAGTCCTGTTCAATATCTTCATTAACGATCCGGATAATGGGGGCAGGGTGTACCCTCAGCAAGTTTTCAGATGACATCACACTGGGAGGAGCGGTTGATATACTAGAAGGTCAAGCTGCCTTCCAGAGGTACCTCAACAGGCTGGAGAAACAGGTTGACAGGACTCTCACGAAGTTCAACAACGGGAAGTGCAAAGTCCTGTATCTGGGTAGGAACAGCCCCATGCACTACTATATGTTGGGGGATGCCCAGCTGGAAAGTAGCTTGGGAGAAAATGACCTATGGGTCACTATAGATACCAACATGAACATAAGCCAGCAAGGTGCCCTTGCAGCAAAGAAGGGGAATGGGATCTGGGATGCGTTAGGAGGTGTGCTGCCAGCAGGTCAAGGGAGGTGATCCTTCCCCCTCTGTTCAGCACTGGTGAGGCCACACTTGGAGTACTGTGGCTAGTTCTGTTCTCTCCAGTTCGAGAGAGATATAGACATACTAGAGAGAGTCCAGCAAAAGGCCACAAAGATGATAAAGGGACTGGAGCATTTCTCCTATGAGGACAGGGAGAGAGAGCTGGAACTGCTAACCTAGAGAAGAAAAAGTTCGGGGGGAATATTACCAATATGTACAAATACCTGAAGGGAGGGTGGAAAGAAGACAGAGCTAGGCTCTTTTCAGTGGTACCCAGTGCCAGGACCAGAGACAATGGGCACAAACTGAAATATGGGAGGGTCCCTCTGAACGTCAGGAAACACTTGTCACTGTAGGGGTGACTGAGCACTAGCACATGTATCTCTAGCCCAGAGCGATTCTAGAGTCTCCAGCCCTGGAGATATTCAAAAGGCATCTGGACATGGTCCTGGACAACTGGCTCTGGGTGGCCTGGCTTGCGCAGGGGGGGTTGGACAAGATGCCCTTCAGAGGTCCCTTCCAGCCTCAACCATTCTGTGATTTTGTAGTACAGATTCCATGACCAAGGGTGTTACACTAATCCTGCCTCTGCCAATAAGGACACATGGTCCACCATTCTTCAAAAGTACTTTCACCACAGCAAAACTGAAATCTGTAACATGATACCTTATGTTTTCAATGACTACTATGATTCCTTTTCTGACTTCTCCCACCATATTTTGTCCTCCCCAGATTAACTGTAAGTTTTTCACCAGCAAAGTTGGACAGCCAGATGTATCTTGAAATCCATTACAAACTCAGATACTGACAGCGATTTCAAGTGGAAAACACCCCAACGCATATGGACAGTGGTAAAATTTTCTTCACACATACAAGTTCCACGCTGCTCCCCCATGTCCCACAATGTTCCTAGGTACAACAGCTCTCTACAAGTCAATAAAGTCAGAAAAAAAATATATATTGTTTTAAATTTTTATATTTTTTAAAGTTGCACCATTAGTATTTCTGTTCTATTTTTCCTTGAAAGTTAATTAAAATAATTAAAAAATAAATCATGTTCATTAATAAATTAATGAAATTATCACAAATAAACACTGTTGGAAAACACCTTAAGAAGTCACTTAGTCCATCCTCTTGTCCCAACACAGTACCAGCTGCACTTGTGTCTCTTTTAACGGGTATTTGCCAAACTCGCTCCTTAAGATTTTCAGTGACACAACTTCCACACAAGCCCTAGGCAAACTACGCAAGCATTTTTAGTTTGCTTTCCATTAAAAAGTGTTCCCTACCAAGTTGAATCCTCCCTGACTCAACTTCAGTTTACTTCTTTCTGCTTCCCCACCAGACCCACGGAGATTATTTCCTTCCACTTTTCAGCAACTTTCTGCATAATTAATGACTTTTCCATCTCTGCTATCTGGGATTTTCTCTTCAAGAGGCTAATCACCTCATAGATTTAAATATTTCCTTATACATGCCATGTTTCTTAGATATCTGATTACTCATTCTTATTACTTCCACCAAAACCCATCTGCTCCACAGTATTTCTGAAGGGCATGCTATTCCAGGTGAGACCTGACTAAAGCTTAGCAGAGTGTAAATGTCTTCACAGCACTTTCGGTCTAGCATCTATACATTCCAGTATGATATTTATCTCTTTCACAATACTGGCTCCTGCTCAACTTACGTACTATTATGGCTCCCAGATTCTCTGCCAAAGAACTTCTACCTATACCATTTTTCTCTATCCTATGTCAACCACATAAGCTATCCCTATATATCTACATCACCTTGCATTTATATTTTGAATGGCATCATACCCATAGTTTGGATTTTTCAGGATAATTTTGGAATACAACCCTGCTGTTAGATGTTACACTTCTCCAAGTCTTGTGCCATCTGTAAATTCAATGAGTATACAACTCAATTCATTTCTTAGTTATTTAATAAAAACACTGAAAAAAGCTAGTTCTCAAAGAGATCACTGTTAAAAAATATCCTTCCGTAATAACAGTAACCATTTATAAATACTTTCTGGCAACTATAACTCAACTGAGTATATAGTATTTTCAGTTTCTTCAAAGCCATATGCTTTGTATGTAGAACTCTGGTAAGCAGAACAAACTCACTGGGAATAAAAAGGAGGTACTGAGGTGTTGTGCACAAAATGTAATATTGCAAGTATCTAACAATAACCAATAAAGGAAAACTTCACTATTAATATTATATGCAATTTTATAATAACTTAAGTGAAGATATCAGAAACGGAGCTCAGAATAAGACATTGCTTTACCGAATATCAGTTTTTTGGCCTATTTCTTCATTTAATTTTGTGAAAATTTCTCACTGTCTAGTATAAAAAAATAATTCACAGCTTTCATGGCTTGCAAGTATAAAACTCCACTTAAATAGACATATTTAAAAACAAACTAAAACTGATTCTGCCTAGAAACTAAATAACAACAAATAATATGCATGTTTTGAAACAGTTATGCATGGGTTCAAAAGCAAATATTTCTTTTATCATGTGAACTTACAAGGCATTCCCCTTTAGAAGAAATAAAAGACAGCAACTTAACTGTTTAAAGCGTAAATAATATCAGAACTCACATTTTAAGAATTTGAAAATTTGAAATAATATTTTTTAGCTTCTCATTATGAAAATGATATTTTCAGCTCCATTCTTTAAGTCATTTAAGACTGAATGTCTAGCTTTGCCAGTTTCTGTTAAAGCTTAAAATTTTCAGATAGCAAGAAAACCAACATTCTTTATATGGCTCTCATACTGGCTTAGCACTGTAAAAGGTCCATGGATGAAATACTGGCCCTATCAAAACCAAAATTCTGTCAGCTTTGACAGAACCAAGATTTCACCTTATATCTGCTAAAGTTTTGCAACTTCACAGATATTTTAGAAGCATGAAAAAAAGTGAAATGACATTTTCCTTCTTTAAAAAGCTCTTCATACATATTATGTAGATTTGTATAGCATTCTATGCATGACCAATATCACAACTACCATGCATGTGCATAGACATGCTATATAGAATACTACATCTCTTATCATTCCAGCTCCTCATGCACAGAAAACACATCACTTAACTGGGAGTTTCACATCTGGAGTATTTGCAGAAAAAAAGCAAATGGAGCAGTAGTAACTCCTCAGATTGCATTCTAACGTAATCGCTTAAGTTACTGATAAGGAAAGTACAACCTGATTTTCAGTTTTCCCTTTGCAAATGAGGGGTCTGAAAGCAAACGATGTCGGCTTGTAAAATGCCCTCAGCAGGATGTTCTGAATGGGCAATTATTTTAAACATACTCTCCAGTATGTTTTAATTCTATACAGATACTACTTAGTCTACAGAGAGCGGCTTACTTACGTCTGGGGCTCCTTTTCATTTTGCTGTTTTTGCTGTGGTTGAAGAACGTTATTTACCAGCTCAGTGATCCCACTAAAGGGAAACCACCTGTTTAAATAAGCAAATAATGTGACTGAATAACCAATAAAACCACACTAGTTTAAATGTTTTCTTATCCAATGCTAATAGAAATATACAGGCGGAAAAGCTAGAGCCAATGGGAATGTTAGCTGCAACACTAAGTCAGCCACTAAGGATGTAAGGGAAATAAAGTTGTACAGTTCACCAGTTCACAAGCAGACAGCAAGAACCTGCATCCAGCTAACGTGGATGAAGTAAGAAGCTGCAGGCAGCTCTCTTACAAGCCAGTCAGGAAGCAGATGACAAACTACCTGCAGCCTATCAGGTATTAGTGAAAGCTAATACCATCAAAGGTGCAGAAAGCAGAACATGGCAAAGGTAGAAAAGTCAAGCCTACTGCATTTTTAAGGTATTTTACTTACTGTGTCGGCTGTGGTTTTTGCTCTTCTTTGACCCTAAAAAGATAAGTTTGCACAACTGAGTGCAACATATTGTGAAACAACTACCCTGAAGTTCTATAATCCGTATCACATGGGCAGGAGAAAGTTCTGACTTCAAGTTCAAATGAATTAATTTCGTATTTGTTGTGTATTCCTAATAAGTTGTATTCTGTGCTTATTTCCATTTAGGATTAAAAATGGGGAATGCCAAGTATCTAAAACTTTTAATTACAAGTGATATCTGTAATGTTCTGTAAGTGGCTTCCAATTCTTTGGACAGAGTATCATTTTAGAACATTCCCAGCAATACATTCAGCTATAAATGAAAGGAAGGTGCTTTAATTATGTTAACTATAATCTATTTTTTAATTTTTATTTACAACCAAATTACCAATCATAGTTCAAGGTGAATTTATAACATGTAACATGACATTTAAAATGCAATATCCTGAACTAATAGATTAAGGGATGTCAGGGTCTGCAGACAATGTAACTCTAAAAACTAAGGAAGGAAAGATAAGGAATTTTACTCTCAGTAAAATTTACTAGGACTTGCTAAAAAAATAATTAGATAATACACACACTATGTCTGTACAGTGTTGATTAATATTTGTGTTTAGGAAAATATTCTGAAATACATGCTTTAATTTGAGCGAGCAAGACAACGTTCTATGCAATTCCTCTCCACTGACCCAAGAACTGAGACATATACTCACAGGAATATTTCCATGCTCCAATTGCAGATACATGTCTTAAATATCAAGTTAGGATCTAGCTTCCATATATGCTCAAAAAACTCAAAAGGGTTCCTAAATTGATATTCTGAATGTCTCTACGAATTCTGTCTTACTTAAGTAAACAGCAAGTACAGGCTTCCAGTTTAAGCAGATGCTTAACGTTGGACAGAAAAGTAAAGTTCACCAAAACAGATCCACATCTTCATATGATATCACATTTCCATACTTTTTTCACTAGGCAGCTTAGAACATAAAACTCGGATCCCCCAAGAGTAAGAGTCAAAAACCTCTATATAACTGTGAGAAGGAAACACTTCAAACAGTGATTCAGAGCTCCTAAATCACATGCCTAGAGCTAGACAGTGTCAATATCACCTCCCTGGCAACTCGACAAAGAAAACTGAATATGCAGCTAATCCATGGTTCCTTATATTCCTCTCCGTACATGACTCCCAAACATGACTCCCAAACTGGGAACTTGTAATTTATTACTTCATTGTGAATTTTTTCTGTTGAACTAAACAAAGGAAATCTGAGCACTTCACATAGACAGATTACAATAAACATCATTCCTTTGGGTAGCGACCATGGTCAATTTTTTTCCCATGTAGAACTGAGATCATAACAGAGTAAGATCAAAATTGCAGTAGTGCACACTAATTATGAGTGTGACATTTGAAATCTTTGATACATTTTTTCAAGAGGATCTAGCATCTTAACATCATATTATATGTTTGATTACTTCAATTGCAGCTGCAAACACTTGGTATTTTTTAAAATCTTCCAATCAGATTTATAGTTTAGCACCATTAAATGAAAACATTGACCGCTAGAAGACACTTTGAAAACATGCACTTAAAATTCTTTTCTCAGCATTTTATAGGAACACTGCATTTTAACTCAGGATATCATTTGACCCCACAATGCAAAATGTATCTCCTAAGAAATAATCTTTTCTCCTTCTACAATTCCATGTCTTATACACTATACCCTGCCCAACACTGCAGTTACGTGAGGACAACAGCTTCCGTTATTACACAACCGTGACGCACTCCTGGAGCACTCTCCATACATCCTTCAGTCCCTGGATTAGGCAACAATCTCCCTTGACTTTATAACAAACACAGAGGGCAAACTACAATTTGAAAAGAAATTATGAAAAAATCTACTGAAAAAAATAGATTCTACTATATGAAACTAAACTAATACTGAAGTTGTGGACCAACAGGCCTGGCCACTTCAGGTGTACAGCACAGATATTTTATAGTTCGAGGTCAGAGGTGGATATTCTGTACCTGTATAAGCAAACCACAGGCTAATGCCTGCTACTGCCTTTCCAAAAGACTCTTCAATTAGGAGTGGAAGTTGCAGAAACTGATAGAAATAATGACATATCAGATAAAATACACAGAATGTGTTTTTAACACTGCTGTGGTTTAAATAGCTTTTTCTAGAAAGAAAAAGACTGAAGGAACTACAGATTCTTAAACCCTGTCTAAATACAGGCATACAGTTGTATTTCCTTCGGTTACAAGAATTGCTTTGTGTTTTACTAGATTATGTGCTCCCACATATATGCATTGCTTTCTCTGCTCCTTTCAAAAATCAGCAACTAATAATTGCTTAAAAGAAAGGGATTGACAGGTCAAAAAACCCACAAACTTCTATTTACTCAACAGACTAACTGAAAACCCCCAAACAATATGACTGCATTCTCTTCCTTCCAGACTACCGTCTTCATTTTACCTCCCCACATCTTTTCAATCTTAGCTTCTCAAAACTCTGCCAAGAACAATGCCACTTCTAGTTACTCACTAGAACCACGTTCTGATTGATGTATGTTTACTAAAACCACCAACAGGCTGCAGATAATGTGTCTGATCAACAGTGACTGGGACAGCGCATACTAACAGGGCAGAATATTAAATACTTTACCACCTATTTTCAGTCTTTATTATTTCTGTCATTATAGGAATTCACCCAACACTGCACAAGCACCAAATCAATTTGAAAATGTTAGAAGAATCTGAAGCTTCTATCACAATTGTTTTGCACAGATCATAACTCCATATACTGCTACATTTGAAAACAAGCCAGGTTTTTTCTACTTGTCAACAATAAAGAATTTTTGCACCTTGCACTTTGTCATCAGGAACCTCTGCTCTTTGAAACATTCATTCCTGTTGTTTTTTGCAAGACCCCTTTGATCTTTTCCAAGAGCTATCATCATTAGGTTAGATCTTAATTCTCAGTGAACACTTTTTTTATGTTAGATCTTCTAAGTGCACTAAAAATTTCCTCTAAGATTATGGCTAGTCCCACTGGCACAGAGAATGAATACAAGAACAGAACAGAAAGAAGAGGGAAGAGAACAAGAAAAAGGGAAGCAGGAGAAAAGGTAGTGAAAACATTAACATACACAATTTTCTTGCTCATTTAAACTCCTAGTACTTTTCTGTTCTTCAATCTACTGCCTCTCTAAAATCTACTATGCCAAAACCATAAGGCTCTCTTCCCAAAAGATGTGTTGCTCACAGGTGAACCAATAAGCACTCTATTATCAGACCTCTTCTCTACTTTTACATAGTTGGATACATAGCCACAAAAACACGTGGGCAGAATTCTAGTGCCTAAATCCATGAAAATGACCCATTAAACACACTTCCTACATATCTGAAATGAAGCAGGTATCCAGTTCTTCTCCAGTGAAGTTTGGGGAAATCCAGTTTTCAGAACCAGCCATCCTTGGCAGGGATAAACATCTTAATATCTATCTCAAACCCGACAGTGCTCTCAAGAGCATCCATTTGCCATCCACAGACCTACAAGCAGAAGGAGATCTGATCTGCAGGAATAGTCTGGGTGTACCTAATGTCTTCTAGAAACACTGTGTTGAGCATAAACCATATAACACTCTATGTCACTTTCATTTAAAAATGTCACAGGCCAGTAGTTCCACTCCTCCAGTCCTTTGCTCATTAGCTTTCTATGCTCTCCCTACCTCCTAACCACCCCAGTGAGGTGGTTAGAAGAAGACAGACTAGGATGGAAGCTTTATCTAGTCCTTTCGTTGAAGCTGAGAGGACTGGAAATATAAATCAATCTTTTCTTTGGGTTTCTTATTTCCCTCATCCATGAGCAAATACATCTAAATATGTATACGTTATTACAATTAATGCTGTAATTGATGTTGTTGGTATCAGTTTAATGAAGTTGTTGATAGTTCTACAGCAGCTACTTTTATTAAATATACTGCCTATGAAATCCAGAGAGTGGGATGCTTGTAGGAAATTTTAAGCGTAGTGAACATAGAGCCTAATGGCCCCAAACCCAAAGCAGACGGTAGTCTCAATGAGCAATACATGTTACACTAAACTTGATTAAGAATTAAAATGAGATTAAATATTAACATGCAAAACTATCTGGTTTTCCTAAAGCAAATCATATAGGAAGGATTACCCAACATGAAATGGGCTGAAGACCGCATGGCAAGCTGGTAAGGAAAGGAAAAGCGAGTGATTTCAGTCTTGAGCACTATTAAAATATTTTGATTAAAGTATGTAACAGTCTTTCTCAGGAATTTATATATTCTCATAGTAAATGAACATCATAATCTTTTAAAAGTATTTACCATCACCAATATTTCTTAATGTAAAAAAACTTCCTCTACAATATACCCTGGAAAATTACACTGAAAATGAAATAGGATTTTAAAAAACAATGATAAAATTCTATCCCCCTTCCCTTCCCCTTTCCCCTTGCCTCCCACTCTTCCTCACCAATAATGGCATTCAGAGTGTAACTGTACCACCTAAACCACTGTGGGGATGCCTGTTCCCTTGGTCTAACTAGGGACTGCGCTGAAAAAGGGGAAGATTGTCAGCTCCAGACACTCTCAGAGGTTTCCACCAACCTGTTTTAGGATGCAAGGTCTGTTAATGCATTTTCCTTGAGTGCCTGCTGTGGACTCTTTCTTTTCTTTTTCTAAATCTTCATAACAGTATCCTAATATATAGATATATATGCCCTGCACCAAGTCGCAAACTTAAAAAATGATTAGTACACGGTGACTATACGCTGATACATCAAAAGATGTATGACGCATACACAATATATAACTTTTTCTGCACCTACTCTTGACATAATAGTAGAATTAACACAGTCACACAGTGAAATATGTGTAAAATCAGCTATTTCCTTGAAAGAGGGCACCTCTAGAAATCAATTAAGTTAAACTATGTAAGTATGTTAAACTTCAAGAAAAAAGAGTTAAGGAGGTTAAATATAAATGCCTGTAAAATATTTACATATTAACTGACCTGATTCTCTGCATTGATTATTCTATTGATGCTATAAGAACATTCACCTTAAAGTGCGTAGGTGATTTTCCTGACTAATTTTAACCTGTTTGTAAAATAAGTATAAGCAGTTTCCACAAAAACACCTCCAAGATCAGTAGCTAATTAGATAAATAGTAGATAATTGGACATTTGATATTCATGAACAGGCAAGCGGAGAAGTTTCGTACTTGGGCTACAAACAATTATTGTAACACAGACTAAATTTAAAACCTATCTAAATCCAAGCTGAAAAGGTTAAACATCCCAAAAGTGACAAATAAAGTGACATTAAAGATACAAGAGAAACAACGAGGAAGTACCATACACACTTTACACATAAACACAGATCTACCCATGCTCCTGTACAGTAATAGTCGAGGCTAAGTGAGCTCCCTGCATGAACCTTGTATGAACATCATCCATAAACATAATAAATTCTGTAAGATTAAGACTACTCTGATATATAGATGAGAGTTAGAAATGGGATGATTTTATCAAAGGTTCCAGACAAACAAGTCTCAGCAGGAAATTTTGACACACTAGTATTTTTAGAAAACATACACTAAAATGTGGTTCATGGTAACTGAAAACATAGTGCTCAACAGCCCTGTACTTTCAAATCTATAACTGAAGAAACTGACAGTACATTTTAATTATTTCAGAACAAGTACAATAAAGCAGACTCTGCTTATCTTAGGATATGAAGTCTTCAGGGCAAAATGTTTCCTATTATTTGTTTCTGGAGTAAAGAGATTGAGACACTGTTCTACAAATTAAAACTCTCACACTTCTCAAACATGTCCTAGCTTGGTCGGATTTTTTCCTTTCAGTTACAGTGTTGATAGTAAACCATACAATGAGTGTCAAAATCACAGATTAGTCCATGAGAAAATGACTGTAGTACCACTGTAGTAATAAGTACTAGACTGAATGGTAGCCACTGTGTTATGTGCAGTTCCAATAATTAATTCATGGATCAATGCTCTCATTTGAAGGTTTTCCAAAACTGCAAGCAGGAGGCCTTGACCAGGGAGGTGATATTAAAAGGTCAGTGTTAAAAAACTAGTGTTCATCCAAACCTACCACATTGTTTAAAATGGGCTACTGCAGGGTTTTCCTGTATTTAGCAAACAAAAGAGTATTTTGGTTATCACAGAGTAAGTGGGAATTTGTAATCATCAGCACTATAATTGGTTGCCATGTGGAATATGCCAGCTGCTTCCCACTTGGGTATCTTGTGTCTGCTGACAGAACAAGGAACATACAAAAATTAGGAAAAACAAAAATTATAAAGGAATAATAGAAGGTCTTGGATCAAGCAAAGTTGTCAAAGAGGGGCAATAAAAATAGCTAGAAGCTGCAAGATCAGATCAGCTAACTTGCAACATGTAAAATCAAAAATGAGCCTCTGTTAGAAATGCAGTAAGAGCAAAACAAAGATTCAGTCAATGTACATGAAGGCTGTGAAGACAGCAGGTAGCAAAAGCAAGTTTTAAGGAATCCTTGAGCTATTTACTATCAGTAAATAGCTCTTTAATAGAAGTTTACCTGTTCAGTTTCTATTGGCTCATTTAAAAAGCAGCTAGTATTACACCATTCTTAACTAGAATGAATTTCCAAATCCAGTTTCAAGGACATGAGGTTCAGGTAAATACCTCCTTGAATTCAATAGGTTTGTTCTGTTAGTGGACTCCTTCCTAGACAAAAAAGGTAATATTCCTACAAGGATCAGTTTTCTTCTCTTTAAGAAGCTACATTGTGAGACAATAGTTTGATCATTTATCATTTGTCCTGCAGTGTATTTGGTCACACTAACGTCTCTCTCACCCCATCTGAAAAGCCCTGACTTCTCTACAATCTCAGTGGTCGTACTATACACAGGCCGAAAAGCCTCACACGGATGCCTGACACTTCTTCAAGACCTCTACATAAGCAGTAACTGCCTTCAATCAGGATGTTCAGCATGTTCTAAACTGTGTTAACAAAATTTTAGCTGGTTACGCTTTAAAAGCACCTATACTTAAATTAATTGAAAAAAAAAGCCAGGTTTATTTGGGCTTCATTTTTTCTCTCCAATTTAATACATGACACTTATAAATCCTGCAGATACATGGATATTTCAGGCAGGTGATTTACAGAAAAAAAAATATTCAAGCTAAAATAGCAGGAGTCAAATCAGAAAAAAATACTGGACTTTCCTCTCATTTTCAAAGAAGGGACACAGGCAAAAATTGCCCAACTGTCATATAAGATTTGTTACTAAATGTAATTCTGTGTAATTATGAGGACCGCATAGCAAGTCTCAGGTGAGATTTGGGTTGAAAAATGTTTGAGTTACACACACTACTACAACACGATCTCGTATCAAAGCATAAGTTTTCCAGATAGCAACCATTTGAGTGTATCTATTTTAAAATAAAATTGTAGGAAATTCTAATCAGTTTTTATTTTATAACTGTTATTACTTTGAATTTAGCAAGTTTGGGGGTTTGCTTATTTGTTTTTCTATGGTTTTAGGAACAGTTTAACGAACAGTTGGAAAGAAAATCTTCTTCCAGTACAATCCTTAAGATAAAGAACCCACTCTACTCTTACACCTAATGTTACTTTAAAAAAATTAGGTTTCACCTCAGGAATGCTGGAATAGCATGTAGGTCTTAGGTCTACCATCATAATATTTTACATTTTGTGTAATAGAAAAAAAACAAAAGTTGCCTACAGGGTGTGTGAAACATACCACAATAGCTGCATTACAGTAAGCCATACTTTTCTTCTGGAAATGGACATTACTGTAACATGATGACTGTGAATTATATTGACTTGTTCATGATCAAAACGCAAACATTTACAAATATCATTGATAGTAATAACACATGCATAAATATATCCCGATGTAACATACAGGTTTACAAGCCTACTCGAGCTTGAGCAAATCTGTAATTTCCATGCACAATTTTACAAGAGTGAACTTCAGTAACAGATAATCAAATACCATTTTGGTTGTTGTGCTACACTTGTTTTTCTTAAAAAGGAAAAAAAATAGTTTGGGGGTTGTTTCTTTTTTTCAGCGAAAGGCCTTCCTCTTAATACTTCATTCCATTTAAATGAAAATTTTAATCACAAGGATTTTTAAGGAATAGTTATTACAGTGTCTGGACTGCAAATTTTCTTATTTAATGTAATTTCTATTAATTCTATATTGGAAAGATGAGAATTTACCTTTATGCTTCAAACTGTTTTGCAACAAACTGAAATTCTCAGGGAACTCATAAAACAAACCATAAATTTTAAATTTAAAATACAAAAGCCAGGATACTGCAATCAAACACATTTAATCCCTTTTCAGAGCCCTACTTGAATTCTACGTAATATATTTTAAATATTCTGCAAGAAAGATGGCCTCACAAGTAATAAATACACAGATGTAACAAAATAAGTAGAGTTTCATTTTAGAACAAATGACTCCAAAAAAGGAGGTTTTGCTGGGGTTTTGGTTGTATGGGGTTTGGTTTTGGTTTGGTTTTTTTTTTTGCTTCTTCAACAGTAGATGGCATTCCAAGCATCTCCTGCAGAAAGTGCTTTCCTAGATGCTTTTACTGTCACCAGCTGCTACAGAGAAAAGTGCAGCCCTGGGCTCAGCTGCTAGCAGGTGAATTAAATAAAAATTCATTTTAACTCTGTAATTAAGTTGAAATGCATTAGTAATTACTAATTAGTAATTATTAATGTTATTTTGCCTATTACGTACGGCTTTTATAACATTATTAGCTACAGTATATTGACCAGGTGAAAATCGTATACATTAAAGAACTTCACAACTGCACAACAGATAGTGAGTATTTCTCAGACTGTGACATTTACTTGGGTGAAATGAATTCAGATTTCTTCCAGAATGCAGGCAATCCTAGAGAAGGATTGCTTGCAAGGGAAATAACAGGAACAGAAATAAAAAATATCACAAATTTGTTCTTGTGCTCAGCCTCTTCAATATCAGCCCTACAGAGAGCCCCTTTGTAGGACAGACTTATGTCCTGCATCCACTCATACATGAAGCTCTGAACAACTATCACATAATAAAGAGTGGTATTGTCAGTATAAATATTTCATCAGTAAGGCCAGCTTATTAAATGGCAAGAAAAATCCAAGTTCCTTACCAAAAACAAAAGAAATCCAATACAGCTTCTGGTATGAAAACAAGATTAGAATCTAAGATTTAAGCAGGAAATGAAAAAATAGGAGAAGAAAAATGAGAAATATAACAGTAATGCAGAGTCTATTGTCCCATACAAGTTTTGTGACAATACTTTCAAACAGATTTTTTAATCTAGATAAGTGTTATTCTTACTGACACAGACTTTACTGTGCCACTCTCTTACTAATATATCATAGATATGGCCATGATTAAGAGCCAATTTATCAAGAAATCATTTATGTTTGCTGACTTGCTGTTTCTGTTCACATAAATCTTAAGAGGTGGAAATTATTATTTAGATGAGACATTAGAAAGAAGTTCTTTACAATGAGGGTGGTGAGACACTGGCACAGGTTGCCCAGAGAGGGGGTGGAGGCCCCATCCTGGAGACATTCAAGGCCAGGCTGGATGAGGCTCTGAGCAACCTGATCTAGTTGAAGATGTCCCTGCTCACTGCAGGGGGGTTGGACTAGATGACCTTTAAAGGTCCCTTCCAACTCAACACATTCTATGATTCATTTGATGCATGGAAGAGCTAGAATCATAAATAGAATATTATTACAAACTATCTGCATAACTAGCTATAGTAACATAGTTTAAAATAATGGAAATGTTCTTTTCCATTGGTCTTATAAGCCTGAATCAATGTTCCACTAAGAAATAAAAGTATAGCCTATTTTTTTACAGAATGATTTACTATTTCTGTCTACCTGTCTCCTTTGATCAGTACTCTGCTGGGATTTGTTTGCTATTTGCATCTTTATTTTAAAGTGAATTAAAGTTAGATAATACTTGGAACTCATCAAATTTTTCTAGACTTTTCCTGAGTCCCCTTTTCTTGTACTTGTTGTATGAATAAAGCTCTCCTAGTTCAAGGAGTTTACTTAAATAAATATTTTTTGTGGAAATTTTTATTTCTTATGTTGTATAGATGTATTTACAACTAGCTAGCATAGTGATTCTAATCACTGTGATTTTATCACAGATGTCAATTAAACTGAGGTGTTTTAATTGTTCACATTGATTTTTATCTAGTGACCAAGCATTAGGCTCAGGAGATGAATATAATCCAATAATATGATCATAGCCAGATTGGAAACTACTGACAGATTTGCATACATTCCACTCTCTACAGTTAGTTTCAACTTTTAAGGTTTTAAAACTGATGTTCAAAGAATACTACCTATCTTAAAAGAGGAACTGTTTGGTAAAAGTATTCTAAACAGAAACCAACTCATCTGGTTTAATTCATGAAGGAAATAGCACCTAAAAAAAAAAAACTTTTGCAGAACACCTTGGTGATATTAATCTTTAACAATTTCCATTGTTTTGGCACAGAGATAAAATTCTTTCAAATAGCTTCCATATCACAAATTGCACACTAAGCAGAGGCTTAAAAGCATTTAAATGATCTGTTATAAAAATTAATGACATTTCTTTCAAAGGGTCTCTGATCAGAATTCCTTAGCCTCTCCAAATATCTTCTTTTGGCTGAGAATACCAATAGTTTTAAAAGCTAAAACTATATAATTTTAATTAATTTTCACTAACTCCTGCCACATATGGATCTCTGCATTGGTTGATGGATAAATCTAACAGACTTTTGAGTCTGGTTGAGTGAGTTGTGGGTTTTTTTGCTGCACCAAAACCTGGGAAGTGTGATGTTTTGGGTCTGCTATCTAATGCTCCAGAGTACGATGCAGGTTGATGAACCAGGCTGTACTAAATTTCAAGGCTGTTGTGACATCATATATTTATATTCTCTTTGGATGTTTATCTCCTTCAGTGCCTTTTTACAGGTTATTGAGCAAACTGGTTTAATAACCAGTGAAATAAAATCTTAACCTTCCTCTGCATCATAGAATGAAGAATGAAATGAGAATCTGCTCTTTGTAACTGTTCCCATTGCTCAATGACATCAAAACATCCAGTCTCTAAGTAGGCTCCAGGAAAGAACTCTGGAATCCAAAAATGAGAGACCATAACTAAACAAAAACTGTATTACTACTTAGTAAATTCTGTGTTTATTTACACTTCTTTAATTGGGTTTCATAGGACAACCTTCCATATACAAATATAACTATTCCTCTATCTAACCTCTGAGATCTTACATAAATTATAGTCTAAATCAATAGAAGTTATTCAAACATTTAATTTCATTCTTCTTCTGGTTCAAAAATACCGCACAGTGGTGCCTGAAAGTAGTACAAACATTTCTGCAAAAATCAAAATTCTCTCCCAGAAGTGGTGAAAAACTTCAATCCTGTGATTACTCTTAACATAGATTTTTTTAAAATATAAACAAAGTATAACTGAAACTGTAACCATCTTAACAGTTTTCTGTCTGACTTTACTTTCTTCTATTTATTCCTAAAATTAACTTTCGTAGTCAGGCTGCAAAAAGTCTTCCAGCAGCCAGAGGCAAGATCAAGTGTCTAGGTTGGTAGCCTTTAAACCTTTTAAACTACAGTATTGTCTCAACAATTAACAGTTCAACATCGACTCAACACCTAAACTTCCCAAAAGGATGTAATGTCTCTTGCATTATAAAGAAGAATCTGAAGTTTGCCCCCTTTGTTTTCTGCTTCCTTGGAATAAATTCAGGAATCAATTAAGAAACCAGAACCCTCTCCCTGACATACATGTTATCTGGAATGCTCGCTACTTCCTTGTAAGAGTGGTCAGTTTGGGATTTCAGAAACTGAGGATTGGCCACAACAGGTTAAAGTCAATTGTAGGGGGAAGGCAGCGGTAGAAAAAAGGATCTCAGATCTCACGTTCTTCATCCAGCAAAACTACACCTGTACTAGAGGCATACAGAGAATGGTACCTTTGTGAACATCATTCTTCATAAACATATGTTATTTAAACTCTTCTGTGAAGAGAAGTTCTAAATGCTTAATAATGGAATTCTGAGTCACAGTTTTGGATGATCATTTAACTCCTAAGTCTTTATTGTAATGCAGACACTCATTGTTCTCATTTCCAGCTAATTACAAGCATTCATTCATGTCTGTTTGCATTAGGATGCATTTAAAAATGAATGGAACTGCCATTCATGAGACACTATATATAAATGAAAATTAGTAAACACAAAGTGACATCAAAAACAGCCCAGACAATAGTCCAATGATTTAAAACATAGCACATGCTAAACATCCTTGAAAAATCCACTAGTTAACACATTTTTCAGAGCTACAACACTAGTATCCAGTTCTAATTGGGAGTATGAAACTAGATTTTGTAAATTCAATATTTTCTGAAATCCATACTAGTAGTATAAAGGCAATCTACAGAAAACAAGTTTAAAAGTGAATCTCAAGCTCATAAATTAATGAATTTGTATGCTGCTGTTTGTAAAGAAAATACTAACCCCTTTCTTCTGAGGAAAGAGGTACCCGCATTTTTGCTTAGAGAGACAGTGAGAGAGAAAAATACGTACTTCATACATGAAAAATCTACCCAAAATCAGCATAAGCAGTAAGAGTTTCCAAAACTGCAGAAATTACTGGTGGAAGGATGAGTTTACCACATTTCAGTCATAGTTATTTCATCAATCATTATCTATCCCAAGCACAAGTTCAATACACACAGGCATATGTGAGGTGCAAATGAGAAAACATACATTAAATAGCTTAACATGTATTAAAACATAGACCTATGACCTTCTATCTTGTCTGAATCTCCCAAACTGCAATTTAAGCTCAATAGTTCTTGTCCCACCATCTACTACAGGCATGAAAAACAGCAGCCTTTAATTTCTTTGAAAGCCTTAATGTTCCCCTTGGTCTTCTGTCCTAAAGCGTATCATACTTGTTCAGCATCTCCTCACAGCATCTTTTCTAGAGATCTCACCTGGACTGCTGTCAACTAATCTACCACTATTTTGAGCTGCAATTTTCAAAACTGGACACATTCCAGCTGGGCATTTACTGGTGCTAATTAAAAGTGAAAGATTGCCTCGTAGTAATGTTTATGCAACCTATGATGCCAAATAACCTTTCCATAACAACATGGACAATTAAAGTTCATGTTCAGTGTAAGAGGCAGTTTAGAGCCTAAATATTGCACTTGGGAATTGCCACCTAATCAGTTGCTAACTTCAATTTAAATGTATGATTACATCTAAGCATAGCACTTACTGAATAATGTCCTTGTTGAATAACATTCAATAATTTTCAACCATATCTCTAATTTGTCAAAATAATTTTAAACCTCTTTTCTAAGGTGTTTGTAAGTATACCCTATTCTATCATTCTGGACATTAATGAATGCACGTGAAAACTTCAGCAAAGTTTCACTTGGTACATCTTTCCATTTAGACAGAAAAACATCCATAGATACTAAATAAAACCTTTTGACTATTACTTTTGGTACATATGACTATTCTACAGCAGTTTTCTCTATAACACATGCCCTGTCTTGCTTACAAATATGTTCTTCAAGATGATATTAAAACCCTCCTCAAGTCAAGATATGTTATCTATTGCTACTTCTCTGTCTACAGAACCTGATACCTGTTGCAGAATTAAATTAGATTTTTTGGCACGATTTGTTCTTGATAAATCCACATTGTCTGTTATTAATTTCTTTTTTATCTTCTAGATATTTTTTCTTCTAGATGTACTTTGCTTATTTCTTCCACTGTTTGTCTGGGAATTAGAATGGGCTGATTCGCTTCTCATTTCCTGGCTCTTCTTCCACTCACGTCACCCTCACTTTTTAAAGGGGGATTTTGTATTTGCTCTTTTCTAGTCTTCTCTAAAAGCATATCCAGAAAAGGGATTCCATCAGTCTTCCTCAACTCTTAAAATAGCTTAGAATAAAATCTGAGAGGCACAGCTCAGTAGTTTTATTATTGCTTTGTGACTCACAAATACATTTAAATTCACAATTTTAGAGGCAATCCTAGCATCTCCGTAAATTAAAATACTACTTCAGCCAACAGAAACAGAAAACTATTTTCTAAAGCCCTGTCTATTTAGATCATCTGGTCTGAATACAAATCATAGAATCACAGAATAAAAGAATGGTTTGGGTTAGAAGGGACCTTAAAGATCATCTACTTCCAGCCCTGCTGCCATGGGCAGGGACACCTCCCACTAAGACCAGGCTGCTCAGAGCCCCATCCAGCCTGGCCTTGAACACTTCCAGGGATTGGCCATCCACAACTTCCTGGGCAACCTGTTCCAGTGTCTCACCACCCTCACAGTAAAGAATTTCTTCATAACATCTAACCTAAATCTACCCTCTTTCATCTTAAAACCATTACCCCTCGCCCCATCACTACACTCCCTGATCAAGCGTCCCTCCCCATCTTTCCTGTAGGCTCCCTTCAGGTGCTGGAAGGCTGCTATAAGGTCTCCTGGGAACCTTCTCTTCTCCAGGCTGAACAACCCCTACTCTCTCAGCCTGTCTTCATAGGAGAGGTGCTCCAGCCCCCTGATCATCTTTGTGTCCCTCCTCTGGACCTGTTCCAACAGGTCTACATCCTTCTTGTGTTGTGGGCCCCAGAGCTGGATGCAGTACTCCAGGTGGGGTCTCACGAGAGCATAGTAAACAGAAAAAATCCCCTCCCTCAAGCTGCTGGCCATGCTTCTTTTGATGCAGCCCAAGATGAAGTTGGCTTCTTGGGCTGCCAGCAGACATTCAAGCTTCTCATCCACCAACGCGCCCAAGTCCTTCTCCTCAGGGCTGCTCTCAATCCATTCTCTGCCCAGCCTGTGTTTGTGCTTGAGATTGCCCCAGCTCACATGCAGGACCCTGCACTTGGGCTGGTTGAACTTCCTTGTTGAGGTTTGCACAGGCCCACTTCTCAAGCCTGTCCAGCTCCCTCTGGATGGCATCCCCTCCCTCCAGGGTGTCAACCGCACCACACAGCTTGGTGTCATTGGCAAACTTGCTGAGGGCGCGCTCAACCCCACTGTCCATGTTGCCAATAAAGATGTTGAACAGCACCAGTCCCAGTACCAACCCCTGAGGAACACCACTCATCACTGGTCACCACTTGGACACCGCACCGAGCCATTGAGTGCGACCATCCAGCCAATTCCTTATCCACTACGTGGCCCATCTGGCAAATCCATGTCTCTCCAATTTAGAGCCAAGGACGCCATGCAGGACAGTGTCAAATGCTTTGCACAAGTCCAGGTAGATGATGTTAGTTGCTCTTCCCTTATCCACCAATGCTGTAACATTGTCATAGAAGGCTACTGAATTTGTCAGGTACAATTTGCCCTTAGTGAAGCCATGTTGTCTGCCATATTATTTTATTTTATTTATTTATTCATTATTATTATAATCAAATAGTAGTCGAAAGTCTAATCTTGCACTTCTAGGATCAGGCTTATCAATTGATTTCAGTCTTACCAATTTCTATATACACAGGAGACATACATACACACTCTTAAAAAGTGTTTCAGGTGTGGATTTGGTTCATTTTCTCTTCCACTTTGCCACTTTAACTTCTTGATCATCCATAGTGTATGCACATTAGTTTGCAGCCAGGACCATTACAGCTGAACCAAGCAGTCATCTTAATGCAGAAAAAATAGCTATAAATGAGAAGATAATAAAGACTGAATACAAGTAACATCTGGCTTGGAAGCCTGAGCTTATTTCCTAACATACATAAAAGGACAGTATTGATACAGACTGAAAAATTTATTCTCAAGGAATAGAATTTGTGAGGGGGAAGGGAGGAGAGATTAGAATACAAATGCAAATTTGAAAAGGTGAGCTTTTTAAATACTGAAACGTTTTACGCATAATGGCAGTGAAATTTCATAATTTTAAGTCAATGTTGGCTGCATTTCTAAATATGTTCTGTTTCATTCTTAATTTCTTGAGCTTGAGACGCAGCAATTGCTCAAAGACACTGTACCACATATGTGATGAATGAAGTCAGACCATAATGGTCCCTCCTCTGACTTAAAAGTCTACTTAACCACTCTTTCCTTCTCTTACTATGCACTCAGAAATTTTCCTATGTGTGTTAAATCCAAACATGCAGCCTTTTACAATTGATCAGCCCGCTCCAAGTTAAACCATCATCTGTTATGTCTTCATCACATATTATTAACAACCATCTAAATGAAAAGTGATATATACCTGAAATTAACATTATGTGGTTTTACAATTATGTAAACATTTTTGAAAAGAATAAATAATAACATGCACTGAAAAAAGAAAAGTTGTATTCTATACACATAGCATATTTTAAGTTAGTAAAATACCACCACACAAATTTGAAGTTGTTTCAAATGTATACCATAGAGTTGATACTTAAGTAACAATGAATATCATTGTCTAAAAAGATATGGGCTTTTTATGTGTCCATTTTATTCATGCATTGTCAAACAAATCTCTGTAGTTTGCATAGCTAAAACTATAGAAGTCAGTTTTTTAGTATACCTAAAATTATTTTGTTTCAGCACATCCGATAATAGCTGTAATACAAGCAATGCTAAAAGTATTGCAATATTATCTGATTGACTGCAGTTACTAAAAAAAGTAGCACTGTGCAAAAAGAAAAAAAGGCTACATTCAGTAAGACTAGATGAAACTCTAAAAATATAAAATTACTGAGCTTCTGAAGGAGATCGCAAATTCTTCCAACTTATGCGAAAAAGCACCTTCTTACTTTCTGGAGAACTTGTATACAGTGGCTTATAACACAGCTCAAAGAAGATCACACCTGGAGGAAACCCTTAGAAAATGGAAGTGTGGAAGCAATCTCATTTCTGTACAAAATAAAAACACTCTAGACTGACCTATAAAAAGCACATAAAATTACTACCTAATTAACTCATATCATGTTTTTTACTGCTACTACAATGCTGCAGAATAACACTAATTTGCAAAATGTTTTTAGAACAGAAAGCAGTGATGGAAGTACTCTGCCTTCTTCTACTGTTCTCACGAAGAAATAGCAAGCTCTTTTGATTTCAATAAAATGGCATTCTATAAATAAAATGTATTTATATCTTTGCAAATAAGCACAAGAGTTACACTGATCATGGCTTTAGAAATCTTGCCTAATTTTTCTATGATGCTTCAAAGCCCAGCTTAGCATCTGGATGTGTTGATTTTTATCACTTATAACGATAACAGGGTTTCACTACTTGAATAAGGTCTCTTCAGGAATGAAGAACAGCTGGTGGAAGCTGAGCAAGATGAAGTGAATGGGCAGAAGAGACCACTCTGAAATGTCTGTATCCCTCTTTTGTTGAACATACATATCCTCAAATTGTCAACTCAGTCAAATATTTAAGAATTCTCTTGGAATCCTCCTGATAATGGCCTACCATAGAGCACCTACAGCTGTGTTCTCCTTTCCTAGCTTGTCAGGAGACTCCATTTCACCTTTATGGGTGCCCTTATTTATGAGCTGCCATTGTCATTACCTATGTCAACCACAGTAATGTAAAATTCCTCAGCAAGAAGCCATAAGCCATTACCAAATTCCCGTCTACATTTTTCCACTATAAAGGCTGTAGCCTGTTTTTCTACTCTGTGCATTGATTTTTAACAGAAGAAAGTGTCAAGTGGACAGTTTCATGTCTTATGTTCAAAAAGTTCAATATCTTGTGACACGCATGTCCAGGATGAAGATCATAGTCAACAATTCCACTCCTTGGGCATAATAATGGTTTTAATACATGTGAAAGAGGACAACTATTTTCTACAGTAATCCTTGACTCCTAAAACACCCTGTCTTCTGTTACTGCTGCAAGGTGCACTGATCTCACCTATTCTAATATGAACACAAAGAAATATACATATCTAAAAAAACCCACCACGTTAAAATGAACACCACTAAATGCACATGAAATTCCTCCCCCAGGGAGAGACTGTGAGAGAGCAAACCAAACCTAACAGATGTTAGTCATGTCATCTAATGCATGACTGAAAGACTAAACATACTAGGTTGACGAGGACAACGTAAGAACCTCTGCAGAACAGAATGGAATTAGCACTTCAGTATCTATTGTTAAAAATGAGGGAACAGTATAAAATAAAAACAAAGACAATTCTCTTTTTCACATTTAATTACACTGAAAACTACAGAATGCCCAACAAAGATGCTTCAGAACTTCTAATTTGCTATAAAGCCTGCCAAAACCCCAGAAGACTATGATTCAAAATTAACATTGTCAGCCACAGATGATACAGCACTGTGGTCAAACTGATCAATAACAATAATCCTATATTTGTGATGTCTTGTGTTGTTCCTGTGCAAGGTTTCAGGATGTACATGGAGAGACTTCACTATAAACATGACACAAACTAGTTACTGAAACCACTAATGAACGTCAAAATTCCTATAAACACTGCATTATTAATTATAGGTATTATCCCAGCATGAAAAAAAATCATTGTGGACTCAGACCTTCTTTAAGCAAAACAGAATATTTGTTCTGAGCATCACTGACACTAGCTTTGAAAAAAGTGATAATTAAAATCTATTAAAAAATCTAAAAAAATGTCATGACATCTAAAAAAATGTGTAATAATTACACTTATTGGTACTTAAAAACTTCAGAATTCAACCCAAACTCCCATAAAAGCAGCACTTAAGCTTTAAATGTGTTTAAACGTCATAAAAATATTTCAAATATGCTAACCACTTTCCTAAATACTAGTAGCAGTTAAGAGAATTACTAGAGAAGCTGGTCAACTAATAACTTAAAAAAATATATGTATGATATGCAAACATATCTGTGGAATGGCCAATGTAGTCTTTTCTGTTGTGAAATTTAAAGTAGACAAGAAATGTAAGCTATTTTCTAGAAAACGAATAGCAGCATCTGTGATGACACTGTTATAATTAACATACTTTATCTTAAATAGTCAGCTTCACAATAACTATACAAAAATATTTATTCTGGTTGGAATGTCTATGACTACGTAAAAGTTATATATCTCTTTAAACATAAATCAATTGATGGCGGATACCGTAAGCCATTTTTTAAAGAAACAAAACATAAATTCATTATCATACATCCTCCAGGAAAGAAGGGCAAATTCTTGGAAGGAATTATACACCATGATTCCTAGCCTTCTATATGATTGATGTCTTGAGCTTTTTAGCACTCAGAGACAAAAATCTTACTGCAATAGCCTTAGACTTTCCAGGTTTCTCGTTTAAAAACATCACTATCTTATCCATGTCTGTTTGATATTTCTTACTAAATCAGGGACATATTCATGTGCTGTGGCCATAAGATAGACATGGCTGTCAGGCAAGCAAAAACATGGGTCTTAAACACAGCAAGTCTAAATCCGCCTTCAAGAAACAGGTAACTGCCCAGTTCGCTTTCCAACAAAAATTATTATTTCCCTGCATTAGGATGGCACATAGAGGCCCCAGACAACTCCCTCACACCATTTTTATGTCAAAGTCCATACATACAGCAAGAGAGAGCTGGAGAGCTCTGTTTTCAAATAAATTGAAGGTCATGCTGAAAGACTGCAAATGTTTATGAACATGCTTAACTTTACACAAGTCTCCATACAGGCAAGCTCTAATGGCAAGATTTAGTGACAATTGTGCTGCATTCCTACAAGGCCTAAAAAGTCCCTCAAGAAAACTATTTAAAGTGTCTAAATTATGCAGTAAGTATACAGTTAATGAAGGTAAGTAACCTCAAAACAGAATCCAGACACTTGAAAAGAACAACAAAGAAACTGTATAGAACTAGCCAACAGAAGGAAAAGGACACTGCTGTTCTGAACTTCCATCTCTTCCATGAATTCCGGTGCCTGAGTGAGGCTTCTTCACCCATTTGAAATTATGTGCAATAGTTCCATGAATTGTGTTTTCACAGAATATTCTTGGAGAAGTCAGAACCAAATTGAACAGATTCATTCTTTTTATAAACACAGTACTGATCTTGTAAATAGCTTGTCCAGCCAGAAATTAAAATAATGGAATAGAAATCCAGACCTTTTTACGCTCCCAGATGAAGTATGTAACTGTAGGGCTACAGAGCCAGGCTCTACAGCTTGCTTTCCTCTCAGCCTCTGAGGTTTTCTGCATTGTCTGAATAATATCACAGGTTCAACATGTGAGTTAATGACTGTCCCATCAGACTCTTCACCTAATTCTTGTAGGAGGCGTGAGTCTCATACATCCTGGGTGGAAGGTTATGGAGCAATTCCTACTGAAAGCCGTTTCCAAACAAAGGAAGGACAAGAAGTTCAATGCGAACATGCCTGAATTACTTGATTGCCTTCTGTGATGAGACAGCTGGCTGAATGTAAAGGCTTTTGACCTGGTCTCCTATGGCGTTCTTATAGCCAAACCAGGGAGACATAGGCTGGACAAGTGGTTGGACTGCCAAGCTATGCCAAGCACAAAGCATAGCGATCAGACTTTGAAGGCCAACTGGTAGCCAGGAACTAGTGATGTTCCACCAGGATCAGTCCTGAAGCCAACACTGTTTGTTATCTTTATTAAACAACATTGATGGTGTCCATCATCAGCACTTTTGTGGATGATACCAAATTGGGAAGGAATCGGGAAGGGGAATCTGTCAATATATCTGTCAAGGAGGGCAGGGCTGCTATGCAGAAGACATCAAAGTTCTGAAAAATGTTTAACAGGAACATTATGAATTACAACACAGTTAAGTTCAAAGTACAGCATCCTGGAAGCAACTCATGGCCCAATTAGTTAGAAAGCAACTTTGCTGAAAAAAGACATGGAAGCCCAAGTGGAGAAGCTGAACAGGAGCCCTCAGTGTGCCTTGCAGCAAAGGCTAACCACATCCTTGGCCATATTAGTAGGAGTTTAGCCAACAGGTTGGCAGAAGTGATTATTGTCCCCTACTCAGCACTTGTGAAACCACATCTGGAGTACCATATCCAGTTTGGCGCTCACCAGTGCAAGAGAAACACCAACATACTGAAGCAAGTGTAGCAGAAAGCCACCAAGATGGTCACAGATGGAGCACATGATGTACAAAAAGACACTGAGAGGTTAAGTAGTCCTTAAGAAGAGAAAGCAGCCAAGGGGAGGTCTACTGCCTAATGGGGGGCACAGAAAAGATGGAGACCGACTCTTCTTGTAGGTACAATGGTATAGGTAAAGACGTGGCAGACAACTTGGAACATGGGAAGAAAACATATCATATTTTGAGGGTGGTCACATACCAGAAGAGGTTGCCCAGATAGATTATGGAATCTCAATCCTTGGAAATGTTCAAAATTCAACAAGTTTTTAAACGAATTTACCTACTTGATCTTGCTTTGAGCAGGACTACTAGACCACCTCCCGGAGGTCACTTCTAACCTCCACAGTCTTATGATACTATGGAATTGTCTTCTATTGTCTGGGCTTGTACTCTATAACTGCCTTCTCTCATTTCCTTATAAAAATATAAGACGCTTTCAATTAAATATAGACACATTTGCTGTGTTTTATGCCATAGGCATTCATAAGGTGAGCTCACTGTATCTCTGATAGCGTTCAGAGTTTAGGAACTTCTCTGACTAGCTTTTGTATTATGACAAGCTGAATCTTCTGTTTCTTCATGCTAAAACATTTCTGTACACATGCTAGCGCCCAAATTTAGCTTTAGAACAAATATCTTGCTGCATAGCAATGGTTTGGTGTATGTCATAAGATAAATTTTGACATCTGGATCTTACATATGTTCCAAGGCTGTGAGCAACCTTAGCAATTTTAGAGATTATTCACTTTACTGAAGTTAAGTATGGCTGTTCAAGGCAAAGTAGCATATTAATTGTTCATTGCTAGTATCACTGTTGTTGTGATTCTATTTCAAATAGAAATGGCTCATTCCACAAACAAATATCAGCTCCACTTTTTATATTACATTTATCCTGTCGTCATTCATTACACTGCCCATTCATTTACAATTCTTAATGCAGTTAACAAAAGCAAATATTTAAATGAGGATTCAAGGAAGCTTCTGTACAAATAAGATTTGCCATTTTGCTAAATGATAGATAACTACTAGTGTAAAAAAAAAAAAGTAATTATGATTTTCACTTAAGTAAATACTGTCTAAAAAGATTCAAATTATCAAATTAGCTTTCTCATCTGAAAAGCTGAAACAGCAAAATCTGTGCATGTTCCATTTTTGTGATTGCTGGAACTTATTACAAAATGTACTAGCTGTAAAAAAAATTAAATAGGGTAATAAATATTTGTACTGAAATGTGCAAACACAGTTCCTGTAATTGTTCTTACCTAAAGCAAAACACATCTAACAAGCAACCATATCAAGCAAACAGGTGGTTTCTGACAGATGTCACTGATCCTTCTGTGCTTAACACGGAGCAAGCTGTCACTAAGTGACAAAGTGAACATAACATTCCTAACATTGGCTTTTTGAAGGATTTACCACAAGTGGCAAGAACTGGCTACTTTCATTTTTAAATTATTTTTAATTATTTATATTATTTTTAACATTTTCAAAGCACACTGTACAAAATCATCTAGATGTTCATGGATATCGAACATGTCTTTCCTCTTCTTCAGTTCACAGGAGCTCCCAGAAGTTATCTAAGACATTACAATGAATTGATAAATAAAACATGTCTTCCTTTCTCACAGAAAAAGAGAGTTACAGTTCCAACAGTTGTCCCACCATGAAAAATAAGGGGGGATAAATTAAGTAGGCAAACAAAACATGCCCAGGAAATGTGTGTCTGGACAAAATCTATGAAAGAGTAGGTTTCACAACTTCTTCTATTGACCAAAAATTTGAAAAACTATATGCATACATTAATACACATTTGGAAGACAAGATATTATCAGTATTTCTTTTTAGTTTTACAACAGAAGGAGACAAATTCTGCTAGTCCTCAAGCTGCATGTATCCGAATGGCTATGAGAGCTAGAAATACCTAAAGTTTTTAACTGAGACCACTACAAAAATTCTGCAATCTGTTATACAGAAGTAAGATCATATGGTTATAGCAACTCCTCTTTAGGAGAAGTTCTTCATAGCTTTAAAATCTATGACGGAAGATTTTAACTGTGAACTATTGGGATGCATGCTGAATTAAGTTTGAGACAGCTTGAAACATTTTGAGCAGAACTGACCCGTAACAGTAATTTTGAAATTATTTCTGAAGAAAAAGCCTAAAATGTCACATAAATAAAAATCTTACCTATGTCAGATAGTGACTATTGTTTCATTACCATTATTTTTCTACATAAGGTTAAAAAGTTTATATTCCCTCCTCCAATAGCAAGTCAATCTCCATTTTCAGGATAATTTACAAATCACAAACAAATACACTGATCTTTCCATACGAATTTAATACAGAAGACTACCTAGAAATAAAGATTCTGGTAAGTCGAATATTTAGAAGTTATCATAAATAAATAAATCAGCACAACTATTCCCCTCTAAATGTTTGATTGAATTAACTTATTTCTATGGAATGTTTTTAGTTCCATTAAAATGTATTTATTTTTGCTTTGAAAATTTTTATAATTCAAAACAGTAATCAGCAAAAAAACTGAACAACCATTTTTTCAGTAAGCAATTATTACACTATATATGATTAATGGATATATTCTTCTATTCGTCCTTTTCATTTACATGTACAAAAATAAAAAGGAATTCTCAAAGTTGAAAAAGGTCAGTTTATACCAATGCAATCATGTGGGTTTCTCTGCCTTGAATAGGAGGTTAATGAGACATCTTAACTGTCTCAATAACTGTGGGTTAAATAAGAATTAAAAAAGCCTTCTAAGTTTAATACTATTTTACAAAAAAGTCTGTCAAGATTTGGAGACCTAAACTTTTACTTAAAATAGCAGCTGAGTTATTATATTGGAAATGTGCTTCTTGTATTCTCTGTTGGTCTGTCACTGTAATTCGTTCCTCATGAACTCAGGATATGAAGATGCAGAAGAAGAAGGAATTTTACTTTTGCAATAAATCAGCAATCTTGCATATTGAAGTACTATAAGGGCTCTTAAAATGTAAAATATCTTAGGACAATTAATATTAACAGGAAAAGATACAAGAGGCAGATAAAGTGAATTAGCAAAGTGAAAAAAGCTTTCCTTTCAAAAAATACTTCTATCACCAAACGACTGCGCGTTAATGATAAATGGTAAGCTAATGAGAATATCAGAAATTAGCCTTAAATGATAGAAAAAATACCAACTGAAGAATGCGCTATGTTCGATTATTTATTTAGTCATCATCTGCCAGAAGGACAATTTGCCATCTCCTCATCTCAATAACCAAATAATCCAAATAACCCAATAATCAAAACAATAGTAACAAGCATTCATTGGCCTGATTCTAAGAAATATCCCAACAAGACCAAAATTTTTTAAAAAGGCATCACAAGCAGCTACTTGTAAAATACAGAAAAAACCTAGAAGGCAAGACCTAAAACCTGTCTCAAGGGTTCTTTCTCTTCTTTGCCTTTTACTTCCTCTTTCATTTCCCTCCTATTGCCCCCACCAGATCAGAAACTTCCTTCACAGCCACAGCCTCATGGCTGCAGCACCCCCATGAGCCAACGTCGAGTAAGACACCTAAAAGCAATGACTTAACTACTTCAGGCTAACAGGACTTTGTGCCTGTTCCTCCAGCAGTGAGTTGCAAATAAAAATTATCACAAAGATACATCTTTTCTCTTGCTTTCTTTTACCGTCCCTTTGCGTGTTTGTCAGTAAAAGGAAGACGTGTCAATCTAACAGTGGTAGCTAAAGCCCGTCTTGTTTAGTTCTTCTCTTTTTCCTAATGGGACATCTAAAAGACCGTCGGATGTTGTGAAGGAGAGTTTTCTTTTTAAAAACTCCCTAGCTAGCGTGAAAACATTAAGAGGTACTGTCAAGCAAAAAATCCTTTAAAATGTTTTAATTGTTCCTTCTTCCCTTGTCACTTAATCAAGAGCTTTTAAGAGATTTTTGTGGTCATCCTTTCCACAGGATTAAGCCAGCCCAGGTCTCTCTTCTCAAAACTTTTAGTTTCTTTTTGGTGTTCAGCAATATAAAGCTATACTGTTACGCTATTTGCTTAACTCATTCATCCCCTCAAAATGGATAGAATCACACTCCTCTATTGCAGCTCAGCCACTCTAGTATTATTAATCTGCACTCTGGCAGCCTTCTGAGTGTTAAATGCCCTATGAAATCAAGGCATCACGACCACTCCTAAACCCAATCAGAATTTTCAATCACTAAACAAGACAGGGAAAAGTAATACAATATACAGATTAGTAATACCATATACAAACAGGGTAGGTCATCACCATGAGGTCAGAAGCATATTTCACTAACTCAAGGTTTTTGTAAGGTCAAGCAGAAAAATGGTTAGTTTCACGATTCTATTTAAAAAAAAAATCAACAAAATTTAATGAACAAAGAAGTGAACTGAATTTATTTGTGCTAACCATCAATTACATTGTGAACTGGGAAAGTTATCCGTTTGCTATTTAGCCTTCCATTTTACCAACTGCTAGAATGTTGACACTGTATTCAAATATTCTGTTTTCACACTGAGGTAAAACAGAGTAAACAGCAAATACTTAACGTTATTTAATTCTTACATAAATATTTAGTGTCCTTTAAAAAGTTAAATCCCAGCTTCCATATCAGAAAAAAAATAACTGAGATCATCCTTTGATTTACTGCAAAAGCTCTTCAATACCATTTACAAGATTATTTAGAATCTTAGAAAGAAAATCTACAAATTCATGTAGCAGGGAATGCTGGTTCTTTCTATGCTTAGGCAAGATGTGCGGATCACACCTGAGACACAGCACTGCCCTCCTAACCAGGAGCCATCAAAAGGAAATGAGCCTTCCTGGTCCTCACTCCTTTGTCCACAGAAGCACACTATGAGTAACACAGCCACAAGCTGGCGTGGAGAATGACACTAATACATTTTATAGAATGGTAAGTCAGCAAGTAAATTATTTTATTCCATGTTTACACTAATCAAGATAGATGCTGTCTTAACTTCAGATCAGATTACACCCGTTTCACTTAGCATACTTAAAAAAATAAAGTCATTACTGTATTTGCCACTTTTTCTCTACTTTGTACTCCTTAATAACAAGAAATGTTAATAATTCGTGTTAATAACATGAAAATGTTACATAAAGCATAAGCAATTCATGTATCTAGTACAGACAGTTAAGCAAACTATCCTACCTATTCTCAATAAAAACTAATTTCAGAATGTAAAAACATGTCATCAATGCACAGTTTAAAAAAAATGAAATTCTCTTTTTATGAATTTCAGTGTCAATTCTCTGTAATATGTGAGGCACAACACTTTTGTATATAAGTATACATTCACAGACAACAATCTTCTGATTCTCCCACAAATACATTTACAATCCTTTACACTTGACAGTGATCTAAAGTTCTCTCAGTGCTGCCAGAGACCATAAAATAGAGCATGAAATCAATAAAAATTAAAATTACTGTCTTAATATGTTCTCTTTGTGTTTTTAAGTCACACTCCTACTTTAATAAGTACATTTTCATGAATCTTCTCCTCCACTAATATCTCCAAGATAGCATTGCTCTGACGATCACACAAATCTTTTTTCAATTTACTGGCTGATTTTGCACTGTGCTACAGTTTATGTTACCTTTAACATCTATTAATTTCTAGCAGAATTATTTACTGAAATTCCTTTTCCTGGTACCTGAATTTGTGTATGAGGAAGAACATAAGGGGAAAAACCCCATGATTTTAACTTAAAATTTCTAGAATTTAAAGTTTAGAAACTTTAGATTTTGTTTCGGGGGTTTTGTCTTTTTTCTGCTTTCGGAAAGTAATAGATTTAACCACATGCATGTGGAACTCCGTACGGTTATTTTCACTTAGCCATTTTTTCAAAGCATAACAACATGACGGGTTGCCTTTAGCTTCTACTGTTCTCATACAGTGTACCAAAGACATAATATTTCATACAGAGAGCACCAGACCCTATAACCGAACAAATGTAAAGTTAAACTTACTGAGTTTCTAGAGTAGGTTTCGGATTTTATTTTTAGCAATATGCATGCCATACTTGCTCATAAATTATTTCTTTATGGTAAGAAACCAAAATGAATCAATTAAGATGCTATAATTAAAAAAAAAAAAAAAAAGATGTATACACACATATGAATTCAGGTAGGTATACGAGGATGACCATGCACTTCCCATTATAAAATACTGTTTTCAATTGCATAAAATTTTTTCACTTTGCAACCATATGGCCTGACATTCTACACGCTAGGTTTTTCTTCACTCTGCGTTTCTTTAATAGACTCTATAAAGATTTCTCTATTTGCATAAACAAAGCTGCAGGAGAACAAACTGCTATATTTCAAATAAAATGACAAAAAACTCTGATGACAACATATTGACCAACTTACTTTGGAGGAAGGCCTTAACATTTGACAAAGCATGAGCCATTGGGCATCATATGGAAACCAAACAAAAATGAGAATAACTTCGGATCACAAATGCTAAAGAGAATTCTTAGATTTTAGAAGCCAAATCCTCCAAACATTTCATCTGCAAGGAGATTCTTCTAACCTGGGCTGAACAGAACCATATCTGAAATGATGGCTCTGAGCTTCTATGAGTCATACCAGGTTTTGATCCAGACACTTGAAATGAGAATAGAAAGGCTCTTTCTCCTGAGCTCCCTGCTGGGATCAGGCATCTTCCAGGAGGTGCATTATAATCCTCTATAAATCCTAATATGTATTACACTTATTTCCCACCTCAGCTAAAAACAGAACCCACAACTATCAAGCATTCCTCTGCTAATACTGCTGACAGTCACTGGCAGCGTATCCCGTTGTGCTCTTCTTATGCATTCAGGCAGAAACCAATGAAGAGTCACTGCTAATACTTCATTAGCTCCTGTAACAGACCTAAGAGTTGTCATTCTAAAAGGTTTCATCCTTATGAGGATCAGTGCAAGGCAACCTGATGTGCTATGTTCACACATCATCACTTCTGTTTATAAAATGAAGAACTGAAGAGTTAGAAAATACATTAGAAGATTAGTGTTGCTTCTGTGATCTCTACTTGGATTCTATGCATGTGATCACACATCATTTTTACCACAGATACTATGGCTCACTTAGTGCAGTTCAGCTAAGCAGCAGTTACTCAATATTTTGTGTTCTTGTTTCAGATCTCCTCATTTGCCTCATGCTAAATTTAACGTATACTATTCAAATCCTGCTCTCACCACATTGATTTAGAATTTGCAATGGACTTTTCACTTATTCTTGCTGCTATAATTTGAACCTTTAAAAAGGAAGGTTATTTATCACTATTAGGAAATTCTTCAAGATATGTAATCCACGGATGGGTTCCCACCAAGTGTGAGAATCGCATTTAAAAGTCAAGATCAAAATTTTTAGCTTGAGAGTTCTCATGCACTCCACTATTTCCTGTGCTGCTCACCCAGTTTTACAGCAGAACTTCTCTGCCAGGTGCTGCATCACATCTGGAAGTCACTGAAGCATAACGTTTAGTAAGAGTGGCTGTCTGCAGATCTCAAGGATGCATTTGATACTGTCATCATTGCCTCAGGCAGTTGACCTTCACCCCCAGTGTAACTAGCTATTTCTTAATGCTTTCATACCAGTCAAGAAACAATTTTCATAGCCTTTACTGTGAGGGTCTTCATGTACCTCTGATCCAGAGACAGAAATACACAGAATTTCATTTAACATTAAAAAAAATGTAAATTATTCTAGAAACCCAGGACAGAAAGTGACGTCCAGGATGTAAAGCAATGTCCTGCTTCTGCAACGATATACAATAAAAAAAGGGAAAAATTGTCTTGACTTAAAGAACACATTAGAACTTACACTGAATCCGTTCCTAAGTGAAACCTTACTCAGAAAATCATATGGGGAGAATCATCCATAAGAGTCTCTCTACTTTTCAGGCAAAAATGGCAGCCAAGAGAAAAGATGTGTTTGTCCAGAGGTGAAGGAGTGACTTTATTGCCAGAGAATCAAACACAGTCAAGCACATGGGCACCAAATTAATCTACCATCACCATCAGCAATATCATTTATTGATGTCTAAACGGAAGAGAAAGGTCACCTCAGGGTACAACAGTGAAAAAATTACTCATAATGAGAACAGCTGAGGAACTGAATAGTAGAACAAAGGAATGCTACTACAGTCTCCCAAGCACTTGAGTAGCCATGTCTCACAAGTTAAAGAGGTTTCTTTGTTACACAAAGATTCTTTGTTACCATTAGATTCAGAATAATGCCCCATCCTCATTTTGCTGTGGTGGTGCTCCTTAGACAGCTCTGCACCTGATCCACACCAGACTAATTTTGAAAATTCCTTTCTTGTTCAAGCACAAGTCCAGAGAGAAGCCCATCTGACATTCTAATTAGATTGACCTAAACTGCCAGATTGGAAATATATCTAGCGAAACTCTCAGACAAGTAGTTTTGAGACCTTTTTGCAGTTCCTTCCTATTTCTGAGCTGAAACGTCTGGCAATCCCTACAGTTCTTCCAAACATGTCTTCACCCAGACAGACATCCAAGAAGGTAAGAATGGCTGTCTGACAGAAGGATGCTATACTGCATGCCAAGCAAGGCCTGAAGCCAGAGGATTTTTTTAAGCAGCAGCTTTGTGAAGAAAATTAACTGAAGTTCAGGAAAAAGTTATAAGAAATTAACTTCATCACCAAATAAGAACAGCCAGGAAAAGAAAAAAAAAAAAAGTAAATAAAGAAAATACAGAAACAAACAATCAAAAAAAAAAATAGAAGAGGTTCAAAACAAAGAGAAGCTGTTCTGGTCTAAACATATGGCACCAGGATGTGCCTCATTCATTTACATTTCTGAGGAAAGTATATGGGGTATATATAGTATAAGTATATATATAGGAGTATGCTGCACAGAAATCCCTAACAACAATAAAGTTCTTGGGACCATTGTAAAAATCACTCAGTCAATATTAGGAACTGTAGAATCATAAACTAAAAGGAAATAACTGTTCCGTCAGTCATCAGTATTGTTCTTTACTGTGTAACTACAGACGCAATGCTTCATCTTGTTTTGAAAGAATCAAGTAACAAGAGTTCTGGCAATCCCTATAACAGATTACCTCTAGACTAATAGATCCTCATTCCCAGAATACTACAAATTCTTACTCTTATTTACTTCTTCTTGATTTGCTTCTAAAATTGTGCAGACTGATATATTCTTCCCTTTTTACTATCACTAAACACTGTAATAACATTACAAAATGGAAGAATTCACATTCTTGGTCTTTTCCCAGGTTCTTGTAAATGTCGTTGTAGTTCTCTGAACAATTTTTAATCCATTAGTTTACTTCTGACCAAGGGGCCTTAAAAGTGAATGCAATATTCTATCAAAGGTCACACAGAAGACAGCAGGAGAGAAATGGTAACATCTCCAAAAGAATGGAAATTAGTTCATGAACTATGCCTACATTATGAATGTTTTTCATGGATAGGAATTCTAGGATACAACTGAAAAAATCTTACTAATTAAAAAAACCCAACAAAACAAAACCAAAAAAACAAACTGTTGTAAGAGAAGGACTATACTTGAAAAAAAAAATAGTCGTTTCTACTGAACATGCCATCTTGCTTAAGTGTGTCTCCATTCATAGTTTTGCCAACACAGTAAGCTGTTAATTACATTTTTATACTACTATTTATGCTAGCATAAATCTGATCTAAATGTCCCAGTGGTTTTTGCACTTCTAAATGCTCAGATTACTTTTGTGAAGTCACCTGTCCATCTGGTTGCAAAAGCAACTCTGTGTTAACTGGGCACTCAGCTGTCTGGTCTCACGTCTGCCTCTACCTTAAGACTACGCAGCAACTGCAAGATAAATTCAGACTAATCAAAGTTAAAAAGTAAGTCAAACTATTCTTTTTCCTTCAAAAACAGTTGATTCTTGAGGAAAAACAAAACAAACCAAACCATCTAAATTTCAGTAAACTTTTGAGCTTGCCACAGGGAAATCAATTAAACCAGTCAGGAACTGTCCTAAGAAAGACATCATTGCATCCTATTAGAAGAGAAAGCATGAAACTGAAGAAACATAAATTGTAAAGTTCCTTTAAAATCTACCTTGGGAAGAATTTTTTTTTTTAATTGTCATTAATTTTGTATATAAAAGAGCACAACGCATACTTTTGCTGGCACAACCAAGTCAGGCACAGGACTAGAACGAGGCAGATCAACACTCTGCGTGATAGAAATATGCTGACCTGAAGCAAAATGGCAGCAGGAGCGGGGTGAGAGCTGGTGTGGCAGTGCCGCGTGGGAATAGGACCACTGAACCAGGTGTTACTCTCCGTGGATTCCCCCAGGATCCAACTGGGACCCACAGCCTCCCACAGCAGCTACCACCAGCCTATGGAGAACCTTCCAGAAGGGTAGGCCAAACCCACACAGCAATAGCCAATCACCGATTGCCATGGCATCGTGAGCCAATCAGAATGAGGCATGCCTCTCCCCACACCTATAAATGGCAGGGTCAGGGGCCCCTGAGGAGTCCTGGCAGTGGGGCTGGGGGAGCTGCAGCCATTGGAGTGCCGAGGGTGCCGGCCAGCAGGGGGGACCCCCAACAGCCCTGCAGGGATGGTGTGGTGAGGGGCCCCCACACCTGAGCCACCCCCACCTGCCCAACCTCCTCTGGGGCTGCGCTGTCTCTCTTCACAGGAGGCCGGGTGAGGAGCTGCTGAGCCCCAGCGTTGCTCCTGGGCTGTGACACCTCCCCTGCAGAGCAGGGAAGTCACATCACTAGCATTAAGTGTGTTGCTGGTGTACAAGCTCATTTAGTCTCCATGCACCCAGCTCCTTCTCAAACTGCTACAGCCAGTTGTGCAAAGTACAAGATGCTGCATTTAAGAAAACAGTACGCAAAAGGCGTTCGTGCTCACAGAATGATTAGGAATCATAGAATTGTCAGAGTTGGAAGGGACCTTAAAGATTATCTACTTCCAAACCCCTGCTATAGGCATGGACATCTCCCACTAGATCAGGTTGCTCAGAGCCCCAGCCAGCCTGGCCTTAAAAACTTGCAGGGATGGGGCTTCCACCACCTCTCCAGGCAACCTGTTCCAGTGTCTCACCACCCTCATGGTGAAGAACTTCTTCCTAACATCCATTCTGAAACGATCCATCTCTAGTTTTATTCCATTCCCCTTAGTCCTACCATTCCCTGACATCCTAAAAAGTCCCTCACCAGCTTTCTTGTAGGCCCCCTTAAGATACTGGTAGGCCACAATAAGGTCTCGAACAGCCAATAATTTGATGAAAAACAGAACAGAGCAACTGGAGAAAGAGGAATCAGTCCAGCCATGTCTGCTAAAGGATGGAGCGTTAATGCCAACATGCTGATCCTTGTAAAACTTCACCTTGAGCACCACACCCAGTCCTGTTTATCTCTCTTCAAGGAAGATGAACTTACACCTGAAGAATCAGGAGGATGATTAGGGAATAGAGAGCCTAAGTTAAGAAACAGGATGAGATTTGAATTGTAGTGAAGTGAGAAATGAAAAAAATAAATGTAGAGGCAAGTAACACAGAAAGATGTTAAAGAACAAGTATGAATTGGCTGGGACTGTTTAAGCAGGAAATTAGAGGATGGTTTCTGGCTCCAAAGAGACTGATATACTAGCACACCTTCAAATAAGAAAAGTGAGAACAAAACACAGTTAGACTAATTAAGCTCTACCTATAAAATAGTTATGAAATGGACTATTAAGACATGCTTGTCTGAGAGCTAAAGTTTGGACTTGGTGACCAAAGAATCATTCATTTCTTCTAGAGACTCATCTTCCATTCAGTTACACACTAAAAAAACCCCAGGAATTAAGAATTATTGGTTTTCTTTTTAAAAGCAAAACAATAAATGATTTTTTAATTATAAGATTTGGTACTAAATATGTGTATACCAGAAGAAAATTGGCATTTCTCCCCTTTGCTTCAAACACTTCCATGTCTTTATTTGTGTATAGGCCCCGCATATAAAAACGTCTACATTTTAAATAGTTGGTATAAAGATGCCTCAGATATTGAAGCTTACTGGTGAGACTTAGAAAATAGTCTTTAGTAGGTATTTCTGTGCATCATGTGGGATTGTCTGGCTTGTAGGAGCTTTGTACATTTTTCAAGCACTGCACTCACAGAACACAGTGCAAATGCTGTACAGTAGGTGCTTTATAAGCTTCCCAAAGCTCCAAAAGCTATCAAGAAACACTGTAATGCCAAATTTTCTAAATAATATTAAAAAAAAAGAGATGGAAATGGCTATTAAAGATTTAAATAAATAAATTTTAAAACATTAACACCTGGCAAGAACAGCACTTTGTCTGTTCTGTTATCTAAATTATAGTCACATACACTATTTTAAGAAGATTTCCAGCTAAGTAAATAAATCTCGTACTATGACCATATATACACATATATCTATGTTCTCTAAATTGTTCCAATTAGCACTGCTTTACTCCTTTTAAGGCAAACGATACATTCTTTACAATAATTCTGAAAAAAAAAAAGATGGCAAGCTTTATTACATAAGTTTATAATCATGTTTAGACCCCTTTTTTATAATTTCTCTTACATTTGCATATATAACTATTACAATCAAACATATAATAAGAAAACGCTTTCTTGTAGTCCTGAGGTGCAAAAACATTTAAGTTCAGTACCTAGCATATTAGAAAGCAGGTAAGTAATATTTATATTCAAATCAACCTCTGATATTATTTATTTAATAAAATTATCAAACTACAGGAATTCCTCATCTGTACATTACTTAGGAGTAGATAAATCTGACAAAACCTTCATATGGGGCATTAAAAAGTTTTAATTAAAATATATAGGTTTAATCCTATATCTAGTGCATTCTCAGTTTAAAATGGCAGTTCTCAAAACTTGGATATTGTCATCTAAAAACAAGCCAAATATCAAAAAATAAACTTTGGTGACAAAATTCCACAATGAGTCAAAGGTACTGGAATTTGAAGCTGATTGAGAAGAATTGTAAGAAAACTTAAAAGACTGAACAGACAGGTAACTAAATCTTAGATAATATTCAGTGTGAGTATGTACAAAATAATGCACATGGGGAAAATAACCCTATATATTACATATATAGTCTATAGGTACAGATATACATAATAGCTAATACATTAGCTAGTATGTGTCAGGAGAAAGAACTTATGGTAGTGGTGAAAAAAAGCAAAAGCAGTAACTTTGGGGGTTTATTATGAAAGACAATATGTTATATAATATGTCACTTGATAAAAGTGCTACCTTTAACCTCTCAGTTCTCATTACCACCCCTCAGAAAAAAATAAAATTATCAAATTCAAAATTCAAAAAAACTAGCAAGGACAATAAGGGTGATCAGAAGCAGAGAATGCTTTCCATATTGGAAAAATCTATAGATGATCCTTCTATGGACCCAAGATCAATCTGAGATAAACGGAGTTGGCCTAAACTGTAAAAAGAAGCTATTGAGGGGGGATGTAATAAAAGTCCATCCAAGCACAATGTGGTCAAGAAGGATATGGTTTTGCCACTTTCCTTAGGGTAGTAGAGCTATATGGTGCCTCCTGGAGTTACCAAGTGGCAAATTTAAAAGTACACAAAACTGAAGGGTTTTCTTCCACACTGCTTCCATTCGTTCAGTGGGGAACAGTATGTTGTTGCAACCAGAGGTATGAATGGATTCAAAAAAGATTAAGAGACATTCACACAACTGATCATCAGTGCCCAGTGGTCTGAGTACAATACCCAGCTCAGCAAGTCCTAGATTCTGGCAAAACCTTTTCTGAACAAGGATAGCCACAAAAATGCCTGTTGAGATATTCTGTCCTAAACATTCATGACTGGCGCTGTCAAAGTTATCAGCCTAGATATGGGTCCAGGGGGACCAATTTGGTAGTTTGTATATTTTAATCATTTTATCTGTCATTCACCAAAAAAAAAAATAAATTTGTCTCTCTTTTGTATTATTGAGAAGGTGAGACAAAACAAGGTATTTATTTAATACATTCAAAGAGATTTACAGTGCACAGGTAATCCAGATTATTCCCCACTCAGCAATGAACTGTAAAAGCAGTGTAGTTCAGCCTCTTTAACTACCAAGATGGAACAAATGAGACTTTGTTCCAACTCTTTCAGAAAACCTAGAAAAATACAGAAATATATTATTTTTATTCCCATTTTGCAGGGAGAGAGGGAAAAAGACACACCTCCTCTAGTACTTAAAGATTAGTTCCTGAATTCCACTGTATGTTCTTACTAAGTCAGGTTACTACAAATCAGGGAAACAATAGTTTCCTTCACAATTTCAGTTCCTGGTGCCTCTGATCTTTGCAATATGTAGATCAAGTTATACATGAGAAGACACTGGGAAAGGTGTGGTGCACTGTTTCTTTCCCAGCACATTTATCAATGAACAATCAAGAATTAGGTAGTACAGAATTTCAAATACTTATCAACATAGTAAACAGCATGTCTGGCTGAATCTCATTTTACCATTGCCCATCCATAATTTTCTCAAGAGAATGGCAAACTTAGTACGTCATATTCCTGCAGAACTTGAAAAATACTACTTATTTCTTCACCACCATTTGTGGAATAAATATTAAAAGTCTAAGGATGCATTCACATGACATCCCTGATGTTTAAGGTTGTTAATCCCCTTGTACACATGACCATATCATTTACTGAATTAGTGAAAGCCCACTGTGGCCCCAGATCAAAACAAAGTCTTATTTGCTTCTTCTGAAAAAAAAAAAACTATTTGTCTGATATGTTTGCTATCTTTTATATATCCTCTTGAATAAAAGATCATTTCATAGCAAGTAATATTTCAGATAGAATGTGCTTTAAAAATAATTAAACAAATCAATATCCATATCCCCAGCTTCATCCAATAGGTTTCACATTATTTTTAATTCTATTCCTTCACAAACCAGTGGAACAACAGGTGCTAGTGTTACACACCTGATACCAAACTTTATTGCAAGCTACATGACTCATGCCTAGTAAACAGATCAATTGATAGTTATTACAAGATGTAAAACATATTTGGTTTGCAAAATCACTTCAGTTGCAGTGCCTTCTTGTAAAGCTACCTGCAGGAAGTGAAAATAGTAGGCTAGAATAAGCAAACTTCTTCTTAGCATGCATTCAGACATCTACGGCTATTTTGCCTCATGAATTAATTCCTTGTGTCCCATCAACACTAGCTGCTTTTATGGCCTTTACCACAGCACATCCTGCAAAGTCTGAGGGATGTCATAACATTTTTTTATATTTCATGTTCTGTAAAAAAAACCCTCTAACTTACCCCTTAGATTTTTCAGTGTCTGACTCTACTATATCCTTTTTCATACATTTTCTTCAACACTTCAGAAATCACCGTCCTAGCAACATTAAACCAAATTCCTAGCCTTGACAGTTGTCTTAGGTGTGCATACTAGTAAGTGCAATTGCTTTGTGTATCATCTTATATCCTTAGCTTGGGAAATGATTATTTATAACAATCTCTATAATATATTTAATGTAATATGACCCTCTGTTTAACACAAATTGTAAATCCTACTGCTCCAGAGAAAAATCAGCCTCATTAATTGAAAATTTGTAATACACAATTATTTTAGCATTTGAGGAAAAATTAATACCTTTATTACAGGTATTGCAAGCCTGTGAAAGTAATCCCAACTTCCACATTTTGCATTTGTGGTTAAGTCCGAACAGCTTTTCTGGTTCCTTAATGTTATGGAGGTACAACAGCACACCCAATCTGTAAATGCTAGAATATACAAATGAAGCTAGGCCCCTAGGGATCCCAGAGGTGGCAAAATAGCAATTTGCCCAGAGGCGGCAAAATAGCAATTTGGATAGACCCACAGAGTCATTCAAACACAACTGGTTTGTGTTTGGAATGTCTCCGTCTCTGGAGACATTCAAAACCCGCCTGGACGCGTTCCTGTGTAACCTGCTCTAAGGTGGCCCTGCTCTGGCAGGGGGGTTGGACTAGATGATCTACTAAGGTCCCTTCCAACCCTATGATTCTATGATTCTATGAACTGGCAATGATCCGATCTGCCAGGGCTTGAGTAGTGTTGAGCTTTGGGTGAATAATGTAAGGGAGAGAGAAGGGGTGAAACAAGAGCTAAATATAGGCATAGCTATAGTAAATTTAAAAAAAATCTCACATGCTAAAACATGCTTTGTGATTTTACATGGCCATATTGCCAACAGACTTCCTGATCGGTGCCACTTTGGAAAAAAAAAAAAAAAACAAAAACCACCACACTCTCTAACCTCCCTACAACTCTCTGGGAAAGTGCTGAGAATTCCTTTAAAATTTATGTGCATAATATGGCACAAAATATTTCTGGTAGATGGTCATATAACCATTTGGGTGGCCTCTCTCCTAAATGTTCTGTAGACCAAATAGAAGACACCAGATGAACGCAAAATTAAATAGGAACTGTGATTTCATTACACACTCTCAAAGAGTAACGCTCTAAAAATTTTATTATGCTAACATTTGACAAAGATCTGATACCCACTGTTTCTTCGTTTTCTGTCTGGTACAAATGGGCAGTGACTAGACTCTAAGAATGTAAAGCTTTTTGATGGAAACACAGAGATTTCCCACTGGTCTTTTGTGATCTTCTACTTTGTACTTGAAGGAAAAGAGCCTGCTTTTCAAAATGAGGACATGAGGAAATTTCAAATTTTCTCTATTCAGAATTCTCCAAATTTCTCTGTATTCAGCTTAATCTTACAGTCCTTCAGGCTCTTTGGATGGCCTGTCATTTTCTAACAGATACTGAAAAACAAAAAGATAATTTAAATAACCCAAATTTCTGAAGAATAGAAAGAACATGCTTTCAGTTCCATCACCATATCCCACTTCAGACAGAAGCCCCGAAAATCTTCTTGACAGCCTTCTCATCTTTGAAGACAATGAGCCTTTGATGGTCAGGCACCATCCAGACATATAATACTCCCCAGAAAGTACAACTGTTATTCAGAATGAGCAAGGAGTTCAAGATGGGAATAAAGTATCAAGCTAAAAAGAGAAAAGCCCGTTTAATACAAATTTCTTTATATGTTTTCAGTCTGACACGGATATCAGGTACAGAGACTGAAGCCAAAAACTTTCAGAAAATCAAAACTGATCACCACACTACAAATTATTTCTAAGCTAATAAAAAAATCCTTGTCAGTTTCAAGGATCTTCAGAAAAAATAACCAACTTTTTCAAGAAAATTCATGTCTATCTGTAAGAAACAGTCTTGGCAGATTTGTTTTTATTTGCTATTTTATCAACAGCACCAGCACCATAGCACTCCATGCTTTCAAACAGATTTGCACATCTTGCCTGAAACAAGCAATAAACACAATTCTGGAAAAATATGCCATAAAATCATCCAGGCTTGAAGCAAGAATGGTGAAAAAGAGAGGGAAGTAGTTGTATTCTCCCAAGTGCAGATGAGCAATTTGTTTCACACACAAGTCAAGCTTTTTCATTTGGAATGCTAAACAAACACAGAAGAAAATATGAAAATTAAATCCTCCAGTTTTTCTTAGGATATTGTCATAATTTCCTCAAGCTAGCATGGGAAGCGAGAGTAGATTGTAATTCGGCTTTACAATGAAGGTGTAAGACCACATCCTCAGCTAGTATAAATCAGCGTCTTCCAAAATACTTTTCTGACTAGGACACTCACACTTCATCATTTGGAGCAAAGTCCAAAGACAGCACAGGAGAAATTGCATTTTTCTCCAAGCTGTTTATCTGACTAGCTCAGAGAGATTCCTCTTATTATTCTCTTGCCTCTCTTTGTGTAGATACCTATTTTTTCAGAGACTGACCCCTGACTTAGAGGGCAGCTGGCTCAGCCTGTAGAAATGTGCCAGTAAAGTAGTCCTGGGAGAAGTGCCCAACATGAAATTCAGATGGTGGAGGAAGCTACAAACCAGGAAACAGAAGGGAGCTATTCTCAGGCCCCAACTTTTTTAGAAAACTGTTCCAAAATTTTTCAAATTCTAACAGTTGCAGTGGCCAACCAACCTAAAAAACAGGTGAAAGTGTGAAATACTGCTTACTTTTTATCTTAATCTCTTTGAATAATATCTGATGACAAATGGAAAAAGAAAAAAAAAATCCACCATGTGCCTGACTTAGCAGTTAGGTCCAGTTATATCTAAAGAAACTGATTAACAAAGATGCAGCCTTCAAAGAAATTTAGGGTTGAAACTGGTGTTAGTTCTAAGTGTTATTTACTACTCTCACATTTCATTTGTAAATGTTTATTGTTGCCTCTTTTTATGTTCTCAGCATGAGATCTCTTCTGGTTTGTCCAAAAATAAATGAAAGCAAAAAGGCGTATTTAAGAGCAGTTCCTTTGGGGAATGTCAGTCACAGTTACATTTTAACAAAATTTGCAGAGAGGAAAATAGTTACTACAAATTTTAGCATAATTCAGAGTAGACATGCACTTCTAAACCAACAAAAAGTCCATTGAGCTTCCCCCAAATGCTCACAATATAAATTAGATAAGGAAGAATAGGGAAAGGTAGGCAATTAAATTTGTTCCCTATTATTCTCTAAGCATGGGACTAATTTAGTTTTCTGAGGAGTTAAACAATTTTCTTGTTCTAAATGAGACAACAGAAGGCTATTTGTTAAGTGATAACAATAATTAGAGGTACATTTTGTTTGTTGGCTGTGCGGAGTACATAGAAAAGAATATTTAAACACTATAGAATATATGTAATATTGGAGTTTTTATAGCAGAGGTTTAGCGCACTATGCTGTCAGATTCATATAACTATGAAGTGTTGGTTCAGCAAGTGATTTCAATCAAATAGATAAATAAACCAAAAATAATTTAACACTGTATTCCCATTCTGGGTGAAAACATCATTGTTTTATGTAGTTTCAGTAGTTAGTTGGAAGATTCTGGCCTCCAGTTAAGAGAGAGGTAATCAGAGTTAATAATCTCTCACTGTACAGATTAGCGGGGCAGAATTGTTCTTCTTACCCAAGAAACATACCAGATCACACATTCTTAACAATTCAATATTTTCATTCATATTTGTGAGAGCACTTTTAAGGCATAAACATTGTTCTGTAACAATTTTCTGTAACTGACTGAAGAGAGAAAGGTAAAAGAGAGAAAGGAGTTACATCAATTTGAAATACTAAAAAAATCCAGACAGACTAACATTCAAAATCCACATAAGGAAAGGAAGACACAAGGTTCAAACCTAGCAGTGATTCCATTTTATGGAAGAATGAACACCAAAAATTCAGAAATTTTCCACAAAGTGGAATTACTGGTTTTGACCTAGTTTAATCGGGAGTCTGGGTTTTGAAACAAGCCACCTGACATGCTGCCCAGAACTAAGGGTCCTGGAAGCCCCAGCTGCCTCTGTTGCTGAAGAACCGGGGACTGAACAACTCAAAGGATGCAGAATACGGCTTCCCACCAGCCTGCCAGCGAGGCTGCCAAGGAGCTGCAGAGAGGAGCTGGCAGAAATTCTGGTTTCTCCCAGCAGAATCCAGATATCAAAACTTATCTGGCTTCTAGCAGCACATGGAAAGTACTGTCAAAAAAAAAACAAAACCCTGATGAAAACTGAAAAGATTTTTTTTTCATTAACTCAGTGAACATGCAAATCCCAACAAAAAGTTGAGAAGGTCTAATGAAGCCGTGAGTATACTCAAATTTTACTGAGGATGTGAAAACTAGCCAAGGAGCCCAGCAGAACATAGCCAGTTGTAGTACTTCTGCACAGTAGAAAATTCTATTGGTAGAGTTTGAAAATAAATAAAACCCTAAATAAAACCTTGAAAATTCTACACACAAAAAAGGGGCTTTCTCCCTTCAAGAACTTCCTAATGTCATTTCACCGGGATCTGCCTTTTAGCAGTTAGACTGAATAAAACCCAGGTACTCTTCCTTCTGCCTTCCTTCTCCTCACATCTCCTGGATGCCATGTCTGATGCTGCATGCCGTTCCTACAACGGAAAAAGTCATTGTAGGAGTGGAGTAATGGTTGCATAGGACAAAACCTGCTTATGTCATAGAAAGCTCTTAGAAAGCTTAGAAAGCTCTTAGAAAAGCACTGCAGAAAAAAAGAAGAGAGAATGGAAGTCTGAAAGAGAGACAGTGAATGAAGAAAAAAACCCAAGTGCTACCCGGTTTTGGCAAAATCAAAATAATCACATTTTAACCTTAAATATTAGACATCAAATAAAATCTTTCCCATATCCCATATCCCACTTAAAAATATACAAGGAATTTTTGTTCCCATTTTAAACGGAGAGCCCTAACCTATACTGAAATGGAAGGTTAGACCATAAAAGAAATTGAAAAATACAGGAAAGATTCTGAGGCTTGTTGACAAGATCGGGAATGAGTAATACTTTGCTACAGATCACTTCTTTGATCACTTCAAATGAAACCAGAGGAACTAATAGTGCTGTGGTTTCTCCTTTCCTTGCCTTTTTTTTATTTATTTTTCCCTTTTTTTTCCTCTCCAATGTTGTACTACCTTTATTTCCGATCCAAAGAAATTTATGGAAGTGAGCTAAATTCATCCATCATAAATGTCCTCACAACAGATAGCCTGACTTATAAAAAGATTTTTTCTACTGTGTACAAGGCCTGAAAGGACAGGTCAAATAAACCCCACCTCATAGTATTCAACAGTAAAGCTGTTAAAATAAGAATAAATGCCATTATTCGCTATTAGACTACAGCTAGGGGCACAGCAAGCTAATTGCTTCATTACAATGGACGGATTAGATTATTAAGAGTGAAATGATTATCAAGTGCACAGTCATGGGGTCATACTGGATTCTTCATTTCTCCTGGAGGCACAGTTGTACTGATGGCAAAGAGTGGGTTTAAAACCTTAAGTATCCAGGAGGCTGCACTTTTTCTTTTCAAATGAGGACACTGTCTCTCTGATTCATGCTTTAATCATTTCCTGATCAGACCACTTCAACTGTTTCTAACGAAGATGAGAAAACGCAACTTTTACAATATTCAGCGACCTCCCTGTCAAACAAGAGTCACCTAGGAGAACATCCCTCATCACACACTCCATGGTTAAAAGCATCACTGCAGGCCAAACTACAGATTTTGCTGCTATAGATACTGCTATACTACACAGACAGTAGATACTACAATGCAATGCACACTGCAGGTAACGGAATTCAGGATAGGAGCTCGGGCGAACCTAACCAAATCTTTCATTGTATATCAGGACCCAGATATCCTCACCTCTGAATCATCCAAATCAGCTATTTTTTAGAGCACGCCATGGCTCTCACCTGATCCACATGGCAATGATTCCTTTTTGTGGAAACCAGGGCACAAGGAAGCTGGAGAAAATTGGTACGCACTTTAATTTTGTCCCATTACAGAGTAAAACCTCAAAGTTGAGTTGCACACCGGAATCCTTGGAAGTGGGATGTATAGCAAGCTGCAGATATTGGAAAATGTATTCCGAGAAACTCTTGGATCCTCAGTTCTGAGAACTGCATTCTCAATTTGGAACACAAGTTTTGCAGCTATTTATTGTCAACTACTAGACAGAGCTCAAATTCCTATGCCCCTTAAAATGCACGGCTTACCTTCCCATTGAAAACATTTTTGCAATAATGACATCCTTCCTCAAGGACAGAAAATAAGAGAAGCAGAAAGAGAGAGACAAAGATGAACACACTAAGATATGAGTCTCGTGGGTGATCCGCGTTTGCTCTATTTTTACTAAAAGCCCAGAGAAAGGAACAAAACCTACTTGTGCTGCTTCAGGAGCACCATTTGTTCAAGGCTGTAAAAATGTATTTTGGTAGTGCAAAGGGCTAATCTAAGTCAGATTTGTTCTTGTTGCTAATCACTTCCTTCTTTGGGAGAGTGCAGACAATCCTAAAACTTGCTAATAGATTTTAAGGTCAACTCCTTCTCCACCTCTGCCCAGGAAACACCCACAGAGCTGCTGGAGACGGAGAGCAGCAGGTCTCCTTCTCGGCCCTGAAAAAGACCTTTGTGTCCCTCTTCAGCACCCAGGCAGAAACAGGGTTGGTTGATTTCACTGTCTGTTCAGCATTTTGGTGTCGTTCTTACAGGCGCTTTGACTCAATCCATCCATCTTCTGGAGAATTTAGATCAATCTGCTCTAACTAAAACTGGATAAAACAGCTTATTAAAATAAGGAAACATGGGAAAACAAAACTAGTGTAGAAATGTAGACTACAGCTTCCTTTAAGTGTGCCTGACAGATTGAGAGAGCACAAGTAGGTTGTAGCAAAGCAAGGAAGTGAATAAGCAAATGAAGAGAAACTGATAGCATCCCGGCTCTCGCATTTTGACTGGCAAGGCTGTCTGTCACCAGCAAATTAAAAACAGCACTTCAGTTTGAAATGGTGCAGCTGACAGCGCAAAAAAAAAAAGCTTCAGCTATCAAACACCAACTGTTAGAAATAACATTAATTAAATATGCCCTTTTCAAATTTCTGTACTTTGATTCTTACTTGACTAGACTGGATAAATTAACTGCAGACAAGAGTTAATTTTGTTAGCACCCATGAAGATGTGTTCCTTTAGCAACAGACATATAGGGATTTGCCACCAAAAAGAGAAAGATATCAGCACAAAAACCATTTAAGACAATAAGACGTCTATTTTGACATATTATCTACTGAAGATAAAATAGCGCTAAAGTGTTTTATAGTGTAACACAGAGTAAAAAACTTCCAGTCAGAAAAATTTTCTTATTGAGACCCCCAAAAATATTGACTTTTTATTGCTTATTTTTCAAAAATAATTTGCAGTTTTCATAAAAACCGTATATACACAGTGAGGACATTTTTGATTTTTAGTATTAGAGAAATGCGTGTATAATTTCTGTTTTGCACTTTATTAGTTAAATAGCTTTCTTTTAGCTTTAAATCAGAATTATTCTTCAAATATTTTTAGATTCCAGAAAAAATGCTATAAAAACTGATTCAAATAACTCAAATAGTGAGTGTGCTGTTAAAGGCTAGTTAACTGGCTGTAAAAGAGAATGAGAACCACTGAAAGCCCTGTTGTCCTCCCTTTACGTACTGCAAACAAATAAAAGCCTAAAGCTGTATCTATAGACAAGATGACGTCATAAGAGTAGATATAAAGTTGCAATTTCCTTCAGCTCCCTTACTTTTTATTATTGTAAGCACAATACTTGCTACACATGTGATTATTCTTGAACTTTAACCCCAAAGCTTGATCATGTTTGTGGAATATACACTAGTTTCACTGTTTATTAAAATGCTAATCTTCATACTGTGCATATTCCACAAACTGATGTTACACAAAAATATCTGGAGGTACAAAGTAGCCAAAAATGTGCAAGATTAATGAATTATTTAAGATTAAAAAAAAACAAAAAAACCAATAAAACAACAAAAAATAGAAAGGAAAAAACTCTAGAAGCAACAGTGAACTTGCTAACTTCTTCACTACTTTGTAAGTTCATTTTTAACAGGTACAGTGACTAGCTTAAATAATTTCAATAGTTATAATGGAAAACCGTCATTTTACTCTCTTGCTAGGGCATTCTGAGCAAATTGACTCACTTTCCTGCATTTATTTTACAGATTTTATCCACTTATCTACGTCCAGTGGAGCACTAGACATTATGATGTTTATCCACTTCTAAGAAGGGAAAACATCAATATTTGAAGAAATTACCAGAAAACACCTTACTGCGTAAGAATAATAAAGACATCAGCAAAACACTAGCTGCCAATCTATAACCCATGCTTTCAATACATACACCTCCAGCTCAAGCAGCATCAACAGTAAATGTAAGAAAATCTGGAAGCCTTTACAGTGCTTATGACAATACAGTGTGGTTGTCTGTATCAAGTGAAAATGACAACATTCTTACGAGACTGAAGAATACAATTCCAGCCTGACAGAATGGAGGTTTTATCTGTCTCAAGAGTTCCCCAGGATGGGCACTATGCCTCACTTCAGGTTGCTGCTCTCTCTGCTCTTCCACAGGCAGCAACACCACTTCAGGAACTACAAATTCCCTGCTTAAATTCTCCAGGAGAGGAGCGAGGCTGTCTGCAGTCTCTCACTCCCGCATAGCCATTATAGGTTTCGACATAAATGATGAGGAATAATGGGCCTAATTTTTTTTCTTTGACAGTAAGATTAAATCAGAAGTGATCTAATGACATCAGTAGATTATAACAGAATAAAAGAATGCAAGTTAAACCAAAATCAGGCTCAATCATTTGATTATGGAAACAAAATTTTCAGGAAAGCATCACAAAAAGAGCAGTAAAGTGTTTTATTTGCCCGTGATGTGGTCTAACCCAAATATTTTCTTACAGGCTCCATCCATAAAAAATGAGTTGGAGAAAGTGTATAATTTAAAATTAATCTGTATTGAAATCTATAAGACTGACAGACTTATATGGTCGTCTCGCAGAACACTTCTATATATAAAATGGATATAAAATTATGAAAATTGGAAAATCCTATCTTGTATAACCTAAATGTATGTAAAATTAAAAATATTAAACTAGTACTTATATAATTTAAAACATATTTGGAGCACTGGAAGAAATGTATCACTTCTTGGATGGAAAAAGTCTTGTTTAAGATGAACATGCCTTCCATAATATCTTCCTTGTTTCAGAATTTTTCCATTATCATCTCAGATATATGTCTATTGAAGTTCCAGAATAATTTTCTACAGAGAGAAACATCTAATATTAGTGCATCTTCTTTACATACAGCATTGGGAAGAAATATCATTTAGTATTACATTTTACAGTAACACACACATTCAAGCCAGCAGGACAAACCAGTAATGGAGTCACTAATCCAGTCAGACACTGGACATTTGTTCAACCAGCCACTGAGGCAGTCTGAATATTAACCTGTGAAAAAGTACAAGCCTACTCTGTCCTCCAGAAATTTGTGTCTGGTACTTATAGAAAAAATGTTGAAAAGGAACAACAGTTAGTTTTAATAAAATTGCTGGTTTCTGAGTGAATATGACATTTTAAAAATGTATAATTTATTCATATTTGGGGACAGCAAATCATTCCAGAAGAGTGGGCTTTGATTTCCACTTTGATTGAGGGCATAATACAGGTTAACATGTTAAAATATTGTTTCTCTAGTAATTTTTACCAGCAGTCTAGAGCGGAGGCATAAGAAAGGGGACAGCTGTTTTATTTTTCAACAAAATGCAGATCAAAGATGACTGTTATAGCAATCCAAGAGGGAAAAAAAAAACCACAACAACATTTTCTAACCACTAGTAGAAAGTATCTCCTAATGAATACTGGGCTAATATTAGCAACCAAGTAGTACAAAATACGTGAATATTTAATAGTCCTACATAATAGCCCTAGTCCTAATAGATTTATTTCTCTTCTGAAAGAATGAAATGTCCCTCTAAATATAGCATTGCTTAAAAATAAGAGGGCTAGGTAGGCAATCAGATAACTGCTACTAGCATGGTGATATTTTTAATTGCTATATTTCTCAAACAGTCATTTTTTCAAAAAAATCAATTACATCAATGAGGCTACATATCAGATGCACAAGTTTGCAAGTCTATAATCAATTATTTTTATTACAATTAGAAAAAATTTAAATACTTTGATGTAACATCTGTCTTTTTCTTATGTGTTGGCATAGGCAGTAGCAATGGTAAATTCACACTTTGTGTTTCTCTGCGTAATCTTACAAAATTTCAGTAGTTCGTGCATTCATGAACCTAGCATATTGAAATTCAATCATAATTGTCATCTACAGAATTCACTATTTAAAATTATGCTTTAATAACAGATTAAATTACAACAAAATTATTTATATGTCTTTTTTTTTAATATCAATGTAGCCTATATTTCAAGTAAATTGCAAACAAACTTAGAGCAAAGGCCATAACATAATTTAAACAATCAGAAGATCTTATCTCCATAGAAAAACTGAAATACTAGGGGCAAAGCAGCTCTCCCATTATTTTACACAATAAAAAGAGTGTCCGGTCACCTGTGAAAATATAAAAGCTTATGTGTGCAGAAATTACAACTAGGACCTTTGCTACACATCTTTCGTTATTTATGCCTCAGATCACATCAGAAAATACAATAACACAGCTTTCTAGAGCCCATTCACTTAGCCAGCTTCACCTAAGGTATTTCCTTCCGTCTTTCCATGTCCTATGAGCTGAACAAACTTATTCCATTATGTTAGAAAATCAGAGTTTTAAACATGTCTGAGAAAAAAAAAATGCACACACAGTTTGATACAGATACACAAAACCTAATTCTATCTGAACTAACATCAGCAATGGTCTTCCACCTCCAGTTATTCCACAGAAAAATCTTATATTTTCTTTGTTTTCTTCACGATAAAAGCTCTGAATGCTCATTTTGGCTGCATCCACTCATAGACCTCAAACGACACCTTCAAAACCAGAAATGACTCCTGCTTTTCTCAATGACTGCAACATGACCAGTCATTGCAGACTGTGGAAATAAAGGTGGAATAAGTCCATTGTTCACAGGAACTCCAAAAGCACTGCAGCTAATCTCTCCCAGCCCCTCTGTTGTGCTAGCTCAGCAGCTTGCAGGACTGTACAGTAAACCAGATCAGTTCCTTTTTGTAGATTAAAAAAAATGCTCTGCCAAAATGGAGAAGTGGAGAATATTTTTCATCAGCTTAACTTCCCTGAAGCATTTTCACTAGGCAGTTCATCAGATCCTTGTACCAGGGCCATGATGGTGTCATGGAGGCAGGAAGGAGCAGCTGGAGTGGTGATGTAGGTGCCTGTGCTGCGCTGACAGTACAGAAATACCCAGGGCTCCAGAGCTGAATTTATCCCCTCAGAACTACCATCTGAAGAGGCCTCTCTTTCTTGTGGTGTGTTGATTCTGCAGGGAACCCAGGAAGAGTGGCATCCTTAGGCTGAAGTTAGCCTTTGTAAACATATTTGCAAAATACTGTGGTGGGTTAACCTTGGCTGGCTGTCAGACACCCACCAAGCCGCTCTCTCATTCCCCTTCTTCATCAGGAAAAGGCAGAAAATAAGATGGAAAAGTTCGCGGGCCAAGATACGGACAAGAAGATTGCTCATCAGTTACCATCATGGGCAAACCAGACTCCACTGTAGGACGATTAATTTAAATTTTTGACAATTAATAACAGGGTAGGACAGTGGACATAAAAACAAAGCTAAAACCACCTTCCTCCCATTCCTTTCTTCTTCCCAGGCTCAACTTCACTTCTGAATCTTCTACCTCCACTCTCACTTCCACCCCTACCTCCACCAGCGGCGCATGTGGATGGGGAATGGGCATCGTGGTCAGTGTCTAACGCTTCATCTCTGCCACTCCCGACTTACACTTTTCCCCAGCTGCAGCCTGGGGTCCTTCCCACAGGATACAATCCTTAATGAACTGCTCCAATGTGGGTTCTTCCCATGAGCTGCAGCTCTTCAAGAATTGTTCCAGCACAGGTCCTTTCCATGGGGTACAGTCCTGCAGGCATGAACTGCTCCAGCTTGGGTCCCATCACAGGCTACAGGGCCTGCCAGAAAACCTGCTCCANAGAACTGCTACTAGCATGGTGATATTTTTAATTGCTATATTTCTCAAACAGTCATTTTTTCAAAAAAATCAATTACATCAATGAGGCTACATATCAGATGCACAAGTTTGCAAGTCTATAATCAATTATTTTTATTACAATTAGAAAAAATTTAAATACTTTGATGTAACATCTGTCTTTTTCTTATGTGTTGGCATAGGCAGTAGCAATGGTAAATTCACACTTTGTGTTTCTCTGCGTAATCTTACAAAATTTCAGTAGTTCGTGCATTCATGAACCTAGCATATTGAAATTCAATCATAATTGTCATCTACAGAATTCACTATTTAAAATTATGCTTTAATAACAGATTAAATTACAACAAAATTATTTATATGTCTTTTTTTTTAATATCAATGTAGCCTATATTTCAAGTAAATTGCAAACAAACTTAGAGCAAAGGCCATAACATAATTTAAACAATCAGAAGATCTTATCTCCATAGAAAAACTGAAATACTAGGGGCAAAGCAGCTCTCCCATTATTTTACACAATAAAAAGAGTGTCCGGTCACCTGTGAAAATATAAAAGCTTATGTGTGCAGAAATTACAACTAGGACCTTTGCTACACATCTTTCGTTATTTATGCCTCAGATCACATCAGAAAATACAATAACACAGCTTTCTAGAGCCCATTCACTTAGCCAGCTTCACCTAAGGTATTTCCTTCCGTCTTTCCATGTCCTATGAGCTGAACAAACTTATTCCATTATGTTAGAAAATCAGAGTTTTAAACATGTCTGAGAAAAAAAAAATGCACACACAGTTTGATACAGATACACAAAACCTAATTCTATCTGAACTAACATCAGCAATGGTCTTCCACCTCCAGTTATTCCACAGAAAAATCTTATGAGTATTTTCTTTGTTTTCTTCACGATAAAAGCTCTGAATGCTCATTTTGGCTGCATCCACTCATAGACCTCAAACGACACCTTCAAAACCAGAAATGACTCCTGCTTTTCTCAATGACTGCAACATGACCAGTCATTGCAGACTGTGGAAATAAAGGTGGAATAAGTCCATTGTTCACAGGAACTCCAAAAGCACTGCAGCTAATCTCTCCCAGCCCCTCTGTTGTGCTAGCTCAGCAGCTTGCAGGACTGTACAGTAAACCAGATCAGTTCCTTTTTGTAGATTAAAAAAAATGCTCTGCCAAAATGGAGAAGTGGAGAATATTTTTCATCAGCTTAACTTCCCTGAAGCATTTTCACTAGGCAGTTCATCAGATCCTTGTACCAGGGCCATGATGGTGTCATGGAGGCAGGAAGGAGCAGCTGGAGTGGTGATGTAGGTGCCTGTGCTGCGCTGACAGTACAGAAATACCCAGGGCTCCAGAGCTGAATTTATCCCCTCAGAACTACCATCTGAAGAGGCCTCTCTTTCTTGTGGTGTGTTGATTCTGCAGGGAACCCAGGAAGAGTGGCATCCTTAGGCTGAAGTTAGCCTTTGTAAACATATTTGCAAAATACTGTGGTGGGTTAACCTTGGCTGGCTGTCAGACACCCACCAAGCCGCTCTCTCATTCCCCTTCTTCATCAGGAAAAGGCAGAAAATAAGATGGAAAAGTTCGCGGGCCAAGATACGGACAAGAAGATTGCTCATCAGTTACCATCATGGGCAAACCAGACTCCACTGTAGGACGATTAATTTAAATTTTTGACAATTAATAACAGGGTAGGACAGTGGACATAAAAACAAAGCTAAAACCACCTTCCTCCCATTCCTTTCTTCTTCCCAGGCTCAACTTCACTTCTGAATCTTCTACCTCCACTCTCACTTCCACCCCTACCTCCACCAGCGGCGCATGTGGATGGGGAATGGGCATCGTGGTCAGTGTCTAACGCTTCATCTCTGCCACTCCCGACTTACACTTTTCCCCAGCTGCAGCCTGGGGTCCTTCCCACAGGATACAATCCTTAATGAACTGCTCCAATGTGGGTTCTTCCCATGAGCTGCAGCTCTTCAAGAATTGTTCCAGCACAGGTCCTTTCCATGGGGTACAGTCCTGCAGGCATGAACTGCTCCAGCATGGGTCCCATCACAGGCTACAGGGCCTGCCAGAAAACCTGCTCCAGCATGGGCTTCTCTTCACGGGCTGCAGTTCCTGCCAGGAGGCTGCTCCAGCGCAGGCTCCCCCGAGGTCACAGCTCCCTTCAGGGCAAAATCACCTGCCCTCGCGTGGGGTTCTCCACGGGCCGCAAGTGGATATCTCCTCCACCTCCATGGGCTGCAGAGGGACAACCTGCCTCACCGTGGTCTTCACTACGGGCTGCAGGGGAACGTGCTCCAGTGCCTGGAGCACCTCCTCCCCCTCCTTCTTCACTGACCTTGGTGTCTGCAGAGTTGTTTCACATTTTCCTCATTCCTCTCTCTCACAGCTGCTGTGCAGCATTTTTTATCGTCTCTTAAACATGTTATCACAAAGAGACCACCAGTGTCACTGATGGGCTCAGCTTTGGCCAGCAGCAGATCCATTTGGAGCTGGCTGAAACCAGCTCTGTCTGACATGAGGGCAGCTCCTGGTGCCTTCTCCCAGAAGGCTCCCCTGCAGCCCACCCCAGCACCTGGACACATAAACCCAATACAAATACTTGCTCCATACCAAAAAAGAAGTGATACAATTTTTAGTTATGAATCTATGTTTCATATAAATTCTTACACAGTTTTCATTTATTATGGCACTATGATCCTAATTATGAATTAAAAGGCAAAGAATAATCGGGTTGATGGGCAAGAGTTCAGTAACAATCCTTTCCTCCCTTTGTTTCACACATGGAGTAACTGTTTGAAGAAAAACTTCATTAAACTGAAACTAAGGCTAGAATATGTTTCAGTAATGTAAATATAAAAATTATTATGCAGATGTTCAATCCATTCCTAAAAAAGATGCTAATGGTGACCAAACATACTAAGCAATGGAAACGCACAGTAGAGCTCTCTGTAAACCTCCTTCCACATCATGATAAAACCATTCAGTAACTTTATAGATACTGAATAAAAGTTATTTATGTCCAAGATAGAAGATATTTAATGGCAATTTCTCTCTTTTAAAACAAGCCACCATCTTTCTTGTGGGCAGCTTTACTGAACGCTCAGCAGTGCCAACGGGAGGCAGGAGCTGTTTTAAAATAGGTCATCGTTATTAAGGAAGTGCTTAGTCTTACTTGTGTTAGGAACAGCAGCCCCTTTGAAAGACAATTTTTTCATGCATTACTATAATAAAACACTCCTAAGCCCGTGTTAAAGAAAAACCTTGTAGTTATGAAGAGTGACAAAAAAAATTAACAATTCTAATTTACTCTTTCTTATTTAACCTAAGAATAAAATTAGGAGTATATTATTCAACTATTTTAATAGTAACAACAAAAAAAAAATACACAATGGTGCCTTTACTCATGTAATGACCCACTGAACTAATGAATTTTAGTGGTAAACTTTCAGGAAATTCTTTCTTATTAAAAGAGTAAATGTTGTCATTTGCAAAGTACATTGTATATTCTTTATAAGCACAATGGTTAAAAACTTTAAAAGACCCAAACTGGTTATTAACTATTGAACCATGACTCAACTTCCATAGTAAAACTCTGGTTTCAGTAAATGGAGGGTGTTTATTTATTTATTTATTTTAAAATAGTATTAGGCAAAATTATGAAGTCTAAACAAAGGCACTATTTTAACCCATATTCCGTTTAACTAATGAATCTCTTACTTGCAAATAATTCATCCTACTTATTTAGGAAATAGTTACTTAGGTCTGAGAAGTTAAGTTGGGGCATAAGTGTCAGTGTGATCATGGCCTAATTCTACAATTATAGTCACTCTTGTTTGTGCAGAACAAATATAACTACTAATAGTTATATATATATATATATAACTACTATAAATACAAATAGTTAAAAATCTAACTAAATGCATATTTTTCCTCTCACCAAATAAAAGCTCTTTTTATACAAGACAATTTCTGTGTTATAAAGACTTTTCAAGTATATAACTCAGGCCAAATTTTAGACAAGAACACAGTAAATTCTGCAGAAGACACGTTCAAATAAACACTACAAAGTAGCTAAAAACACTTATCTTCCAACCACACCCAAATAAATTCATAATATATAAATGTACATCAGTGCTCAGCTATAGCCCATTAAATTTCATTCATCTTTGGCCACCTGCATGTTCAGATATCAAGCAGACAGAATAATCCAACGCTTTCAAACACCAAGTACTTTCTCTGTACTCTACCCTGAAAATACCTTTTCTTGGCTCAGTGCCTTCACAGCACCGTCTACAGCATTTTTTCAGATAATCTATAAACAGGGCCAGAAAAAATATATTCGAATTTTCTGATATATTTTTTTAAACATGGAAGATACAATTTTCAAAAAGAAATGTGAGTGCTAGGTAAAAATACAATTTTCTTTCAATCATATTGGACTTTTTCTTAACTTTACAACCTGCTAATGTTTGAATCTCCCTGGCCATTTTGGTAAAGTTCAGCAGAATAATTAAAATTAGCGCTTCACTTGAAATATCTTCTGATGTGATATATATTAGCATGGAAGTAATATCAGCCCTTGAGAAATATTTCCCATTCAGTTAAATTTAGCTCCTCAACCCTACCACTTATATGTAAATCAGACTATCAGCAAAGCATCCACACGCATAATTTTACAATCAATCCAAAAAGCCGGTAAATTATTATCAGAACAAGAATCTTCATTCTATTCATAAATGAAAATTAAGTTCTTCTTTTTAAGTAGCTCATATTGTTTACTGTGGTATTTCAAATCTGTAATGCTACAAGTACTGTGAGAAAAAGTAAGATTTTCCTGAAGCATTTTAACTTCAGTACAAAACACGTGTTCAATAAAAGTATAATCCTCAGCCCTCTAAACGTGACAGTGATGCTATTTTTCTAGCTGTTAGATAATACATGGTTCAGCTGTCACTTACTGTGCAGCAGTCGGTTACACAGATGAAATGAATCATAATCGCAATGACTAACCAAATTAATGAAAGCATGCTGAATCAAAACCCATGCTCTCAAACTGTCTTCAGGCCTGATTCAGCAAAAATATATTTGATTTCTATACCACACAACATCTTCCACAGATACCCATTTATCCAGACTTTTAAAGCAAGAAAGTGCTGAGTTGAGAATGCACAGCAATGAAATGGTATGTTTTTACAGGCTACTATCAGAAGTGACCTATCAACTTGTAAATGCAGAGTAGATAACTAAATATTATTAAAGCAATGGCTAACTGGCAGAAAAGGAGAAATTCAAAGCATAGAATCATCATAGAATGGTTGGGGTTGGAAGGGATCTTAACATCTAGTTCCAACCCTCCCAGTAGACCAGGCTGCTCAGAGCCCCATCCAGCCTGGCCTTGAACACTTCCAGGGATGGAGCATCCACAGCTTCTCTGGGCAACCTGTTCCAGTGNCAAAAAAAAAATACACAATGGTGCCTTTACTCATGTAATGACCCACTGAACTAATGAATTTTAGTGGTAAACTTTCAGGAAATTCTTTCTTATTAAAAGAGTAAATGTTGTCATTTGCAAAGTACATTGTATATTCTTTATAAGCACAATGGTTAAAAACTTTAAAAGACCCAAACTGGTTATTAACTATTGAACCATGACTCAACTTCCATAGTAAAACTCTGGTTTCAGTAAATGGAGGGTGTTTATTTATTTATTTATTTTAAAATAGTATTAGGCAAAATTATGAAGTCTAAACAAAGGCACTATTTTAACCCATATTCCGTTTAACTAATGAATCTCTTACTTGCAAATAATTCATCCTACTTATTTAGGAAATAGTTACTTAGGTCTGAGAAGTTAAGTTGGGGCATAAGTGTCAGTGTGATCATGGCCTAATTCTACAATTATAGTCACTCTTGTTTGTGCAGAACAAATATAACTACTAATAGTTATATATATATATATATATATACTATAAATACAAATAGTTAAAAATCTAACTAAATGCATATTTTTCCTCTCACCAAATAAAAGCTCTTTTTATACAAGACAATTTCTGTGTTATAAAGACTTTTCAAGTATATAACTCAGGCCAAATTTTAGACAAGAACACAGTAAATTCTGC
>VXBO01010458.1:143-10631 GCA_013400135.1 Rhinoptilus africanus | reverse complement strand
CAAGAATCTTCATTCTATTCATAAATGAAAATTAAGTTCTTCTTTTTAAGTAGCTCATATTGTTTACTGTGGTATTTCAAATCTGTAATGCTACAAGTACTGTGAGAAAAAGTAAGATTTTCCTGAAGCATTTTAACTTCAGTACAAAACACGTGTTCAATAAAAGTATAATCCTCAGCCCTCTAAACGTGACAGTGATGCTATTTTTCTAGCTGTTAGATAATACATGGTTCAGCTGTCACTTACTGTGCAGCAGTCGGTTACACAGATGAAATGAATCATAATCGCAATGACTAACCAAATTAATGAAAGCATGCTGAATCAAAACCCATGCTCTCAAACTGTCTTCAGGCCTGATTCAGCAAAAATATATTTGATTTCTATACCACACAACATCTTCCACAGATACCCATTTATCCAGACTTTTAAAGCAAGAAAGTGCTGAGTTGAGAATGCACAGCAATGAAATGGTATGTTTTTACAGGCTACTATCAGAAGTGACCTATCAACTTGTAAATGCAGAGTAGATAACTAAATATTATTAAAGCAATGGCTAACTGGCAGAAAAGGAGAAATTCAAAGCATAGAATCATCATAGAATGGTTGGGGTTGGAAGGGATCTTAACATCTAGTTCCAACCCTCCCAGTAGACCAGGCTGCTCAGAGCCCCATCCAGCCTGGCCTTGAACACTTCCAGGGATGGAGCATCCACAGCTTCTCTGGGCAACCTGTTCCAGTGCCTCACCACCCTCACAGTAAAGAATTTCTTCCTGATATCTAATCTAAATCTGCCCTTTTGCAGTTTGAAACCATTACCCCTCGTATCGCTACACACTGTGATAAAGAGTCCCTCCCCAGCTTTCTTGTAGGCCCCCCTTAGGTACAGGAAGGCTGCTATAAGGTCTCCCAGGAGACCTTATAGTTTAAAACCATTACCACTAAAGCATAAAAGACATTCAAAGCATATGTTGAAATCTCTCTAACTTTCATTGGTTCATGGCAAATCAGAGATGGTGTGTGAGTTGTGGAAAGAAATTATCAACTTAAATTAGTTTATAGGGTTTTATTTGCATCTTAATGTTACGCTCTTTTAAGTTTACAAGTAGTAGACAAATCCGGTGTTTGTAATTTCTCATCTGGAAATCAGACTAGCTTCAACTATGAGATTCTATCTACTGGCTTAAAATACCCACTAATCATTCTTATTGGTGAATGGCATGTGAAGATTTTCTTTGCAGTGTACCTTTGTTGATAGGTCTGCTTAATCCCACATGCTGGAAAGATCTTGTATTCCACAGTCTTCTTTTAGATCTCATTCTTTGAAGGCTTTCTGAATTTAGTATAAAGATATATCAAATTCTAGGAATAATCTTGGACTAAAAGGAAAACATACTCAGGTTCTCAGCACAAAGTCTTAAATAGTAAAGATATGGAAAAATGAGCATGCTCTAATTAATAACTGATTGAAATATAAGCAAAAGATGCAGATTGACAAACAGGCTTCTAAAGAAATCTGGAGAACCACGAAAGTCAGAGCCAGTAGGGAAAGTGGCTATGGCATTCTTGTAAGACCAAATAGTGAAGAGTTACTCTCAAAGCAAGAACTCTGAGGGTGACATTCGTCTTACCCAGCTCAAGATGACAAGGTAGACCTCTACATCTGACACATTCACTCTATCTTCTTTTTAAGGCCATAGCCAGAAATGGGCTCTGCAATTCAGCCAGCCTGTTTGAAATGTCTAATTTAGGATGAGATGGGTCACATCCTAAAGACACCTTTTTATTTCCATTTCCTTTACATTGAATCTAAGCCGTTTCAGATGTAGATGTCTCGCACTGTAGATGTTTACATCTGGTCAGAATCCCAGAGATTCTCTGGGCTCAATCCTTAACCCAAGCTCTAAATATTGTAGCACAGGAATGAAAATGATACCAAAGCTGAGGTAATAATTTTCATTAACCAAGCAGTTTTATGAGTGCTGAACCTAAAGAAGCTGGATGTCGTGGGGACTCACAGCTGATTGATTTATTTTGATGACTATGGTTGGTTATCCCCTATAAGGACTCCTCGGTATGTAATATGCTGCTAGCAGACTTTTCCACAGTCAGGATTGTGGACAATCCCTTTCCACTACCCATCTACTTATTTTCATTAGACCCTTAACTAATTAAGTATCTTTGGGATCTTAACTTTCTTGTCAAATGTGTTGTAAGTCAGCCAGCAGCTTCCGTTTATTCCAGGACCGAACAAATATAGCAGAGGACGCACCCATTTCCCTTAAAACAGTGTAGCAGTTACGCCTTTCCAAGGAGGTGTAAGACTTGTGTTGTAGACCCTTCTCAGCTTGCGGAGATTTGAACACAGCTCTCTCTTCTCTAATAAACAAGCTGTGGGCAAAACTGGAATACGATTATTCTGCATCCTACCAGTGAAGTTGTGCAACTGTCAGTCAGGAACAGGAATGTATGGCCAAGCAAGAGAAAGTCTGAATAGCTCTGTGATTAGGATACTCTCTAGAGGCAAATCCTCATTCTCACTCCAAGGGCTGTTTGTGCATTTTATTTAAGCACTCTAATGCAAAATTCATAAGAGGCATCTGATACAGAGAGAATATAGCTCAACAGGGATGAAGACAAACCCTTTGCATAGCTGAAGTAATCAACTTCAAAATACAAAATGAGAAATGATCGATTCAACAGCAGTTCTGCAGCAAATCATGTGTAAGGTATAGTAGATCACAAGCTAACCATGAGTCCATAATGCTATACCACAATAAAAAACCCAAAACCACATGACACTGATTGTACAAGGAAAGTGTTCTGTGCAAGACACATGGTGATATCCTTGTGTTCTCCCCATAAACTTTTGTTGGGAACACTCTGTCTGGTTTTGGACATTGTATTTAAAAAAAAAAATAATAGAAATTATATAAAGAACAGCAACAAGAATGGATAAAAGTCTAGAAAATGTGACCTGTTGAAACTACAGAAAGGAGACAATGAGAATCTATCGGAGGAGATATGATCACATTTGTGAAATATATAAAACATTGCTGCAAACAGAAAAGTAACAGACTGCTCTGCATGTCCGTTGAGGACAGAGTAAGTGGCAAATGGCAGGAAAGAGATGTAGGTTAACAGTAGGGGAATAATCTAAGGGTAAGGATAATGACTCTGAATAACTGAGACAAATTACTCAGGGAGCTCAAAGAATCTCCACCCCTGGTTAGGTCAGTAGTTGGATTCAACATTCCCATGCTTTTCAGTAGTAAACTACCTATTAAACAAACTGTAAAATGTTCATAGTGGATCCAAGAGCTTTACCAGAAGATCTGTTTGGCCCATTTCTCCTATGTAGGCAGCACAGCTCTTCCAGAGTTGATTAACTCAAATTCTGTGTATTGTCCATTATGTGCCGTTGTCTTGGCCATGGTGCCTACTTATTTCACTGGCTAGGTGGCCCTCACAGCTGGGAATCACTAGATTAGACAACTAAGTGTCAGGAATTGCTGTCTTAGAGTTGGTCATACCTCGAGGCAAAGGATGAATTGGAAGACCTCTTGAGGTCCCAGCCAGCCCTTTTTTCTATTATTCTATGTGTTATCTGTGCTTTGAACAGCATTACTTTTCACTTATCCTCTCTGTAAAGAAAAAAATGTATAAATGCACCAAGGGTTAGAGAAATTCTAACACATTGGAGTACTTATTTCTGAAAGTTATATGAAATATCATTGCAAAATATTTTCAAAAAAAAAAGGCTGACTGCTTCTAACTCACAATGTGCTTAAGATTCTAAAGAAAGACTGCCCTCACAAATATAGCTAACCAGTATATCAAATACCTAGCAATGCTCTAAGACCTGTGAAATATTCTCTGTACAAATGCAATATAATATTTGCTATAAGAAAACATTCACCTCAAAAATATTAATATTAAATAAAGAATAAGTCATCAGGAAGTATGTAAGCAACTTCATACGAGATTTAAGAAGAACCAATCCCATAGAGACCGTAAAAAGAAAATAACTTTTTAATGTTTTATTTAAAGTTTAAAGATTTTCTTTGTGAATTTTCAAAGTAGAAAAGCTCAGGCTTTTTTTGAAACACAAGTTCAGCTCTCGCTAACTTCTGCTAAAACAGGATATCTCATTATGGTTTTAATAAAAGAGTTTAAAGTCTAAATCAAAGATATTCTTTAGGGTCTCATATCAAAGCTTCAAAACTCCTAAAGACACATAAAGTTGACTATTATAAACTCCTCCCGTACCAAAATGCGTGAATTTGATTTCAGTTTATTGAAATACAATTAAGATCATTCTGCAAACACGTTTAGGCAGAGAAATGTGGTGACAGCTGATATTTGAATTCAAGACTATAAAAAAGCTGTCTTCCACCTTCAATGAAAACATCAGAGAACAGTACAAATTACTCTGAACTCTTACTCTCCAAAAATGATATGTATTAACTTCTTAAATGCACTGCTACTGCCCTACACGATTTTGCGTTGCTACACTAACTCTTACAGTCTCATTCCTGACTGATCCCTTTGCAGCTTCAAGATAATACCTTGGAGAAACAACATGAGGAAACAGTCACAACTTAATATCATGCAGAAGCAGCTTTTCAGCACAGCGCTGATTCTGCAATTTTATTGTATCACCAGAAGTTTAACAAATCACAAGATGCAGTTGCTGGAGTTTCCTGAATTTACAAAGCACTACCAGTTTAGATGTAAACTGTTCTTAATAATAAACTCTAATATACCCTCAACAGACAATTCTACTTCAAGGACATAACAGTTCCTGCAAAAGAGACAAAATCTAAACTCAGTAAGCACTGAAAACAATGTGATTTGATTTAAACTTAAGATTTATAATATGAAGTAATTTGTCTGAAAGACAACTGGTTTGAATGCCATTTTTAAACAATTAGTATTTAAAGAGGTTCTTCCCGCTTATGAGTCTAAATTAAGAAGAATCACTTTTGCCCACTTTTAAAGAAATTAGGTTCTCTATGATAACTTGTAGCTATTAACCATGATATAGTAAGACATATGATTAAGACATCCCACATGATCTAATCTTAACTCAAAAAATCATCCCCACCCCAAAGCTCATTGTTAAGCTGTAATGTCTTTTGCAGTCAAACAAGTATAGAAGAGGTCATAACTCCTCATTTTTTGTGTTCTTTTGGGTTTTATCTCCCCAAGTTCCTGTCAAAAAAAGACATCAGAGAAGATGCTGGGGGGAAAGAAAAGACGGCAACACAAAAAAAAAAAGAAAAATCCTCCTTGGAAAAGGTAGGCCTAATGGACTTAGAAACTTTCATAACCTTCTGACTGACTGCAAACGTGACAGTAAAACTTTAAGGAAGGTAGTAATGCAGAGGGGTGAGAGGAGGCATTCAGCTGAAGAAAATTCCCAAGCCTGTCAGATCTACCTCACAGATAAAAACTGAGCATTTATATATCTGTCTAATTTCACGTTCCACTGGATTAAATTTCAAAGTTCAAATTATTATAACTTTTCCTCCTTATTATAGAACTTTGAATATACGTAAGTATTTTAAATCTTCATTGGCAAGGTAAAAAGACATTTTATATCAGTTCTGTACTAACCTTCCACTTCTATGTATTTTTGCAGTTACAATATATACACTAATTAAGCTGTTGTTTCAATGGAAAAATCAATTATTTGACATTCTCAGTTATTTAGACATTACCCAGCTCACAGATGCATGCAGACAAAACCCAGAATGGACCATTCAGTCCCCTAACCTCACCTCCAGAGACCACTGAATTTCACCCAGTCACTGCTTTCTAGGATACAGTCCCAGCACCTTAAATTTTGATCTACACTCTTGTCTTTCAGATGTAAAATTAAATGTTTTCTTCTTTTTGATTCAAAGAAGTGCAAAAGCAGATTTATTTGACAAGATTTCAGAAAGCACATACTGGCTGGTGTTAAATAGCTATTTTTTGGGTTCTTTGTTTACTGAATCCAGTATCAGCTTTTCTACTTTTCGGCCCCATAAGATGTCAGGCCTTTCTACATCGAACCCATCCTGCTTGTACTGCTTGAATGCGGGAACATCAGCACTATTGCGGTCTTCTGAAATTTTACTGAACATTCACATTACCAAGCCCAGTAATTAGTGTAACTGCCAGTCTGTATAATCTCCAAATACATTCTGCTTAGTCACTAAGAGGAAGTACTACTGCTATTATTTGTAGACAGTGCCCAAAATTGTGCTCAATGCTTTAGGGAACAGTTGTAAACACTGGGTCTTCTTGAAGAGCAAATGGTACAAGCTGTAACATCCTGACAAGTATTATCTACAGTACAAAATGTCTAAGCATGTGGTAAGAGGGAAAAGTAAGGAATAGTGAGAATTTTGAGAGAGGCCCAAAAAGCAGTACAAATTGTTGGAACAAAAGAAAGGGGAGATGATAAAGAGTATTAGGAGGAAGCAGAGTAGGAAGGGAAAAGGTCAGAGAAGATGGCAGGGCAGGGAAGGGGGCAACTTGTCTTCCTCGACAATATCTTTATGTTTAACTACCACTACTACTTATTTTACACTGCGTGAAGTTATTACTTTTGAAGTCACCTTGACCATATTTTATTTTATAATACGTAGAAACAAAAGCAAAATCATGAGTGGTGTAACAATAGACTGTTCTGATCAGCACTCCGGAGTCAGACAAAACACAATGTAGTTACAGAAGCATAACTTAAACAACGTAGCATTGCCTGGAGTCCTAGTTTACTCTGTAGCCAAAAGCAGATCTTTTTGCATTACCCTATAAGCTTTGGAAATTCCCATATACATATCTCTATTTTCAAAAAACAAAAGGGATAATCACCACCTACGTCTCTGTCATCCCTCCATCCCCAAAACCCAAATCCTAAACGTACAATGCTTTTAAAGAAGTGTAAAAGAGTTGATTATTTATAAACCAGGGTAATTATTTATAAAGCAGTACAATAGCTTTGCGAGGTGGATATTTACACTGCTGTGACTCACAACCATCAATCTATCGCTTCCTCTCCCCCAGCCTCAGCTTCCTGCCCCACATCTCACTCACCCATGGTGCCATACAGAGCCCACACAGTCTAGCTTCTTGGAGGTCTCCTTGTCAGAAATTTTGTTGCAGTCAGCGTAGCTACCCAATTTTTACCATGGCTGTGCAATCACAGACACAGCAACTGAGCACACGCAAGGCTGCAGTCAGTTGTGCCTTCCTAAAACTTGTTCTGGACTTGACAGTGGTGGCTAACAGAGAGACACCGTTCTCTAGCTAGCCCACCATGTCACCATCTTTCTTCTCCCCCTGGATAAAGCAAATGACAATGACAGTTGATTTCAGCCACACACACACACATAGAAAAGAGATCTTTTATAAGGAGCTCATGTGATGCTTTGCAAATATATGAAAACCTGTGATGCTTTGCAAATATATGAAAAGCTGTATGATTTTATAATGAAGCTTCTCTTGGGAAAACTTGTCTTCTACTGAGACAAACTGTCCATACCCATGAAAAACTGAAATGTGTGCATTTTCAGAGCTGCAAGTCTGACGACAAGGAGAGCATTTTGTCTTTAGAATAGTTAGGCAAAGGAGCTGGAAACTCGTGATACTGCAAGCAGAAAAGTATATATGCACATCACACAGGCTGAAACATAAGTCTTTACAAATAATGTCAGCATCCTAGCATCGTCTACAAATCTTTTATCTGTGTGCATCCTCTCAAGCCAGTATTTTGATATAGAAATAAATTACAAATTAAAAGTAAAAAAGCACAAGAGTGATCCCACAAATCAATCCATATGGAGGAAAAATGCTACCTAAAATCTGTTAGAAAGCTTACACACACAAAACTAGAATTTATAAGAGGAAGGATGTGCATAATGTAAAGGGAAAGGCATCATCAAAAGTTCTATTCTATATGCATGAAAGTAAAACATCCACAAAGATAAAAGTTGAAAATATGTAAATACTCCTATAACAGCAGAGAAGGACTTGCAGCGAGTGTACAGGCGTAAATTCACTCTCTCTGAGTGTCGTGCATTATGCATATTAAATATTATGCAAAATATATGTTCAATAACCTTGTGAAAAAGGCACCTTCCTAATACATGACATTCAAAATGCACTCCAAGGGTCCCAAAAGTTCCAGAAGAGAGACAGTCAAAGCAGCAGAGGTTGCTGCCCATCCTCCTTTTTAAAGCAAAGCTCTGCCAACAGGAACACAGTGCACAACTGTAGCTGGGCGTATTTCACAGACCGAACCAGGCCAAAGGAGAGAGCAAATCTGGAAAGCTTCTGCTTTCCATGCCATCATGTTCCAGCAAATCCTGGCAAGAATTCATGCTGACCTGATCACTATTGCTACAGATTACAACTCAATACCATCTGCATTTCCTTTCCCCCAAAAAAGTAAAACAGGCAGAAGGAGAAGAAGCTATGTAGCTATTTTAAATCCACACATATTTACCCCAGGGAGTGAAAGGAAAAGAATAAATAGTCCACATTACAGATGTGAGTCACACTACTTAATGCACTTTTGGAAGATGCTCAAATACCACAGTGATGGGTACAGCATAAGAATTTGAAAAGCACAAAATAGAAATAGAATGGAGAAAGAAAGCAGAGCCCAGGGACTAGCCATTCATACTGACACTCAATTACCATAAATTATCAAAAAAAAATTTGAGGAAATCCATGTTTGCCCCTTTTACAACATTTGAACTGTTCTTGTGATAATATCTCTAAATGTCAACTCTTCTTTTTGGCATCTTTTTTTTATCCTCCCATATTTCTCCATGGAATGAAATGACACGATTTTATTGCTTAGTCAGACAAAAATACCTTCCACTTCAAAAGGAGTTTGCCTTCTAGGAGAATTACACTTGAACAAAAACTGCAGGATTTAGCTCTGTATTTATCTCTATGCAATAACGGTAGTTCATTCATATCGATATGGGGCTTTTTCTTTCTTCTTCTTTCTCTTCTCTAGACAGAAGGAAAATGTCTGTCAAGAGAATTAAAGTCAGTAACATCTACCTAAAAATGCAGAACAAGCTCTGGTATGACTTTGTTGGAGGCTTGCACTTAACAAATCTGTAGATATATTCAGATTAACACGTACCTGATGGTTCAAGGACCCACTTCACTTTAGGAAAAATTAAACTGGTGAGTTATTCATCTGACACCAGACCACCTCTCAGTATCCTGTAAAATATTGTGGGCCATCTATCCAAATTCCACTGACAAAAGCATTTCCCAGAGAGAGCTGGTTTAAGTTATCCTTTGTGCATAAACTTTACGCCATACCATTTCTCTCACAGCTTACACAGAAACTGAAGCTTTAGTGGGACATATTGAGAAACTAAACCCCACATGAAGTTTATAGTTTAGATTTGATGAAGACTTTTCTTTTGTCCATTGTCTCCTCCCAAGATACTAAAGATTACAAATGAAAACAGTTCTGTTTCATTCCTTCAGGTGGTTTTACCTTGTCATTATTTAAGAACAGTTTGTTCTTTATTTGTAAGCTTAACAGTTCAAGCTGATCCCAGTATCATACTGAAACCATACTTTATATTGGATCATAAATATTACCATCTGCAATAAAAGTTGCCAGGAGCCTTCTTCAAAACTGTAATTCTATTATTATATATTTAAACTGCAACTTGAATAATTTTCCATTTTCTTCTTTGTTAATGATTTTCAAGGGTGTAGAGATTTTAGACAAAAATTTGCATTTTTTTAATATGCTATATGATTTAGCCATGTGAGGGAGTTTAAATTGCTTTAGAATAAAATGTGATAGTTACAATAGCAAGCAAATTGTATTGCATGAGACTGAGAGGTATTTAGTGATAAAATGAGATATGGCACTTTATTTCCAGTGCTCACATTACACTGCCATTCTTCCAAATGTTCACCCAATAAAATACCTTTTTAAACAGACATTGGAATGTATTTAGGAGATCACCTCACAGTTTAGTAGCTGTCACACAAATGCTATCCGAAGTTTTCATTATGGAACTAACAAGAATGGAATGAATCTTGGAAACAGACCTCCAAACTTAGCAACTAAAGCCCAGAAGACAGTTTACAGATACCAAGCGTGAAGGGCCAGTTAACATGTCTAAGACACAACACTAATTTTGTTATGAAAAAGTTCTTAGTCCTTCAGCTTCACAGCACTCATAAAAGTCATGTCCACGCCACCAGTAGCTTTGCTTATTTTCAAGCCATTAGAAGCTGGCTTGACTGCTCCGCCAGGGAGGGAGAACAGTTTGCTTGAGTTTGCTCGGTGCCGGGCCAGGGAAGGACACGACCCACACCGCTCTCTAGAGCCAGACCCCCGCGCCACCGACGCGCCCGGCTTCCCCTCGCTGCTGGGGGACAGGACGAGGGGAAGGACCGGGCTTCCCCGTCCCTCCGGTGCCCGGGCAGAGGCGGCAGGACCAGACCCCGCCA
>VXBO01010457.1:115419-190721 GCA_013400135.1 Rhinoptilus africanus | reverse complement strand
ATGTACGCCTGCACGGCCGAGGCCCGCCCTGGCTGCCTGGCCCGCTGCCCCGGCGCCTGTCCCCGCCGCCGCCGCGGGGGCCAGGCACAGGCCGCCGGCAGCAAGGAGAGCACGCTGGACAGCCTGCCCGCCGGCAGCGAGGATGGCCTCTGCCGACCCGAGGGTGGCCGCGGTGGCCGGCGGCCCCCGGCCCACGAGGAGCCGGGCAAAACCCGGCCGCCCCACAGGAACAGCGCCGACCTCTACTAGCCTGCTCCCAGCCACCCCCGGCAGTGGCACCTTTCGGAGATGACCGCGAGCCACGGCACGTACCGGTTGTCTTGAAGGACCATGCGCAAGGAAGCAGTGGGGTGCCGGACCGGGATCCACAGCAGGCTCAGGGAGCCCTGGGAATGGGGGTGCCCGGGGCAGGTGCTCCCGCACCCCCAGGCTGCCAGCCAGCAACGCACAGTGACACACCACAAACCAGGCAGTAACCAAAAAAATACCAACCCCAAACCAGCAGCACCGCACGTAGCAAAGCCAACGGTCTCCCCCGGCTCACTCGCACCAAAAAGTCTTTATGTCTTCATTTATTGTACCCAGGTGGGGGCAGGAGGGGAGGCTCCCCCGCAGCTCTGCCCTGTGCCGGCTTCGCCTGCGGGCTGCCCCGCGGAGGCTGAACAAGGAGCGGGGCAGGGCTCGGGGCACAACAGCAACAAAAAGTCAGGAAGGATTGGGGGGGGGGGGGGAAAGGGGGTGGAAATAATTTTTTTCACTTTCAAGAAAACTATATTTTTTTTCCTCGGTTTTTTTTTTTTTTTTTTTTTTTGGCTGTTGGTTTTGGGAGCAGGATTTTTGGTTGGTTTGTCTTTTTTCTTTTTCTTTTTTTTCCTTACTCCACTTTAAGGTTTACACAGCCCTAAGAGGTTCACAGCCTCAGTTGTACCACACAGAGGAAGAGTGTGAGTGCTCAGTGACCACCAGCGTATTGTAGCCATAACAGCCACAGCGCGAGGTTTCGGGGGGTTTGAGTTTTGTTTTTTTGATTTTTCTTTTTTATACTAGGGAGAAGGGGAGGGCCTTTTACTTGTGTCCAAAAACATGTACTGGAGGACCTTGTTAGTTGACGCTAACTAACACACACCTAGCACACTGCTACACAAGTCTCCTGTCAAGAGCTGGTGAAAAAAAATGACGTTTGTCTTTTGCAGGCAAACACTTACCTGCTGTTCCCCCTCCCCACCGTGCCTCCCTGCTCTCCCAGGATGGCACTGTGGCTGCAGGGTGGCATGGGGAGGGACAAGGACACTCAGCCTGAACTGGGGCTGCGGGACAAGTGGCTGGGGGTGGAGGGGATGGTGGACCGGGAATTTGGGAGCTGAAGGTGTGAGCCAGGCACCTTCCCCAAATGCAGATGGGCCACCTGCCCATCCTGCTGCTTTGAAACCACGGCTCGCCTGCTTTCTAGAGGCCAAAAGCCCCACATATGCATGTAAAAGCAACCAGCCCCTGCTTGTGGGGCAGCTCACGCAGCATTTCTCGGGGGTCTGAGGACGTGTGACTTACTTCTTTTTCTTTTTTTGGCCTTGTGCTTCCCAGCACAACCAAAGCACGTGGCCGATAGACCTGCAGCCCTTGTCCTATGTGTTGTTATAGATCACCTCAAAAAGAAGAGTAGAGTAGAAACTTCAGCTGTCTGCAGAGCTAAAGCCTAACGTGAGCTTCACTAGGTGGCAGTTTGGTTTTCCAGTTGTATTTTGGTTTTTGCAGTGTTTTCTGTGCTGTCTCTCCTCAGGGCCCCCGTTTCCTCCTCCTGCCGTAACTCGCGGCACAGCTTTGAACAGAGACCTGTGTTGTCCATGCTGACTCTCCCTCTTATACTTCAAGGGACTTCCTCGTCTTGTCAGTCTTTTAGTGTCACAGTAATAAACACGGCGCATTTTCAGAATACGCAGAAGTCCTCTGCTTCACCTCTAGTCTCTGACAGTTACAGATCGCAAAGAAACCTGGATGCCACGGAGCGCCGCGGCTCTGGAGGGACGGGGGAGGCTGGGCAGCTGCAGCACGTGTGGTGGGGGTCTGGAGCGGTGAGGAAGGGGCAGAAGCAGCCGGGAGACAACCCTGTCCTGGAGAAACCCCCGGGGAGATGGTACATACGGAGTCAGGCACGAGCTGATGCTGGTTGAGGACCAGCACCGGGCTGTGTACCAGGGGAAGGGAAAAACAAACCAGTAACGACGGCTTTCTCCCACCCCAGCCATCGTGGGGGAACAGCGGCGAACGGTAGAGACTGTAGAGAGAGCTGGAGAATTACAGTGAGGAAACAGCCAGGGAAAGGAAAAACACCCATCACCACTTGTAGAAAGCCCGTGCGGTCACGTAACAAGCAATGACAAGGCATCGTTGCCAGCAGCACTCCACACACAGAAGAACCTTTTGCAGTTTTTTTTTTTTAATTTATATAAAAAAACCCACCCTGAATTTGAAATACAGAGTAACTGGAAAAAAGTGTCACAACATAGTAATAAAACATCTTTATTCCCTCTTAAATATAATCTCTAAGACTATAAGCCTATAATTCCTGTTAAATCTCACTTAATTGAATGGTCTTTATAGGCTTTCCTCATTGGAGAATGAACATTGAATACTGGCTTCAACACAACATGGGGAAAACAGTCATACGGGGAATAAATCACAAACTTTTGGTACCTCAGGAAAGGTTGCAGAACCTGTTGGAGACACAACCTGCTCGCACAGGGCAGCAGGAGCAGGGCCGGGGGCTGCACGTCCCCTCCCTCCCACCGGAGGACTCGTGGCCGGAGGACAAGGATAAGGTGACAGCACACAATGCCAGAGCCTGGGCCTCGCCACGCAGCCCCATTTTGCAGACGAAACAAGAGAACAGCGTAGGAAAGGAGAGACGCGACAGGAGAGGCTCTGGAAGCAGCGCTGCTGCCACCGCCCCCAGCCCCGACCCTGACGCACCTCTCGGCTACGGCTCCTGGCTTGGCCACGGCTGACACGAGCCATGGTCACCCTCTGGCTTCTAGCTGGATTGAACTGAAGTTAAAAACAGAAAATTTTTTCCCATAAATGGACAACTTCTCATTCAACCAGCTCTCCCCTCGGCTGATGGAGTCCTCAGCAGCAAAGGGAATCAGCACGGGGTGAGGGAAGCAGAGCCCCTGGGGGCCGGGTCTGCTGGTCTGGCTGGAGAGGAGTCTCATGACTCCCTTGAGCCCAGTGTCCCGCCCTGCAGGGTTTGCTCCCCGTCCTGATGCTCGCGGTGCCCATCCAGCACTGCACGGCTGCCCTGGGGGGCCAGGGCTCGGGCGCTGCTCCCCAGCCAGCCCGGCGCACGCTGCCTTCGCCCCGAGGGATGGCAAACAGCCAGGCCCAGCTGAAAAACCTCTCCTCAGGAACGAACGTGAGGGAGAAACTGTGGGGTAGATCCAGTGAAAAATGTGCTCTGCCTTTGGTGCCTTTCTACTGTCACGTAACAGGAAAAAAAAAGTGTCAGCTGCCTCTCAGCCCCACACCCCCACTTCCTGTTGCACAATTCACTCAAAAATACTGACAGGACAAACCAGAATATTTTACGGAAACCTCCTTTTGCGCTCAGCAGTCCCTGGAGCAAGCCAGGAGAGGTGGTGAAATCCATTCCCCGACACCTCCTGCTAGCAGTGTACAAAACCCCATGAGCTTTGCAGACACTTCCCTGACCGACATACGTGACTTCCCAGCACCTGCCTGTATTTTTCACTTACCATTTTTCTCTCAGTTTTGCCTTGTCTCTCCCGCTGCTTTAGTCACGGCCCTCTCCTGCTGGCCCCCCCCTCATGAGGGGACACGGTGTGGGAGGGAGGCAGGATGGAGCGAGCGCTGCTATTCACCTTCTGTGCTGGAGCCTTGCCCCAGCTGGTCTAGGGAAGGCGTAGGTGGCCCTCCGGCCCCTGATGAGCAGGCAAGTCCGGGGCATCATCTCAATGTACTCTGGCAAAACCCACCACAAGCTGCAGGAAAATGAAGAACTTCTCCGAGCTTGCCCGCTTACCTTTTGGGAATGGAGGTACTCAGGCCACGAGCACATCGCTCCGCCAGCTCTTGCAAAGCGCGTCGCGCCCTGAGGACAGCAGGTACCAGCTCCGCGCTACCCCTTGCAGCATGTGGTGTCACGGATGGAGTGACCCATGGACTCAGGGCTGGTGCCACAGCCAGGCCAGCATCTTCAAAAGCGGATCTAGGATTTGAAGCCATGGGCTTTTGGGCACCTCAAACCCACCTGCCAGACCCAGCCAGACCTGGCACCCTCCAGTGCCCTGGCTGCAGAACGCCTTGTCTGAAAACCAGGAATCTGGGTAGTGACCTCCAAAACGGGGGCAATCTGAATCCCCATTTGCTTGGGGAGACTGTGGCCAACGCGAGGGTACTCAGCACCCGTCAGACAGCTGCAGGGAGGGACCAGCACGGGGACGTGAGCCGCAGGAACTGCAGTCGCAACTGGACACGGACCACAGTGTTTGCTCTGGGTGGGGTGACTCTGTAGCACGTAACACTTGCAGAAGGTGGGGGGTGGCTACAGCAGCGAGAAGCTGCTCTCAGTTCACAGGGCGCTGACAGACACGGGGAACACCACAGCACATAAATACATCCACGCACAGCCACAATCCGCAGTCTGTGGGCGCTGCCGAGAGCGCCTAGATGTGGGGCTCACCGATAGCTGCGTTCCTCTTCTCAAACTTCAGTTTGAGCTCTGACACGAGGGCATTGTGGGCGCTGCCATGACCTCTCTTCTTCAGCTGCTTGTTTATAAACTTGGGAGTGAGCGAGCCGGAGACGGTTGGCACCCGCCACCCCGGGGCGTCCCCTCTGGGAGCCAGGGTTGGGGGCGGTGGGGGCATGGGGGCAGTCGGTGGCACGGAGGCAACCTGGATGTTGTTGTTGCTGTTCTCGTTGTGTAGGCTTTTGGAGTCATCCTCAACGACAAACTTCTCCGCAGCATTGCTGGGCCTCTTGAACTTCAGCCACTCCATCCTGACCGCCCGGGACGGCGGGGTCTGTCTCTTTTTTATGATCCTTCTCACCGGCGTGATTTTGTTGGACCGCTTATTGCGCCAGAACATGGCGGTAGAGATCAAGATAGTTATCAGCACCATTATGCCCATGACACCAGCTAGCACTCCTAAGGCTTTCATGGGGTTATCTTTAGTGTGCATCAAAAAGGCGGCCATAGGCCCTTTGTGAAGAGTCTGTAAAAGAGTACAAAGAAAACACATGACTTACTCTATGGGACAGACAGTGACCCAGGAATTTCATTTGTCCGAAATATGTAACAAGCAGGGCTGACTAATGGAAGTTGTCTCTAAAAAAAATGAGAGTCAAAGAGCCAGTCCAGGTCTGGAGAATTTGGATGGAGGGGGAGACTGGGCAAGCATGACAGCATCCTGAGATGGACGACTGCCCAACACAAAAGCTTACAGGAGCATTACGCCAAATTAGGAGGGGGTCCTGCCTGTCACCAAAGCCTTTGTTTAACTTGCAAGAACCGAGCAAGAAAACAATGGGTCCCAGGCTCTGCAGCTGTATTGTTGTGCTACATTGCAGAGTTCATTTCCTAGGGATAATAGTGTTGAACCCAAACAGAAGTTTATGAGTAGAAAATCATCTTTCAAAACCAGTTGCAGGTGATATGGTGACACAGTTTGCAGGACTATTACTGAGCACAGCATTAAAAAGATTATGAGAAAGCTTGACTTCATACAATGACGGTGTACGAATGAGCAGTTAGCAGGTACGTGCTGCATTCTGTTTTCAAGTACTCTTTTACAGACATGACAAAACTCTTTGAGGTAGGGGACATGAGTAGAGCTGAAGAGCTTTGTTTTAGAAATGAAAGAAATCAGCAATCACGTAAGCTACATATGGCATATTAAGGACAAATGAATGGCCAGTTCACTTTGCAGCTTAGCACACTGTGCGTCTCGGAGGTCCCCGTATTATTTTGCGGATTTTGCCCTGCGGGTGGAGCTTGGATCTTTTCACACTTTTCCAGTACATGATGGTGGAGATCACCATTGTTACAGAAATGGTAGAAAGGACGCCACTCATGCAAATTCCAAATATTGTCCACGGACGCTTCTTGAGGCCTAAAATATAGGATTTTACCCTGGACTTGATCTGGAAATATCAAAAATAAGAGAAATGGTCAACCCTCATGCAGTTATATTTGAAAGAGGCCAGTATCTATTATAAATACAACCAGGGAACTAGGGTAAAACGTATACAGGATGGAGAGCACGTAAAATAAAGGGAGCTAAGTGCTGAACTAGACAGAGGAGAGGAGACAGTTGCAATGACCTGGAACTGAGTGTGGAAACACTAAAAGAGGTTGGGAAGTGTGTATGAACACCTGGTTGGTGAGGCAATAAAGGGTAGCAGCGCAGCAGAGAGATCACCCTTACTCATGCTAAAATGGGTACCAAAGAGAGTGAGTATAAGGAGAGCCTTGTGACTAGCTTGGACCTGAACCTCTGAATTTTAGACATTTCAAGTGAGATCAGATGGATTTCCTTCCAAACTAGGATGCCCATCTCTTTACCCTCTCCAGCCTGTGGAGGGAGATGACAGAGTATTCCCAAAGGATGCTTTGGAGTACCTCGTCATGTATTACACAAGAACACTATTTATTTTTAAATCACATTCCTGAAGTTAGGGATATAAATTTATTAATACACCCCCCATTGTCTTCACTTCTGTATTTTCACAACCTACCTCAAACCTGTTGTCCAAGACTACTCTTCCCCTGTCCTGAATGTTTCCTACTGCCAAAGAGAAATGGGCGAAGAAATGGTATTGAAACTCATGGACCACATTACCTTACAGATAGCGACCAATTTTTATCATTTTGCTGTACAAAAGTTTTTTCACTGTTTAATTAGGAATGGACCCAAGATAGAAACCAAAAGCAGAGCAGCCCACGACTTTGGTGGCGCTTGGATTCACATCAGCTTTGCTGTCCTACATTACATGGATTTTGTGTACTTAAATCCCATCAGATGACAGAAATTCTACCTTGCCTTACTTAACTTCATGTGAAAGTCTGATGAATTCTCAGATAAGCCCTGCTAAGTAGTACATGACCTGAAACGAGTCCACTTATTGTCAAGATCTATTTTGTAGTGAGGTACTGATGGCTCAACACAAGCAGAAAGATGACATATACGTAAGAAGATGCTGTATCTCAGTAATAATCATTTGACTAACTGTTTGAAAACCTTGAATAAATGGCATTAGACAGACACACGTGTCTATGTTGCCAGAATACGAGTTTCAGGGGTAAGAACTGATGGAAATCATGGGGAATTTCAAAACTCAGCTTTGATCAACTCCCCCTTGTCTCACCAAGTTTGGCACCTGTTCAGAGCTTCCAGCGACAAGGAGGTAATTAATACCAAAACTAAACTGATTAATAGTTAGCTGGCTCAGCCTATATGGTAGTCACTGGACCTGTACTAGACAAAGCCTTGCCTAGAATCAGCCTTGGCTAACAACTCTTCTGCAATGTCCACAGGAAAACATAAGGCAAGCATACAGTGGGAGAACTTCTGTTTGTCATGGCCATGACACTCACAGGATAAATACAAGAATAAAACAAGCCTGGAACAGCATCACCTTAGCCAGCCTGCAGAGCGGCCTGTGGAAGTGCATTTGTCACCAGAAAAGCTTTGCAATCTTGTCTGTGTCACCACTGTGGCCCAGCTGGTTAACGCACAGACCAGGTCTGAGAGAGGTCCGAGCACCCTCTGACAGTGGAAGCCTGGGAGCACCTAGACACCTATGTGTAAGCACCTTTGAGCACTACTCTGCGCATTCAAAACACCTATGGAAGCCGCATCTCTCTTTGTTACTGAAATGGTGACTTGCTTCCTTTGTTTTTCTCAAAAATTTGCAACGTGCAGACATCCACACCTCCTGGCAGCTTCTCAAGAGCCTTTCATAATGCATGGGTCGCAGTGAGCAGAACAAGCAGGCGATGCGTCCAGAAGTTGGACCCAACAGGAGCATGTGGTTGAGCTCTTCAACCACGAGACCAGCTAAGGCTCACCAGCTATATTTAGCAGCCTAAGTAAGCAGGCGAAGCTGTTAAGAGCCCAAGCGATTGCAGATTACAGACAACCCGGGATGTGTCGACTTGAGCAAGTGGATCTGTACAATGAACCATCTGGTTCTGAGCAGCCCAATTCCACACATTCAGCATTTCTGGAGTTTTGCTCCAGATGGCCCCAGCCTGACTGCAGAGACGGACTGCCTGCTGGTGCCAGAGCACACTAGGTGTGCTCCCCAACCCTGATTTTGTCTGAAAGGAGTCCACTTTGTGGTTCTGGAGCTATGTGAGACATAAGCCATTCAGAAGTAACTCCTGACCCGAGGCAGCACACAAGTTGCCTCCTCCAGTGCTCATCCCAAAGAGCAGTGCTGCCACCATATATCAAGGCTGCATTTACATCACTTTGCAATACAAACACGAGCACGGGGCAAGACTTCTCAAACCAACCTTCTCTGGGCAATTGTTTTTCAAGGTCCACGTAACTGTTGGAAGAAGAGGCTACCTGCTCTGCAAATGTGGCAAAGGGTGATTAGTGCCATCAGCAACCACAGTTCCCATGGCTGCAGAGTTATATGAGAGGGGAGGAGATATCCATGTTGATTCACAGAAGGTATTTGTTGAACCTTTCAATTAGGGGAATCTAAAACTGAGACTCATCAGCTAAATTTAGAGGTCTAAATGAGTGGCCAAAGCTAATAAGAAGCACAGATTATGCCGTCTAAATACAGAGTTAAGCCTCAGTCCACAAAGAGGTGTAAATAAACACCCCCATGTATTTTGGAACATCAGTGGAGTCATGAAGAGGCAGAGGGAACCCCCGTCAGACCAACCCTCAGGATCAGGAATGGGAATCAGCTTTCCATGAAAATCTTGGTCAGCAGGAACTGATTTTCAAGTAAGACATAAGGTAAAAAGAGAGTGGCTTTTCCAGATTATGTTTCTTATTCTGTCGAGAAGGGATAAGAGATTAACAGATGCCACTCAATACCAATTTCCATAAAACCAGACTCAGTTAAATTAAAAAGCCTCTGGAATTTTTTATCACTGTATTATTCCAAGAGCAAAAGGTCCTTTTAATGTGCAATACTGCTGAACTTAGCCACAAGGCATCTATCTCAAAGGGCACAGCCTTGCGCTAATTGCAATGGTAAATGTTAATCAGAAAATACGCCTGTTTAATTACTTGGTGTGATTAACACTGCAGGAAACCTCTAGAGGATGCATTCAAAAATATCCTCTTTATCCAAAATCAGTAATACATAAATGCCCAGAAAACAGCTAACTAAAGGAGACTTTGTACAGCTGGAGCACAGAGGGACACAACGTACGTTTGCAACAGCCTCCGAGAGGCCGAGCGTGCACGATGTCCCCAGACCAAGGGACTGCTTCCTTCGCAGAGTGTCAGCAACGGCAGTGCTGGCTCTGGGACGCAGGGAGCGACCAAGGGCTTTGTACGTTGACACTGCACCTCACTCGCACGCAAGCTGAAATCTGAGAGCGGTTTTTTCAAGGAAAAAAAGGGTTTTGCTCTTGAAAAAAAAAACCCCAACCCAAATAATTGCAAGCCAAGGAAGAAGTAATAGAGAATTGTACAGAAGTGTACGGAGGATGTGATGCCTGATTAGTGGTGCAGATCCTGCTGAAGAGACATACTCAAGTGAAGAAAGAAGATGCTGTTGCCACTTTGGGCAACGGTCTGTGCTGGGACTTGGCATGCAGAAGAGCATGGGAAGAAGGGAATAGCTGCGTTTGCGAGGAGCCCATGTCACAGCCCTCTGTTTCCCTTTACACTTTATCAGGAGGGATGGTCCCTCACTTTGTGCCAAATCGGTGCCCCTGGTGGGGGGGAAAGGAAGCAGAGAGGGGACTTTGTAGGAGACACCTTTTTTCATCAGGTGGTGATGTTGCTTCACGAACTAGAAAGAAATCCTGGAAACTCTTTATCCCAAAGCATCAGCTGCTCTTGTTTTCCTTCCAGATATGTTTTATCAGCAGGTTCAGGGATCTTTCCCCCAGCAGAGGAGGTGTGGGGCACCCTCCCTCCCCTCGACACCCCTCAGCCCTGTACCTCGGACCCCGCACGCTAACCGAGAGGTCACCGGCTCATCCGGGAGGGGAGGGGAGCTGGAGGCTGGACGCTGGGGTTCAACAGTAGGGACAGGGCCTGAGGCCACCTGGGGCTGCACACTCCTGAAACATGTGCCCCGTGAGAAGCCTGGAAGCAAGGCAGGAAGGGCAGGCACTCCCACTGTTGGCTGTGGGTAGCAATTCTTATTTGTTGTACAAAAACCACCAAAAATCATGGCTTCCATGGGAAACCAAAGTGTTAAGCACTTTATTTCCTTTGTGTCGGTAAGAATGGCTAGATCTCCAGGCTCCCCACGGAGACCCAGCCCACGCAGTCCCCCAGCTCCACCTGGCAGAGCCCTGAGGCGCTGGTGGAGCCTGCAGCAGGGCTGGCCAGCCCCAGCAGGCACCCCCTCTGCCAGGGCAGGCCCGGGTCCTGCGGCAGCCCTGGTGGGGCAGGGCTGACAACAGGGACTGGGAGCTACCCCTGTGCCGCTGGCGGCTGTCTGCCCGGCACAAGTGTTCTCTGCAGGTGATTTTACCTCCGAGAGGACCCTGAACTGTGTACAAGAAGTATCATACAAATGCACCTGGTAAGGAGTGTCGGTGGAATGAGAGGAGACAGGAAAAACAGAAAAGGACTATAACAGATAAAGGAGCAGTGGGTGCATTTTGACCAAAGAGAAGGCCAGCTGCTATCTGTAGGAACAGATTTGCATCTTTGCCCAGTATGTGCGAGGTCCGGAGACTGTCAGGGTAATGATGTGTTTCTTGTCTACTTTAAAGCCCATTTCCTCCCTGCTGGTACCTACTTAAAGGCATGGCAAGGCAGCTACAATAAATAAGAATCACACAAGCATCCGCTGCTCACCATAAATCGCTGCTTGTTCTGTGGTTGATGTAAAAGTTGGACTAACAGGAAACTCTGAACCTACATGTGCTGTCTTTTAGGGTTGTCTTGTTTCGTCTGCTAATAATACTGCAATTATTAAACTCACAGCCAAAATGCCATGTACTTTAAAGCATTTCTATGAAGTTTTCTCACTTTTCCTATGTCACTTATGTTGACTTGCAAAACTGGTGTGACACATTTCACTCTGGCCCCACTACTTTCCACTCACATTTTGTAGGGGAAAAAGATTGTTTTCTTCTCCTGAATGAACAGAAAATCAGAAACGTAGAAGTCAGGATTTACCTTTACTCTCAGGAGTCTATAGTCCTTAATTTGCATATCTCTCTAACAATCAGATGCAAGAAACTCATCTCCCAACCACATTATGCTCCTACCTTTGTACCTTTGCAGTTTCTCTGATCAGAATGTCTTTGACATTTGTGGCTGTAGAATCCAGCTTCACCACAAGGCTCTAGAAACACTCTACAAACCAGAGCCAGCAAGAAAGGAGGAGCAATGGCTGGCAACTTTATGGCTGTTGATTTCAACTCCTGCAGCATTGTTAAAGTAGTCCCAGAAAAGGAGCAGGCAGCGACTACTCTTCGGTGCCTCTCAAGGATCATCTCACACATGGATTTTTCTGAAATGTTTGCTTACCTCCTCTGTGATATCAATCTTCAGAACTGCCGTGGTGCTGAAGGACGGGGAGCCTCGGTCTTTGGCCTGCACCACCACCGACCATATGCAGTCTTTGTTCTTTGTGATGTTGTGGATGATGTCCAGGGAACGGATATAGGATTTCAGCTTGATTTCCCCAGTGCTTTGGTCTATATCAAAGACATTGGCTGGATCTGCTTGCATGATGGAATAATCCACAATGTTGTTGGGTTCTTCTGCATCTTGATCTATAGCCTGGTAGGGGAAATGTAAAGAACAAAGAGGTTATTGTTTCTATGTTTGCCTGAAGACAAAACTCTAAAAGTTTCTGAGCATTCGCTTCCGATAATATTCATGCTGTGAGATGACTGGGCTGTTTTTGTTTCATCTTGGAAACAATTTCCCCTTTCTGGTATCAGCTGTGCTACATTTTCTAGTGAAAACCAGCAGGACTAGAGTTCTTTTTGTATAAGCGATTTCTATTTGATATTAAATAAAATCAGAGGAAAAACTGAACCGTAACCTATCTGCAGAATGCAAATGGTCCACTGCTGGGGAGTTTCTCACACAGCGTGGGGAACAAATGTGAAGTGAATAGAGAACAGTGGGATTAGCTCCACACGTGTTGAAGTACATCTGCCTTCATTTTTGTGCTGTGGTATTTATTCTACTAACATTAGGTGTTGGGTAATCAGGCTTCACTATACGCATACAAATACGTGTAACACAGGATGTTCTTCTCCTTTGCCTGAGAATTGTTATTGTGGTTTTTTACCTCCTGTTCCACGCTGGATCAATTAACACAATTACGCAAAGCAAAGGAAAAGAAGTTGTGTGGTTGAGCACAAAGGCATGGCAGGAAGGTTAAGCATTCAAAACCCTGTACTTCCATTCACTCATCTTATTTGGGCTTATTATGATCACTGTATAATTCAGGATCCTCTACCAGTTGATGGTTCAAATACTGTAATAGAACTTTATCTTTTGCCTATAGAGTTTATTTCTCCTTCTCAGCAGTCTGTAAATACTATCATTCCATGCATTAATCCTTTTACATACAAATGGATGTGCAAAATAAAGCCCCAGAAAAAGCCAACTTTCAGGCATTCATCACAATCCCTGAGCAATAAACAGGGGAGCCGTGGCTTTTCCAAAGCCCTCTGCTTTGTGACATACTGTGTAGTCTCTCACCTCTATCTTCACCGGTGACCCAATGATCATCGTCTTTTCCTGGATGTTTTCATTGAACTCTGGAGAGTGGTCATTGACATCTAGCACAGTGATAAACACTTCAGCCAAGCTGTATTTCCCATCTGTGTCCTCTGCCTTCACATAGAAATTATACTTTGAGTTAACTTCGGCATCTAATACAGCCCAGGGCTGGGTGTAAATTATACCGGTTGATGGGTGGATTAGGAACCTGGAAAAGAAGCATGGAAAGACATCTGGGGTTTTTGATCACTTAGCATGTGTTTACAGCTTCAAGCAAAGGTGGGTTCTAAACACTGAAATGCTGTGCCCAAAGATTGGTTCACCTAACTCCTGTCTGTTTGATGTTTCCAAATCATTCACTCCACCTATACTTTCCTAGTTCTTTAGGCTTGAAAACCAGAGAACCATCAGTGTCTGGTGTTTTTCTACATATTGTGCATTTTAGCTGCATTTTCTGTTAAAGTCTTTGTCCTCAATAAACAGTGTTATGGCCTTCTCCCAGAGTGATTTCTTTGCGCTAAAACATTGAGGAACTGCCTATTTTTTTTTCAGTTTATAACTACAATGTATTAGATCATGTCCTGCATAAATTAAGATTGATTGATATCACCTCAATAGCTAAGGCAAGCGTGCTGCATATCATATTTAAGCTCTTAACTTCTCAGGATGGGTAAGAAAAATGGCTGCTCTCAAATCCCCCAAAGTGCAGGGCAAATTATCTCCTCCAAAAATGATGACTTTTCCATAGACCGGCACTGGGATGGAGTGGGTGTTCAGATTTATCTGTAGCAAGTTCAATTCTACACATTACTCAGACACTGTCAAAAGCGTCAGACAAAAGCTTGGATTTATAGAGAAGATACCAACCCAGTGTCTTTTTAAAATGGACTCCCAGTGTGGGCTCCAAGCAGGTTTTTAACACATGAAAGGTTTTATATACCCTTTAATTTATGTACAGGATAACAAAATATTTTCTGTATTCTGACTGTGAGCGCAATTGAGAGTGATTATAAAAGGGGCACTTAATAATCCAGAATCGTCAATTGTTTTCATTACCCTGTTAAATACAAGTCTTGATGAAAGCCAAGACACGGAGGTGGAAAGAGGTGTGCAAGCTCTTGGTAGGAAACAGTGCCTGTGCTGAGTGCCTCCTCAGCATCCAGCCCAGCCTAACCACGAGGAGAGGACTCTCATCATCCCCGTCTGAGTGGAAAATAGCAGCACTGAGATGTGAAGCGATTACAGCAGTGCACGCCACTCCCACTGGCAGCTTGGATGTAGGATTACCAGTGTAATGGTTTTATCTTCAACAGTTAACACTATTCCTCTCACTCCAGTGCAACCCATCTTTCTGCCAACAAAACTGCATATCCACCAATGTAGTCCCTGAGAGAGAAAAAATCACGCCTCTAATTGAAACTCTCAAATCTGCATCAAACTGTGTGTTCAGATCTGGAGGTGCCAGGGCGACGAAACCAACCCTGCCTTGCAAGGCCGTGCCGCTCTGGCACAAGGAAAATTTAAAAAAAAATCATATTTAAGAAGGAAAAAAAAAAAGTCTTCACATCTTAATTTCCTCATCCAACAGCATAAGAACAGTGAGTCTGAGCATCCCCATAATGCCAAACAGAATAAAGTTGCACTCACGTTTCTTTCTAAATCCTTTGTCAAGAACCTTCACAAGCTTCTTTGCATAAACTGCTCAAAGTTAAACCATTGCGGTCTGCCTGCACGACATGACCTTTGCCTGCTTGCCTCTATGCAGTTAGCAGCTAGCTTAAGGACTTAGGGAAGAGCTCAAAATAATCCATCCTGGAAATTCTCCCATATATGTATCCTTCTGGCTACAGAAGAGGTTCATCCTTAACATCTTGGATTTTGGACTTTGACTGTGCCTCCTAAACAGCTTTCACCTTAACAAAAAGAGTTCAGCTTTAACTCCAGGTGGATAACGTATGGAGATACACAGATTCTGGGGATGAGTGCCTGAAAAGCTCATTCATTTCCACTATTCTGCCCTGCAGCCCCACCACGTCCAGGAGCTGCATGTTCCAGCAGCAGTATCTGTGATGGTCAGTGACGCTAGCCATGGCTGGGAGCCCCAGCCAATGGGCCAGGGCCACTGCTGGGATGGAAACAGTGTGGGACAAAGGAGGGTTTCAGGATGTTCTTACCCCAGCACTGTCACCAAAGACAAGGAGAGGGGGATAGGCATCATTACAAAATCAAGTAGGCATCAGATTCCTCTCTTCCCTGAGGCAGGACTATTACGTTTAAATATATCAAATGCTTTGAACACCCACTGCAGCTGGCCTCCAAAGCTAAAGTTTATATTCTTGAAAGTCTTATCGTCTTTGATTTATTTTGACAAGAGATGAAACTGAACTATTTGTGCAGCTATATGGAAAGGGAAGGGGAAAGAGCAAGGTGGTTTTTTTTTTCCTCCAGAATTGACTTTTCACAACTAGACCTAAACCTCCACTCTTTCCTACAAGTGTTTTTCAAATGGTGATTGAACACACCCTGAGTATTGGTACTTCAGCTGCCTTATGCCTCTTTGGGGGCTCGTGGATAAAATTCCATGGGTTCATGAAGCAGATGTTCAATGATCACACTAGTTTTTCTGTTGTTTTCACAAAACTCACAAAGAACATGGCATAAATGTCCTCAAAAATAAGCAGGTCAAGAATGAGCTTGTTCTTTTATATTTTTTTTTAATAATTATTTTAAAATTCGGCTTAGCAGGTAGGCAGTTTTTGTTGTTCTTTTGTTTGTTTTTTTTACTTACAGATCTGCTCCTGTTCCATAGATAGAGTACTTGACTTCTCCCCAAAGCCCTGAATCTGGATCTGTAGCCTTAAGAAAAGAAAATAAGTCATCCTTTACTAAATTACAAACAGAAATGCTTCTTTTTTCTTTTAACAACAGGATGTGTAGAAGCCCAAATGCTTTCCCCTTTTCTTCCCATCACATAAATCACATAAACAAACGTGCCCCTAGAAAACTGCAAAATCTTACACAAGGAAATGTCACTGGCTGTCCCAAGGAAGCTGCTGGTGCCCAGGCTGTAGCAGGGAGAAAGCCACTAGATGGCTCCATCTATTGACATTTAACACATCCTTCTTTTAAAATTGACTTTTCTAATCTCGATGACAAGAGCAAACTGCCCGCTCTCAAGCCTTCCTAATTATCAGTTACATATTAAAGTATATTCCCCAGAAAAAATTATTAGTTCATAGCAAGTATTTTTTAAGCCTGCTTGTCTAATCGATTCAATTTAAAGTAATACATAACAAATGTTTCAATCTATACACAATATTTCAGCTTTGTTTATACTTTAATCACTCTTGAGCCTGTTTGACTTGCAGTGATGCAGATACTACACCAGATGATATCTTTGTTACAGCCTCTCGTTGGTTTCCTTTCTTAGCTCAGGATTGGAAAGCTATCGATTTGGTAACAGCTACGTCTATAAGCTCCTGCTTCTCTGGTAGCTCTGAGGACCTGTTATATCATTTTATCCAGCCATCAAAATTCATGGCAACAGCGGATGGTTCATTCGTCTTCCTGTTTAAATATCTGAAAACTGGAATGATGGCTTTGATTCCTGCATGGATAAGATAACACACCTGCAGCCCTGTGATGGGTGTTTTTAGGTCTGTGACACGAGCTTGTCAGCTTCTCTCACCCCGTAATTTTGACTGCAGTCTACTTTAGGAGTGCCTCACTTTTCCTAAAACATTTGCATGCTTGGGGCTTCTGCCAGAATTGCTGTCGTGAGTACTTGGAGTATCTCAGTCTGTCAAGTAGGTTTGGGAATGTGGGTCAAATACTGAGTTGACAGCACATGACAGTAATTTTTACAGGGAATCCTCAGCTACGCTGCCCTGTGCACCGTGGCTCAGAATGGCTACTTCTGTTGCTTTTGCAAACTTGTTCTAATTTTTTTGTTGTTGTTGTTGTCCACCTCCTAGAACTTTTTATTCCTCTTGCTGGTAAGACAGTGATGTTCTGGAGTCTCTGTTTTGTACAGCTTTCCTATCAGTTTCCTCTAACAACTTCTTCTGTATCGCTTATGTTCCACTTCTTTTGTTTTTCCGTCCCTAAAATTTTCCCTCAGCACTTTATTATTCTGGTTATTTAATTTTCTTTACGACTTGCAGCCAGCCTGTGCCAGAGACCTCTGGCAACCAGCTTCCATCATCCACACCCGTGAGGCCTCCACAAGGTGACTTGCATCAGCCACTGGCTGGGCATCAGCCACCGAGCCCTGCGTGGCCAGGAGCTTCCTCGGCTTTGGGACTGGAGATCCGTTTCCAGTCCTGCCAGCTGCGTTAAAGAGATACAGCTCACACCAACGGCTGGAAACGCTTCTCCAGCACATAGGGCCCATTTAATAACCTGACTTTCTTTCTATGAAAATGTGAGATACTGGAAAATCTATATGCATTTTCTCCCACTGTGATGAGATACTTACATAGGGATTTTTCTTTCCCAGCTCTAAGCATTTTAATGTTATATTCTTGCCTTCATTAACTATCTAATTGTGCATTTAGCAGCCAGATTCCTCCCAGGAGGAGGAGACTAATACCTACTTAAGCAGCCATCTTGTTGTCTTTGTACTCCTACTTAAGCAAGCAAATCCAGTAAATCCAATTCCACTTAGTCATAACTGAATCTTCCTGCTGGACACTGATTTCACTGGGGCTTCCTTAGTACTCACAGACCATGTGATTTGTCTTAAAAGCAGATGGCCTTTAATTAAACATCAAAGTAAATTTGTTGTTCTGAAAAAAATTTGCCTAAAACTTCTTTTTTCCCCAGAAGTGGGGTTTTTTTGTTGTTGTTGACTCTGGAAAGGAACTGGAGTTCAGTCTGGAAGCAGAATGAGGAGTAAGATATGCTACTTGCCTCTCCCCACTATTTTTACGGTACTTGAACTGCCTCCACAGACACCTAGAAAAAAGGAGCATTTCTTAAGAGATTAATGAAACTTACTGTAACAGCAACTACGTTTGAGCCACCCGGGGAGTTTTCAGGGATCCTGGCAATGTAGTAGTCGGAGGAGAACTTTGGGACATTGTCATTGGTATCCAGCAAGCGAATCACTACGTCAGCTGTTGAGCTGAATTTCTCTGGTGTGTTCACCTCTATTGCAAGAAGCTAAGAAGAGAAAACCAGAAAATTAGTACAAAGCAGCTTGCTTACACTAGCAATGGTGTACTGGTGTATTTTAGCTTGTTTGGACCAGACAGCTCAAAACCAGGAGATGATGAGCTAGGTCAGTGTGCAGCCTAGGCTTGTTTGTGCACGCTCGCAATGGGCAATCAAGCTGTGGAAAGAGGACTTCAAACCCACGTATACATATTACACTTCACACGACAGATGTGATTAGTCACAACTAACTGACACAGATCAAAAAGCTGTAACAGAAGCAAGCAAACACCCGACCCTGGGCAGCTCCTAGAACTTAGGGAACCACAAGCACTGAATCGTTTTGAATAATCATGTAAATTGAATGATGGTCCTTTGCAGAGGAAGCATAAGTTCTTCATCGGGAAAGAAGTCAGGGAAATAAAGGGCACCAAACAGGGTGAAGAGATGGGAGACCTGGTGCCGTGGGATGTTTGGAAGCAGCAGTACCCCCACCCCAAATGCATGATAGCCAGGGATCAGGTGTGTACAGCAGAATCCCATTTCACAAAGTTTGTGAGAACTCCTACCACCAGGCTTCTTGGGACTCTACCCTTGCTGCCTCATGCTAATTAGGATTTTATCAGATACCCACTGGGACTTTTGAACTACCTCACTGTCTCTGAGGAGGAACAGAGAGCCTTGGCATAACGCATTCTCATAACCCTGCTCACCTGAAAGGGCAGGCAACCACCTGCAGCAACACCAGGGATGGGGACAAGCCAGCGGCAGGGATGATCTGCCTGGCTGTTGGCAGAGCTTAACACAAGTACGTACCTATCTCATCCCTCAGCTAAGCGATGGCACTGCTGGGTTAGCAAGTTGGTTTCTCACATTGCCCCTTAATGCCCCGCTAATTGATGGAGGGAAGAGGAGCCACCACAGAGAAGGAAGAGGATAAGCCAGGTGCCTGGTGTGTGGCACTTCTCAGTAGACAGCAGGGAGCTCTCAGATCCCCGCTTGGGAACAGACCTGAGCAAGTATTTGGTAAGTCACCTCCAAAGTCTTAGGCTCTTTTCCTGTCTGGACTCCAGGACACACAGGACTTCAGCTACTCAGCACCGCATGTTTTCTCTCTTATTCTTAGTCTAACACAAAGTAGCAGCAGTGTTCCTGCTGTGTCTCTGTTTGCTCCTCAGTAGATTAGGGGAACGTCAGTATGAAGTCTGGGCTGGTAGAGCAGCAAGCCTATTGCTCAGGCAGCGTGCGATGGAGCAAGAAAGAGCAGTTTCATCAACAGGTATTGAGAGACACCGAGCCCTACACAGCCTCCAGCCTGCAGGTCTGGTCCCTGATGACGGCTGCGTCACGCAGAATCAGCACTAGGACATCAGTCTTAGGCTCGGTAAGGGCTGAACCCAAATGACCAACACATCTGGTCAACCATTTGGTGTTCACGTTTGGCCAGAGACCTAGTTAACACAAAGCAGGAGGGCTCCAGAAACATAGTGAGTGTAAGATGCCACTAATGGACTAGTAAGCAGGACATTTAACTGAGAGAGGAGAGGCTCAACTAAAAAATCTAGCTGTGGGGGCTTTTACTCCCAGTAGACATATGTCCCAGGAGCTCCCTCAAGCAGGATGAAGCTTTGAGCTTCGAAAGGTGGAGCGGGGCTGCCACAGTGTCTCCTGCTCCGCCGGCACAGCGCCTGGCTGAGAGGAGGGCTGTGGGAGCCTGTCCTTTCCATGCCGCTCGCCAGGTGCTCGCCCTCTCTGCCACTATGCCCCAGTTCCCCGTGGGGCAGGCGGTGTGTGATGGACACCAGCAGTGACACTGCTGACTGGCCATGGGGCACACGCTGTGTTCACGTCCCACAGCCTTCAGAGAGGTTGGTATCACCCAGACATAATGGGGTTTGGGGAGGGTGGGGAGCAGTTTAAGTAGGCAGCAAAAAGGCTATCTCAGTATCATCCCCTGGAGCTGTTCCTACTCTGTGAACATTTATAATGGTTGGAAATAAATGGTGAAAGGGTTCTTCAAGAAATTCATCCCAAAGGATTGCTTGTAATTGCTATAGGACACATCTGCTCTAAAAGGGGAGTTTGGTCACTGCGTGTCTGTGCTAACTTTTGTGTTTGTGAGTCTCGGATGGTGTTACAGCAAAAGACATTTTTGAAGGGCCAGCCATACAAATGTCAGCAAAAACCTGCTCCTGAGCAATCTCAGCTCCTAAAGCAGCACAGAGATAAAATCTTATTGCTTACTGTGCATGTGGAGCTGTAACTATATTATAACATCTACAGTGAAATAATCTTTGCTGCTGGAATCAGCCCATCTTTGAATACCTCATGAGGGCTTGGTAGTTTTACTTTTTTTTCTACATTCATCTTCTATTCCCTCTCCTTTTAGCAGCCATAGTCCAGCTATGTCAACATGCTGACATCTTCCTTCAGGGAGGGATTTTTGTCAGCGTACTTGCCTGCAATAACTTATGCAGAGATCTATTGCTTGTTTTATGCAGAGAGAGAACAAAAATAGCGTAAAACTATTACTTCATGTGCCTACGTATCAACAACTAACAGAAGTGCCAGAAAAGCAAAATATAATCTTAAAAGGGGCGTGTAAACAATAAACGCCCCTTTTACAATAGAGTTTGATTTTGGCAACTGAAGATAATTGCAGCCTCATCTGCAGTTCTGCAGGAGATGTGAGTGTCTGCAGAACGCAAGGGGCAGGCACGGGCTCCTGTCAAGGCGGGATGTACGCTGGGCTGAAGGCAGGGCGTTTGGCCCCAGAACATGTCAGCCCATGACAAAGTGGGACAGAAACATCTGGCCCCTGTGGCAGAGGGACTTGAGATCTAAGAGGCCAGGCTGGAGGGATATGAATTACCTCAGCTGCCGTACCTTGGGAAACCCACTCTAGCTCTTGGACAGCTGAAAATGAAGCAGGTCCTGACTATCAACTGCATTGAAGAGCCAGACCTAAATGTAAGACAGATTTTTCTCTAGTAGCCTTTGCTTCAGGTAGTTTTCCAGTGCACCTCCCAGCCGAATCAGCGTTAATTCCTCTCTGGCATTTTACTGCTCAATAACAAACCTGAAGAGAGAGATCATGGCTTGCAGAAAAAATGCTCTGAAAGCAGCTTCTCAAAGCTGCTATGGGATACATGTTAAATAGAAATAAGAATATAGTTAATCCAGAATTCTAACTAGAATGACTACATTGGCAACTAAAACTGAGTAGGAAGCAATTTGAACTTTTCAGGGAAATAGAGACAGCAATGAGGTCTTTATGAAGTATTTGCTGCCATATATTACTAGCATATCATCCAGCTGCACCTTCTTAATTTGGAATCTAGACAATGACTCTGCATTTTCAGCAAAGCCTTATGGTCTTTCTCCAGTAGAAATAATGTCATCCTCCAAAAAAAGTGAGTAACTACTTAAGCTAAAAAAATATATATCCTTTTTCCCGGTAATTAATTCTTTCAGTGTTCATGGCAATCACATTAAGTACTTTGATTTCTATTAGTATTCATGAGGAGGCCATGTGTAACTTCTTTACTGGTCTTTTGGTAGGTTAACCTGAATAAATGTGTGCTTATTATAATTAGTTTCGGTAGCACTTTATAGTCCTTTCAGAATCTTCCATTTTAGTACAGTAATGATGCCTCATACTTTTGTAGCATCTATAACCTATGAAGCTCAAAATGACTAAAGAACATTACAAGAGGAGACGTGAACCATCCTGCAGTGAAATGACTTGCTAAGGACACAAAGCAAGCCATGTAGCAAGGGTGAGAACAAAATCCAGGATGCTGGCTTCTGGTATGTGCTAAAAATTAAACCTTCTGTAAAAAATCAAAATTAGTATATGTAAATACTCAGCTATTTTTTTTAATTACTACAGGAATTGTCTACGCTATCCTTTGCAACCAGAACTGAACCATCTATGCTCATGTTCAGAGGCAGCTGACACAAACCCAGGCTACTTCATTATCTTGCTGGTGAGCCAACGAATCCATCAGGGAAGGTGATAATGCCAAAGATCCATCTTTTGGATGAAAGTTGGTCCTTGTATGGCTGGCTTGGAGCATGGCTGAGATAGCCTCAGATCAGTCTGCAAAAGGCCGTATAGATAGATACACTCTGACAAAGGCAATGGGCAATTTTGGGAAATTATCTTCCAGTCAGCTGGGGTCTTCAGCCTGCCAACACTCAAAAGCACGATCATGAACCAAATTACTTAGGACCAAGCAGGTAAAGCTCTGGCTCCAGAGAAAGCAGGATTTCATCCTGTGAATTTATTATTGTAAGAGCAGAAATAACCCTTAGGGTTCAGTCTAGAATGACTCAGATCCACCAACACGTGCAGTTTCCACAGAGAGATAAAACTCAACATTTTGCACTGACTGGACTAAATTAGTCCACAGATGCATGCATTAAACCTTTGGAACTTGATGAACCAGGGGCAGAAATGAGTTTCCCTTACATGCACTATAATGTCACTGGACAATGCATCAGACAGCTCCAGGTGGATTAAGAAGCTAAATCCCATCAGATATATAAGCCATTGTACACATCATATATGCAGGGAGAGAGGATCCAGGAAGCAGAATTACCTTGAAGGTTAACACCTTGAATTTTTCATAGTCAATAGCAGCAGAATTTTCCACTATTATTGTAACCTGAGCCTCGTTCAGGACAGTTTGGGGAACCACTCGGAAGATGCCACCAGGTCCAACAAGACGGAGGTTGAATTTAGCATTGGCTCCCTGTGAATAAAAGCAGATATGGCATTGTTTTCAGTGAACGATGCATTTCTTATGGCCTAGATTGGCTCGGTTTCTTTGTGCTGCATAAAATTAGAATGAGTCCTACTGCTTAGAGCCCTCTGCTCTCCATCCCCTGGGCAAGAGACTGCTAAGAAGCTTACTTGTATAATCCCTCCAGCCCTAGTCACAAGATGGACACAGCTTTTCTTAAAATAGATTGACAAGCTTCGTTGTTCTTTCAGTCATAATGGAAAAAACCCTGCACCAGGACTGGCTAAGGGAGGGACTCTTGTGGCAAACAGCCTTGGGCTTCGCACCACACACTGTAAGCTAGTGCAGGTGACAGAGATAACAGCGTGTGCACACTGGCAGGCAAGTCTTGCCTCCTCCTGGTTCCTGCCAAGGAAAGATAACTGAACTGCCCGAGTAAGGACAATGGACCCCTCAAAAAACCAGTCTGGTCTAAGAGCTCACAGCTTGGGGTGACGATGCAGAGACAGGAAGATATGCAGTTTACAAAGAGAGGTGGCACTCCATGGTTTGCACTGACTGGATTAAGCTAGACCAGAGTTACAGCCACTGAACCTTCTGGAAGTTGATGCACTTGGGAGGATAGAAGAGCTCCACTTGTGCAGGATGAAATATGACACACATTTGACAGCTCCAGGTGAAGTGAGAAGCCAAATCCCGTAACACAGATAAAAATTCTAGCCAAACAGGACACGGGAAGCAGCAATATCTAGAATGTTAACACCACTTGTGTGTGAGTTAGGCTCAGTGAGCCAGAGCCAGATGGACAGACTAATTCTCTTAAACCAAACTGGAGCATGGAAGAGGAAAAATAAAATGGGAATTCTCATCTTTCTGCCTCACCAGGGAGGCGTGAAAATGAGCTGAGCCTATTTAACCAACTCTCTGAGTTCATCATTTTCTCAAACAAACAGTGTCACAGTTGCACTGTGACAATCAGGCACATTCACTGCCTGGCTGGTGCCATGTTCTCCCCCTAGCAAGAATCCTGAGATGAAGAATTTCTAATAATAACTTTCATACAGGATAACTCTGCTTACAGCAGTATCCCTGGAGGACTTGTTATGAGCAGTTCTTGCTCTAGCTCAATGTCAAAAGGAAAAGTATTCAGCAGCAGTCCCCCAGGGGAACCCAAATGATCTTGGATCCAAATTCAGTGGTCTGCGTTGTTTGGTCATACAAACCCCCACAGCTGCACAGATGACAACAGGCTCTCTGTCGCTGGTAGTAAAGCCAAACACACACAGCCAGAGGTGCTGGACAATGGAAAATAGTGCTGATGGGGAAAGTGGACCGGCTGACCGTACAAAGTCCACTGCACTTGGGACTGTACATGACTGGAGGGAGGGTGGCACGGGGCGGGGAGAGAACTGCCTCCCTCCAGCGGCTGAGGGGTTTCTGACAGTGATGTCCGCCCAACCCGGATCTGCTTGGAGCAAGCCATGCTGCTGCATGTCTCCAAGCAGACAGCCATGGGACACAGGAATGACTGAGGGAAGAACAGCACTGAGCCCTAAGCTGTGTCTGTCGGATGAAGGGGGCTGGGGCAGAAATTTCTGCATAATGTTCTTGCAAGCAAAAATGGCATTTCCATCAAACTGTGGGCCTGAAACAGACCTTGCCCACAGCTTCCTCCTCCTCAGCTGTACCGTCCACTCCCCCAAAAGAAAGAGTCACTGATGGCTGGGACAGAAAGAGACATATGTTTCATATTCTTTTATATATAGTCCTCTGGTATGGAAGGGAAAACATTGCATTTTATGCCTTAAAAGAAAAGCAACCCAACCCCCCTCGACGGCGTCTTACACTGTACTAGGAGGCTTCTTGAGAAATCTATACAGTGTATTTAGCAATGTTTTCTGCTTATTCTATAGCCTAACTTACAGCTTGAATATTTTGTCAGCCTACATATGATACGTATAAATTTTCTCAAAATAGAAGAGATGGGTTTTGTTTCTTCTGCAGTAACATCCCCTGTGACAACAGCAGGATAGACTTCGAAAGCAGTCATTTATCTGCTTGCTGCAGAGCAGCAGGAGGGAGGGGGAAGAAGCTCGTGGGGTTGATAGAGTACAATACCATCAAAACAGCACAATACTGAGCACAGTTATATAAGAGCACTCTTTCCAATAGTAATACAGTTCTCAGATGCATTAAGCTTTTCTCTTGTCACCACCTAACCTCAGGCTAACTCAGATGGATGCCATTCATGCAGTATTTAGCTTAGGGATCCCTATAGCAACCATCACCATAGTATCTACAGGCACCACAGGTCAGTTAGATAGCAGGCTGAGATGGATGGAGTCTTCTTTCCCTTTCCTTTATATAGTTAGAGTTAGTTTGGCTCTGGCATAATTTTTAAGATTACCTAAAAATATCACTCCAGTGGGAACAATTTATTAAAACATGCAACACAGACTTCAGCTGAAACGTAAGGGCCAGAAGGATAATATATTGTAATAAAACCAATGTAAGGTATGGACTGTACTGTTTCCAGAAGGGGCAGAGAAGATACAGACAGCAATTGCACTTGAAGTTACTAAAGTGATTAGGAACTCTAAGGGAGTACATTTTCGGACATTACACTGACAACAACTATATGTAACCAGTAGTTAGGGGAAGTTCATAGAATTATAGTTCATAAAGACTGTTCAACTTCAGTTGCCACAAGAACTGGGCTGCAGCTTTAGGACCACCCTTCTCATCGACATAACAGCATATGACAGAATAAGTGTACTTCTGGGTCCAAACTCCCTGTGTTAATGGACCCTACAACTACTTTGTCTGCCCTAGGCTTTTGGGGGATGCAGGTGAAATAGTTGAGTTCCTAAAATGAAATTCCCCATCTGACAACTTTTTCTAGTCTTTGGGAAAATATGGCATGAAAAATGAAAGTCCACATAGTTTGATTTACCTGATCTGAATCATTGACCGTAATCTTCAGTCCCCTCAAGATTTCACCCTCTGGGGGATGCTCGTACATGGTCAGTTCAAATCTGTTCTGAGGGCCGTTTTCTCCGTAGAACGTTGGTGGATGGTTGTTGAGGTCCACCACCCGTATAGTCACGATGGCAAAAGCGTACACTGAGACATCACCTTCCTGACTGACTTCTGATGCCTGCAGCAGGCAGGAGAGAGACAAGAATGATGAGGGTATACTCTTTCCTCAGTTCCATGTCCAGGTATTGTTCTGCATGTACAAATCACCCTGACACACTAACTTGTATGAAGGTCAACAGCCTTTTATTTCTCTAGAAATCTCAGTCCATTTCACACTGAAGTTTATGATGATTAGATGATTATGGTAATAAACCAGTCCCAATAAAGCCCCGTTGAAAAAATTCTCCTCCTCATTTTGTGAGCTTAGTAATTCACCCTCGGTGAAAACAGTTCTCTAAAGACAGAAAATCTAAGAGAGGCAAGAAAATTGCTTGCCCAAAGTGTTGACAGAATAGAAAAGGCAGACAATCTTTAAATTTGCTGTGGTACCATAGGTAGCTGATTTTCACATTGATGCAAGGACTGCAGCCTTGAAAACTGTGAGAAAAACTGTACGCGGTACTTAGGCAAATATTTGAAAAAGAAAAATGACACTTTTTAGAGCAAACTGCCCTTATTTCCTGCTTTGCTGTCTGGATGAGCTTAATTTAAATGGGGTATAGTTTGGACAGACAAGCAAACCTAGCTGTCTTTTTTCTGAACTGAAGCATCAAATCTCTCTGTGTTTCAACAACTCCAACATGCAGCTTCATTCACTGGATGGAACCCAAGACTTTCTGTCAGGACAGAAAGTCAGGAAAAAAAGTCTGGCTGGTATTTTTGTTTTTTTGCTCAAAGGGCTCAAAACCAAAGGCACCAGAGTGCTACATTTCTCTGAAGATGCTAGTCTGGTAACTGAGGTGCCTGTCACTACTTTTTGGTTCCTCAGGCAGATTTTGTAGCCTGCACAAGCTCACAGATATAACTAGGAGATCAGAAAAGCTTGCAAGGGTTTAACTAATCCTGTATCTGGGAAGTGCTATCAGACTGCAGTAAACCAGAGATTAAGGGAAGAAATGGTCCCCGAGTTTAACTTGGACAAAGCTGCCTTTGGACAAAATTGTCCTTACCATGACAAACTCTCATGGCTGTAATATGCATTTACTGAAGAAAACTGGTATAGTCTTCACAATTTAACTCTACATTTTTAAACTCTTGGTCTTTAGAAACACCTTGAAAGAATGCAGCCCATCACACTGATACTAGTTCATCAAGGTGTCAGCTCGTCAAGGTGTTAGCGTGTATTTCTATGCGTCTGATCAATGATTCAGGAGTGGATACTGATATGACATTGCATGATCTACCCCAGTCTGACTACTAATCATAGATCTGACAGTTACCTATCTCATCACATAGAGGTTACAAGACATTAATTCCCAGTTTAGCAACAAAATCTGAAAACACAGAGAACAGTTATCTATGTACTGTAAAAGATTTTGATTCTCTAGACTCAGAGATGAAATTAGGACAAAATGACTTCCTTTGGAAGAAGTAATTTGAGACACTAAATATCTCAAGGAACAAAAGCAGTTTGTTCTTTTTTATACTATCTGGCACTCTGTTCAAATATAGGTGGCAGTTTCTGAAACAGGTAAAGTCAGCTATACATTGATGTATCTTAGACAATCATACCTGCTCATGGCATTTAGGACTGATGGTCTTCAAGTGGCCACAGAACATACCTGAACTTTTAGTTCATACACTTCTTTCTTCAGCTGATTTGGGCTTTTTATAACAGAAATGGCTCCAGTTGTGTTGCTGATTTCGAATGAACCTTCACTTCCTGCAATGAAACCAAGATGCTCTGGTTAAAACACCACACTGGCTTTTTCTGAACAAGCATGAGCAACCAACCATACACTTCATTAAGCATATCTTTGTCCATACGCGTATCTATTAGTAGATCTGAAGGTGCTTTTCAAATATTAAGCATTTCTACGCCTGGTCACAATGAGATGAAAACACAGATGAGGGCCAAAAAGGGTTTCTTCCCCAAGGAACGGTTCAATGGAGCTTAGCTCTATGGGCAGCTGCCCTCGCTTTACTCTTCCCCCCCTGGTTAGGTTCCCTTCAACCCTCAGCAACCAGGCATGCAAATTTGGTATTCATTTCTATTATGCTGTCTTCTTTATATGCTGGTTTAGATAAAAATAGACATTCCTCATTTTAATTAGCAAATGCATAATTAAGTCTCTGAGAAACAAGAACATTTCTCTCACTAATATCAGCTAAGGTGAGAAGTTTGACAATCTGTCTGAAAAAAACATAGTCACTCTTTTTGCAGACAGCATCTCTGGAAAAGCTACTTCTGGCCTTAAACACTGAGTTATTAAAAAGCGCTCAGCCTCTTGCAAGGCTGTCCTGAACAAAAATGGATTTTGGAGGATCTGGGGTAAAACCCAGGCTGTTCACATTGAGTCTGACACAGGCAGGACAGGGCTGCAGGCTGACTTTGCTACCACCGACCTAACTTCCATTGATCTTGACAGAAGGTGAGTCACAGGCCTGCAGTCCCTTGAGAGTGGGTGAATTTGTGCTGAAGCAGGCGCCAGGCTGCAGAGAGGCAGCGGTGTCTCATCCCCGTGTCTGCACTCATCTCCCCGTCACGGCCCAAAGCAGGCTGGTGCCCAGGGAGGGGACCAGCTGCCAGCTCTGGGGTCCCTGCCCTGCTCTGCAAAGGGGCTACAGGCACCTCTGTCTGCTGCCTCGTGTCGGGTATTGGCCACAACCGACGCTTTGTGGCAGAGCCTACCATTGAAAGGAAAGGAGCGGAAAATGCTTACAATGAAGGAGATCAATCCTTCAGAAATAAAGGATGATGAACTGAAAGCCCAGTCATTTTTCTTTTACTCTAACTCAATTCCAATGCTGATTTTTAAACCATCCGATAGTATTCCGTTTTGCTAATACCTGCAACTTCATTAAAGTACACTAGACACAACATTGAACAGATATCGACTCATACAATGGTCAATTATTAAGATACATTGGCCTGGAAAGTACATCCTGACTGAGAAGAAGCTTAAGTCAATAGTGGTTTCAAGCCACCATACTTCATGTTATTGTCTAGTTATCACAGGGAAATTGGTAACTCAGAGCGTGTAGCATTAGGTGTGCTCCTTTGTACAGCACGTTCAGAGGAGGGGAGTATTTTTAAAAATTCTCCCACACTCCTCGAATTAAAAAGTGCTTATAAAGAATAAGTCATTTCCTATTTGCTTTTAGTATTTTCTTGCCCTTTGACAACCCAGCCTGCCGGTACTGGGATAATGGCTTGTCACCAGTAATGCCAGGGTCTGAGGTGCAGGGGCAGAAATCTGTTGTCATCTTTTTGTTCTCTGACTATTTCTGCAACTTTCTGTGCACTAAAAGCATATTCCCTTCCCCTCTTTTCCATTTCATGCTAGCAAAATCCTGTGTTAATGTACATAAGGACACATAAGCGTGCTCTCCATTAAGTCATATTTTGTGCTACTTATCTGTCATCCCCTTTCACCTTCATTTTCCACTCTTCCCTAATCACTTACCTTTTTTACCCCATTAGCACCTTTTTGATCCTCATCTATTTTTTTTGGAAATCTAGTATCTTTCCTCATTAATCCTATTTCCCTTTGACATCTTCTTTGGTTCATCTGCCTTTGCTTATTCTGCTTACTCAATTTCTCCCTTGTCTTGCATATTTCCATAATACTTAATTTGCTTTTACCCTTCATTCTCCACCTTTCTTTTTACCTTTTCCCATTTTTCATTTTTTCTCACATCAAGGCAAAATCTCAATTCCAACTCTCTCTGTCCTCTCTAGACCTTGCTGTTTAGATCACATAACACAATGAAGAACTTACTGCATAGCTCTGCAACTACACCTCAGATTTCTCTCATGAAATTTTGGGATCTCTCACACCTGGGAGTTGGAGTGCCGAGCTGCCATGGAAGTCTTGTTTTGGAGGAAATGAGAACCAAACTAAAGTTGTAGCTTGGAGTTTAGTTGAGCTAAGTTGTTGACTTCATCAGCTAATGAATCATCAATTCAGCTACGTCTCACATTTATGCTATTAAAAGACGTGCGACAGACACTCTCAGAATAGCTGATGAAAAGCATTAATCTTCTGAAACCATCTACTTTCTTCCAGTGCAGCGTAAAGCCAGTGTCTCTTCACTAGTAAATATAATTTCTTCCAAGAAAGCAGAGATTGGACCATTTAGCCACTTTAATCACAATATTAATAAAATTATCCCTCTAAATACCACATCTGGGTCTCCCAATGCATCCTCTCGCCTCCCAGATTAAATGATAGAGATGCTCAGTAGCAGTGAATGCATCTCCCTTCACACTTTCTGAAATGACAAGCAAGCTACTGATGCCTAACAAATCAGCAACATTAACAACTCCAAGCATAGTTCACTAAAACTCAGTGAATCGTATCTTGGCTGTTCTCTGGTAGACAGGGCCCTGGAGTTGTTTGAAGTACCTGACATTATTTCATAAGAGTTTGTCTCAACTTTATTAAACTCTAGCATATCCCATTCTAATTTAATGTCAGATCTAGTTTCAATTGCCCTTCAGATTTCATACAAAACAAGTTTACTCACCATTCACGATGCAGTACTGAATACTGTTAGGCTTTCCTCTGTCTCCATCAAGAGCAACAACAGTAAGGACCTCAGAGCCCTAGGGAGAAATGGGAAATCGCAGTCTGTGTGCTGAGATCAAAGAGCAGTGAAATTGCAATTGCGTATTAATAAACAGAACTTCTGTAAATCTTTCTGCAGTGAGGTGCTGCAGGGCACAAAAGGTACTTTTGCTCGTGCTGCATGGGGAACACAGCAAGGGCCACTGGCTCCCAGACAGAAAAAAAATCAGTGCTTGGCTTTGCAGAGCAGGAGCTGAATGCTACACCCCTTGGACCAGCTCCGTGTTGTTTCTATACTGACAGTTTCAGTTGTTCCCAGTGATGTTGCAGTCCATGCACTGTACCCCCATAAAAAGTGGGGACACCCGTGCTGCTGCTCACTGCCTGTGGACCTGCTGCATGACCTGCCATCGCTAGCCCGTGGCCAGTGCCGTGCCACTGCCTGCACCAACAGCAGAGCAACCTGCCTCGGTGCGTGGGCCTCAGCTGCCCCAGGGGTCCCAAGCCATGGCCAGGGACACCTACCTTGAGCCATAGACTTGGACAGAGGGTTTGGAGTAACTGATCCGAGACCCAAGGTTTAGTTTGGGTGACTAAGAAGATGCCGTCTCTGTAGGCTCCCAGCATCACTGTGTGCCCCACGGCCATGCGCTGTGCTGAAAGACTGGCAGCTGCTGAGGAGTCTGAGCTAATTAAGTTCAGACAGGCAGCAAAAGCAAACAGGGGATCACAAAGCAACACGGCCCACAGAACATTTAGGGCATAAAATTGTGATGAGAATTATGGTGATTTAACTGTCCTTAAACCTTCACTGTTTTTCTTTCTGTGCAAGTAACATGGCCGTGGGCCGTATGTACAGAACTTGTGTACTGGAGACGGTTGGGTCGTGTGACTGCTCCTATCAGCTCAGAGGGACAGTGACTGTCAGCATTGAAATGGTCACCCAAGTGGCAGCAAGCCATGCAACTTAGGCCTCTGAACTAAAGTATTACTGTTTGGGGCTGCAAAACGGGGAACATTGAAGTAACTGTCAGTTAATCACAAATGGCAACAAGGAACGTTTTCTTGACAACCCCTGAATGAAGTTTTCAAGCAAAAGCAAGGTTCTGCTAGAGCAACTGGAAATACAGAACTGTATTTATTATCATTTATGCTGGAAGCGGCAATAAAAGCTGCCTACTGGGCAAAATGCAGTGCAGTCCCTTTGAAGGTGACAGAGACTTGTAAAACCTGACAACTCCACCAAGGAGAAAAGAAGGAAGTTTACAAAATTAACACCAAATGTGTAAACAACACTAAAATCAGCTAGTGCGTCTCTCCCTGTGGAGTTCATTTTAATAGCAAAACCCACACTGGAAAGGGCCAATTCATACTTATATCATTATAATATCATAATGGTGTAAGTTATGAGCTTAGACTGAATGTAATTAACATTTATTAACTCCCATTACCATGGTAAACACTAACTCCAGTGTGCACCTGATAGTTATTTCGAGATCTATATGCAACTATGCAGAATAAATTGATACACATAATATCATTCATTTCAAACATCTGCAAAGTACACAAGCAATACTTTTCTGCCTTGATGAAATGCAACAGCCTATGCACTGAACTGCAATATACAGTCATGCAAGGGCTGCAGCGCACACTGGAGTTCTGGACAGAAAGTAAAGCCACGATCTCTCCTGAAGCTCAAGGGAAAATCAGGTGAACAGTGTGCAATCACACTGACAAAGAGATCAATAGTCTAGTGTTGCATAATTTCATTGAGTAGATATCATTTCTCATCCTGCGTATGAAGCAAATTTTAATTAAATTTTATGTATCAGGGCGAAAGCTGATCCATACACGCTACCATGCCGCTGCTTAGATAGAGAGAAAATTCATTATTTGTAGCTTCAAGAATAGTAAATGGCTGAAAGCATCATAGCGGATATAATAAACTGATGTGTTAAGCTGTACACTCCCTTCTAAGCAAATCTGCTATTAGGCATTTCTGAAGGGATGGCGCAGCCAGGAGCTCAGTGTACTCCTTGGATTCTGTGTCTGTGATAGATAGGAAGTGGTACCTTCAGCAGCAGATCCCCATTTGTAAGTGGTTCTCCTGAGTGTGTCTCTGCTTACTCGATACTCTGGTGGGTTTTAGGCCGGGGAGGGCTTCCTGGCCAATTTTGCCTATCTAGCCATAACTGAGCCGAAAGTATCCTGCATTTTGGGGTGTCAGGACTGCTGACAGCAATCCTCCATGGGAGGATCCTCCATGGATTCTCCCTCCTGGGAGAAGCATGTTTCCATGGGAGAGCACAGAGTCTAGAGCATTTGGGCATAGATTCCCCCCATACCTCCCATGACCAGCAGTTGGTACTGACCAGCTAGAAGGTAAAAGCACCGGGCGACCACACAGCACACAAATACACAAGGCTCCTAGCATGATGTGTTCAGGTGTGGCAACTGGCGACCGGCTTAAGCCTTCAGCCAAGTGCCTCTGCAGGTCTCAGCTACAGAAGAGCTCTTAGCCTCTGTCTGGTCTTAGACAACATAAATGGGCAGAATCCTTTTGACTTCAATGACAGCAACAGGAAGCCTTGCATGGCGAATTTGCAATGGATGTAAATAAGAACAAGTCTGAGATTTTGTCAGCTCATTTCACCTAGGATTCATATCAGAGCTTAGGTCCCCGTTTCCAATAAAGCCTGTGCTAGAAACCATCATCTTGACTGAGATGTGAAAGATTGCACTTGGTCTCCTACAGTTGAAAACAGCACTTACTGCGAGTGTATCCTCATAGACATATCCATAGTAGGGAGTCCCGATGAACATGGGAGGAGTGTCCTGAACATCCTCCACATTGACAGTAACTGTTGTTGTGGCTGAAAACACTTTGTTGTCTCCCCTGAGCTTGCCACCACCATCCTAGAAGAGAAGTCATCATCAGATCTTTCTGCTGAAACATGTCCACAGATCAGCTTAGGGCATTGCATGCACCTCACGAGCCTTCAGAAGCACCAGGAATCCCTTCTCTCTCTCAACACACAGATTATTCTCTGTTATCCTACTCTACTCTTTTCCATTTCTCCTGCTCCCTCTCTGATTAGGAAGACAGCTTGCAGTGTCTCAGAAGTAATTTCTTATATTAAAAGTGGTTGTGCCACTTTTATATGCAGTCATACATGATCTTTTATCAACAACACAGGGGACAGGGAATTCAACTTTTTTATGGGGAAGAAAAGAATGCTAGAAACTGATGCAAAAAGTTAGTGACTAAGGTCTACAGCTTTTCATCCCACATATAGTTTTGTCATAAACACAAGACAATGCACAACAGCAAGGTAGTGCATTTCTAGGGGGTAATTAAGCCGTGCGCATGATCAAAGTCTCTGAGGGACTCTTACATGATAAGGTGAAAACACGGAGGACCTGTGCAGCCAAGAACTGTTAGATAGCCACGGTGTATAAACAGTCTCTGGGGATCTGACTGCAGTCAACTCTGTGCTACTCATACAGCAGAGCCAATTAGAAAGATGACTCACAATTTCAGAAGCTTTTAACACCCTCAGTCTCAGGGCACCGGCTGGAGGTCAGCAGTCATGCTGGTGTATAAGAGTGTGAATTGTTCAGCATGTCTGCTGTACCAATTCTAAAAATTCCATTTTTTGTATAAGATATGCTCATTTTTTTTCCTCCCTGCTGCCCCAAAGGCAGCATTTAAGCCAAATTTTGTTACTTCTCCTCAAATGAACTCTGGCTAAATAAATACAGAAAAACATCCGCATGTTTTTCATAAAACATGAGAAACTCAAAGTCTCCATAAGTAACAGCAAAATCTTCCTCTTTCCACCCATGCGAGTCTTTCTGTGTGGCAGGTTCCCACAGGATCCTGAGAGACTTTTACTCCAGAATCCATGAACTTTTAATGCCTGTAATGAATCCTCAGCTGTGCCACAGGCGCAGCACTGCTGAAAATGACAGCGGCAAGAAGTGATGTGCAGCAATATTTGCAGGATTGGAATAAGCTCCTGCCACAAGGCAGCAGAGAACTGAAAGAAAGAAAGATCTACAGATATTTCCAGAAAAGAAGTCTGTTGCTTGTGCTGCCCCGAGTCCAGCTGTGCCCTGTGGCTAATGACCACGACCCACACTGCCTGCCTGTGGTAGGGCTGTGTCCTGGGCAGCACAAGGAAGCCCTGGGCACCGGCATTTGCCCAAAGGCCGGTGCTTCTTGAAGCCGGGGCTGCATCCACCAACCCTTCACTTCTAGGTGACTCTCAAAAGGCACAGGTGACTTTCTGGGGTGTGGGCCACCATCCTGGCACTGGGACCTGAGCAAAATGGGGGAAAATCTCTCCTCACATGCCTCTAGATGTTTTTCAGCAGCAGACACAGGTCACCTTTCCTTCCCTCACTTTTCATGTCACCCCCCACACCTCCAGATGTTACAGAGGGAGTGACTCTGCTGCCTCAATGTTATACTTCATGTTTCAGCAACCCTTTAAGTCAGACTTGTAGTCAAACTAATCCACCCTACTCAAATACAACCCCCCACCTCCTCCAGTTTCAAACAGAAGCTTTATACCTTGGCTACGACAACAACAAAATGTGTTCTTGATTTCTCATAGTCCAGGGTGACCCCTGTTTTGATGCGCAGGACACCACTGTGACGGTCTATTGTAAACTTATTAGCATGGATATTCTAGAAGAAAAGAAGAAACAGCAAGAGATTACAGGTATGGTAATAAGATTGCCGTAGGGATTCATCTTTTATTTCATCTGCTAAGGGAAAAGACTAGAATAATGATATGGTTTGGGTGAATAATGTATTTGATGAATTTCACCTCTCTGTGTTTATGAACAATTCATGAACCAACCACAAGTCTCTCATTATTCAGAATATATCAGTTACCTGCAATGTAGATTTTTTTTAATCTTTTAGTGTTTCACTGTGAAATCTTAAACTTTGGTTAACACAGTTCACTGCATGGAAAGAGATAGGGAGGCTTAACAGAAAAGAAGACAAGGGGAAAAGGAAGAAGAAAAAAGGTGTTATCCCTCAGTATTTCAAAGTTCTACTAGCTTAAAAAAAAGCAGTAAGTTTGCATGCATAGATTATTTTCAACAGAGTGGTATTATGGTGATTTTTGTGATATACAACTAAAACCTAAAAGACGTCTGATTTCCAAAAAGGCCTAAAAAATTGTCTCACTCCATTCTTCTGGACTGGAGATATCTATAAACACTCCTCCATTCGGGTATCCATGCACAACGGCCACTGTCAGATGATCTTGGCCTTTTCAGTAGACATCCCCACCTGCCTACATCAGACTTTCGGAGAGGGTTTTTGTCAGTGCAGCTTGAGAATTCCCAGAGATTGTACCAAAAGACATGGCAACATTTTTTTCAACAAATACACATATTTAGTAACCTTTTTGACACAGAAACATATCAACTAGACATGGAAGTATGAAATTGCTGTTCCTTGTATTCATAGTCTATCAGCTTACTGGAAAATCCCCTGTGCAAAATTGAATCTTGCACATGTTGTATTTTAAATGGATCATAATTGGTGAAATCAAAACTAAATTTCAACAAGGCACTCAAGGTGTTCTTTTCACAGTATGCCCAAGCTCTTAACAGGATTAGCTTTAGTGCTATGTAAATATCTCCCAATTTATTTCCATATTTATACCCAAAGTAAATATTGCAACAAACTGGTTTTGGTTTTTTTTCTCTGTTGCCTCTTGAATAAGGGGAACTGCAGCTAATCTGGACCAAGCTGCTTATATAGGAAGAAGGAATTTGAAGGATATAATGCAAAAAGCTGCCCTTTTGGCATGCAGAAAGTCTGTAATACAGAAAATTCAGCTTTAAATATGGAGCCCTTTCTGTTCTTCACCAGCAGGCAACACCTGAAAGGCTGGTTTCAAGCAGGCATGGCTTCGTCAGTGAGAAGACTTAGTACTTCACATTTCACACTGTGATCTAGGTCTCAGTTATGTACCAGCCCACTGACCTGAAGGGCACATTTGGGTTTCCAGTGCATTTTGCTCTCTAAAGAAAGCTATTTCATGCTTTAGAAATCCTATATGCATACAAGATTACAAATTAGACTTGCTCTCCCCATCACTCCAAAGAAAGGGCCAATAAGAGCCCTGCCGTGAGGAGTCCTGCTGGCAAGCTCAGGAGTGTCAGTGGCAACTCCAGCTCTTCCTTCTGCCTGCTGGGCTGCACTTGGCTGCTCGCAATCAGTATCTATTTTGTCAATGCTTGGTTTATTGTGCATAGGACAAAATCGGTCCTACAGACACTAGTAGCAGGCTCCATCCTCAACATCTTTTGTAACCTGATTTCTGAGAACTCAGTAAATAAGAGATGATTTTTGAAGGTACAAGTAATACCTTACCTGCAAGAAATAAGTGATACTTCCTCCAGAACCCGTGTCTTTATCCACTGCCTCGATCTTAAAGATACTGCTGCCAGAGGGAGTATTCTGTGACCAGAAAGAATTACCACAGTTACACAGAAGTGGAAAACCAGGTGAGTTAGAAGAAATGAAAAATGGGCATGCAAGGAAGCAGCAAGAGAGTGATGGTAGAAAGAATATAAATGCATTGAGGGAACCAAAGAACAGAAAGAAAAGAGGGAAGAGATTAAAAATGGAGGAAACTGGAGAAGAACAAGAAGGAAGAAGACCTTTTTGGAATAAAACTGACAAGAAATCTCAGCTAAGACAGAGCACATCCTATTCCCACTAAAGTAAATTCTAAAAACTGCCAATGACTCACATCTTGGAGCTTACCCACAAAACCAGCACACCTTAAGTACCTACAGACTTATTCCCTAAGTTTGCATAAATATCTCCCCAACTGCCAAAACAAAAGAATGCAAGTTAGTCCTGCGCAACATCTTATTTTACTGGAAACATACTAGCTCCTCTTTACCTCCTATTGAAATCTACTTCCAGTATGCAAAGGAACTTCACCAACCTCTGGGACGTGGACTATGTAAGGTGTATTGATGAATTCTGGGCTCTCATCATTAGCATCCATTACAAGGATCCTGACTTTTTCAGAAACCTGGAGTAGAATATGAAAAACATATTATGACTCTAGCTGACTTTAAACATGCACCTGTTCGTTTGCCTACTAATGTGCAGTAAAAGGCAATGAGAAATTATGTTGCAATTGAATATCTTTGCAGTACCAAAACTGAGCACATGAAAGAAAATACAGAAAAATACCATCATCCAGAAGAATTTGCTTTGTGGACAACACTCGGATATCTGCAAACTAAGTAAGGAGTCTCAGAGTACTGTATAAATTACAGATTGGAGCTAATTTTCAAAAGTCTTTCTTCTTCGTTATGGCATTCAAGATACCATGATGTATTCTATGAGAATACATAAAAGACTGTAAAAGTTGGTACCTGACAGCCAAGGGCGCTCATTAACGCCTCATTTGATATCATGATCCTAGGTTAACAGCATGCATAATTTGGATGTACAAATACATGCTACTAATATGTAACAATCCATCTTGAACAAAATATGTGTTCTATTTCTAAAAATACAGAAGCAAACATATTTGACCAACCAAGCTTTCCAGTTTGCAAGTGGACATATGGATGCGATCCCATTATTTCCTCTTTACAGGGGTTGCCAGAACAGTTGTGCCTGTAGGATGCTGGCACCTCCCAAACACTTGTTGTACTAATCTCAATTAATTTGTTTGAGGTGAGGAAGGGATCAAGAGTTATTCTGTTTTGTGGATAGTAAGAGGGTCCCACTTTTGTGGCCCAGGTCCTCTTATTGGCAGACTAATATCCTGGCTGTGACAGTATTCGTCTGTAAACTAAAATACAAAGGAAATTTGTAGAACTAGGACTGGATGCTTGTGCAATGTCTCAGAAAAGTCCTTAACCATTCAAGGTGACCAAAGCTTTATTCGACAGAGGCAAGAAAAACCCCCACTCCCTTAGCCTAAAGAAATCTTAATGTCATGCTAGAGAAATGTTGCAGGCGTGGAAGGACAGTCAGCTCTTGGGTGTCCAACACTAGTTCCTATAAAGTCATGCACTCATCCAAGAAGCCTCCATTTCTTCCATAGGCATGAATCCCACCGAGCTGACAGTGAAACTTCATAGGAAGCTGCTGTAATTCTGCAGGGCACTAAGTCAGACTTTCAGTTTGCACTACATTGTAATTATCCTCAAACAGCTGAGCCAGGAGCAGGAGTGAGGCCTGATTTACTGGGAGTTCAGTGGCTCTCGAAACAGGAGGTAAGACACTAATGAGATTATGTTTTCTGATAAAATGAGATAGTCCCTGTAAGGTAAATTAATAGGGAGATGTATGTGGGGACAGACAGTTTGACAAGCTACAGCATAATTAAATACTTACTGTACTCAGGCCATCTGAAATACTGACAATAACTTCAATTTCATCTTCCTTCTGTAAACGAAGAAAATTCTTTTGTTAGAGAGATGGTGTGTTTGCCCTGATTGGAAAAGGGACTGCAAGTTTAAATGTGTCTCAGCAGATAGATGAAAGTGACAACTAATACCACGAAGCAATCACAGCAGAGGTTAGGAAGACCCCTCAGCTGTGAGGCTTCACGGACTGTCTGTGGCTCGTGTCAAGAGACAGTTGGTCTGGGAATCCCTGTTGTCCTGTAAAGCACTAGTGAAAATCAGTCATCTTTTTCAAGAAACCCTCTCTAAAAAGGCACGATTGCTTCAAAATTCTTCTGTCTCAGCACACAGTATTCTGAAGGGTTTACTAAATACTGTGTACCCTTCCCTGCAAAGGAGACATGAAGGGTTCAGTGCCTGTGTTCCCAGAATAAGGCCATTAAGCCCAACATGGTTATATAAGGGCTAAAGGGCTATCATGTAACTAGAGAAGTGTCCTGTAACACTGCTTACAAAAATCTCAGCTTCCTCCTAATGACAGCAGAGTCCCCTGTCTGAGGATCAGAGAACTGTAACTGCCCCTAAAATCTTGATGGGGTGTAGCTGGGGGAAGATAGGAACAAAGAGTAAACTTCTCTTTTGGCAAAAGCTGGACAGACAGCTGCTGAAAAATTTGATAGCAGTGTCAGTGGCCCAAGTCAACTGGAAAACAACTTGACAGGTGAAGTATAATGTTTCAGAATTGCAAAGTATATTAGATATTTCAGGGGCAAATAAGTTGTCATTGTCCCTCAAAGACACAGATCAAATTAAACTGAAGGAAATTCCACGAACACACAGAGTGGTGCCATTTCACTGTACCTCTCGATCAAGCTCCTCGATCAGTGTAACATTTCCAAGGTTCTTATCAACAGAAAAGTAGCGTCTTGATCCAGCTTCATAGGCCAGGTCATACGTCACAGGATCTCCTTCTGGATCAGTTCCATTCAGAGTGTACACATGGGTACCTGAAAAATTGGCACACAACTGCATTTCCCTGCGGTTACTTCAATCAGTGAGTATTTCACTGGTCTATTCCTTCGGAACTTATCTCCCCTGCGGCTGGCAAAGCTTTTGTGAGTCAAACTCACTTACTGGGAAATACGGATAAGTAGACAGTTCAATAGTCCCCATTGCCACCTTTTAGCCTACTGGTTAAACCGAGTTTATCAGTGCTGGTTTCTTTCACTTCAGGCCCTTTCCTGTGGAATCGCACCTAGACCAACACTGTTCACTTCATAGTGTTAACAGAGATGACAAGCTCTTGACCAGCTCTCAGCCCAGGTGAGTCAGAAGCGATGCTGTTGTACAACTGTGTGACAATCTCAGAAGTACCAAAAGGTCCTCGCACACCTCTGCTCTATGGGAACAACAGACTTGCAAACTAGCAGGCAGAGGACGTGTCGGCTGAAGGCAGTGCTCCCGCAGGTCTGGACCCAGGCTTGGAAGCTCAGGAGATGCAAGGACATCTGCAGACTTTTCCACTTTCAGAACCAATAGATGCAAAAGTTCCCTTTCCTAATTCGCTCCCCCTCATTAGCTCCCTCTCATTAAATTCTCTCTTAACACACCCACTCATGCTCATACCAATGAATAAATTCTCTAAACTCATCAATGTATTTCTTTCACAAGCTGGGGAAAGAGAGATTGTTATTTCTATTTTTACACATTTGAGAACTTGGTGCCAGTTTTTCCAGTAAACTGACTTTGTTTATCAGAAGTGATACTTCCTGGGGGAGTTATAACACCCACCTTTTCAAAACATGGTGAGCGTTTATTAGTATTATTTTTTTAAACTTACATACCTGTCATTCTACTGCACATTAATATCTTCACCCAAATAACTTCAAGCACTTTACAAATATCAGCTAACTGAGCCTGAAATATAAAACACTGTTGTTTCCTTCCAATCCGCTACGCCTCAGGTAAGTTACCTGAGATATCCAAGGGGCAGAGCTTCCGAACGGAAATTCTGCTTTACATCTAACAAAGTTCCCCGCATAGGAAATAGCATAGTCAAGAGACTCACAGGTTAGTAGTGAGTTTTGCCTGTGCATGGGACACAAAGATATGATGGAAGGATTCCTGCTAAGAAAGTTAGCATAATGCTAACTGCTCTGGCCCCGAGTTTGAGAGATTTTTAATTCTAAACTCAAAAGTCGTAATCTTTTTCTCATATCCTCTCTGCAGTGATAGTGGAGTTTTTCACTGACCAGATCCGTAAGCTTCTGTTTAACTTTAGAGCTTTGGTTGATGTCCTGCCCACAGCTCTGACAGGTCAGTTTCCTCAGTTTGCAACGCAACATTCTGCTCCTCATTTGCTTATTTCTTGGTGTGTAAAACGTAAAGCAAACACATCAGTGTCCTTAATGGACATGCAAACTCCAGGCATCAGTGGTGATACTTAGAAAACATGGCTGTCTTCTTTGGATAGCAAGGGATTATGCCAAGCCACGTGGGATCTGTGTTCACGTATGAGTAAACTCTCTTATGATAATTACTAGGGCAAAATTTGGGCAACTTTGTACAGAAAAATTTTCACTCTGCAAAAACCAGTGGCCTCACAGGAGCACAAGCAACAGACCCTGTTATGAGCTGGCCCAGACAGCCAACAAATAAATAAGATTTGCAAAACCTGTTCCACGTTTTTCTTGGACCTTTCCCACAAAACAGAGTAGAAAATAAGAACACATCTGTAAGTGAGATCCTCCCAAATTGTTAGGGAAAGACAATGAGCGATGTGATGAGATACTTCTCTGATTGTAACAACTGAACGGTCTAAGTACAAAGAAATGCAAGGACAGGAATAAACTGGAGTTTAAAATAGCATCCTGAAAGGACGCCTGCCTCCTGATATACTGTCTATATGAGAGACAGAGATTTCTAGACTGTTGAAGGTTCTGCAGCACCAGCGCTGACTGCATTTAGTCTTGTTTTTCAAAAACTTTGTCTTAGCATCTGGGGCCAAATGGAGAATTCAGGTGTCAACTGCCAGCGCTTCACTGACATCATTATCAATACAGTGCTTTTCTTCAGCCTTTTTCAGTCATTAGAAGTTTTTACTTCTTAGCTGCATTTCTGCCCTTCTTTTTCTCATAAGGAAAACAGGAACTTTCTTGCTGCTGAATGTGAGAAGAAAGATTGATAGTGGTACAGACTGAGGTTATTGAGGTTTCCAAGCAAGTAATGAGGGACATCATTGATTGTTACACCGGACTGTTTGCTTCCTAGCTAAAGCTGGTCCTTCTTCATTTTTCATAATACAGGACACTTGTGTGCCTTTTAAATTGGATTGTGGATCAAAATTTATTTTCTAGCTTATTATAATTCCTAATTTTCTCTGAATTGTAATTTCACTGCACAATACTCTCCATATCATTAACAACCTGGGAACACTTCTCAGCGCAGTGTTAATGCCAATTAAAAATCTCCTCTCAGTGTGCTGCCTCCACTTCCTGAAAAGGAAATAAATGGAAAAAAACAGCTAAAAATCTTATCTGTGAATAGCAAATAAACAGCCTCTCTCTGTCAGAAAGATAAGGGAACAGAAGAGGTTTTACCCAGGGATATGGGAAATGCCATGTAAGGGCCCTGCCTGCAGTAGCTGGATGCTCCGAGTACCATGGGGATGGCACAGCAAGCTGGGATGGGGAAGTCCCGGGGAGTTACACGCTGCTCACTGCTACAGCTGCTTCCCAGGAGCCACGCCAGGCTTTCACTCCATTTTCCTATTCTATCTTAGAAGTCATTTGTTCTTTGCTCCTGCCACTCAGGCTGAATGGCTGTCCCATGATGCCATTGCTCCATTTTACTTCATTTCTGACTTATATTTATTCACGGCCAGCCGCTCTCCGTGTACTTTTGGGATGGTTTTTCTCTCTCAACAAAGACATGCTTCCCTCTCTGCTGTGCGACACTCAGCAACCAAATCCCCTCCCTGCCAAGTTAAACATGCCATGCACATTTTGTTCAGTCCTCCCGCTGTCCTTTGCCACCATAGCTGACATCTTAACAAGATGCAGGGAGGGACATCCATTGCCATGCTCCCAGGACAGGACAACTCTGTTCTCACTGTCACAGCAAACACCATCTCACCCAGGGTTAGGCACCCGCTCTCCACTTTTCTCAGCCAATGGCCTGTTTTCCCACCCGGAAAGGTGATGGACAATTAACATGCAGCCTACAGAGGGCTATTTTACACTGCAAGCACAGGGAAGCTCAGGCTCCTGGAAGACATGGACCATGCAGCAAGACCACCTCAGAAAGGGCTCCTTTCCCACTCACTACCAGCTAGCCCGGGCAGCTCTGCTCCCTTCCAGCACCCCAGCACGCCATGCTGGCTAGCAAAGCAGAGACACGGCCAGGACTGACAGCCCAAATGCCATGGCTGCTACAGCTGCAGCCAAAGCTGGCCCTGCAGCCGCAAGCCCCTGCGGTGGGAAAAGAGGGGATTCCTCGGCAAGCGCTCAGCGTGAGACCCAAACCACCACCCCACAGGCAGCAGCAACGCATCCCCAGGGCACCCACAGCAACCAGCTCCACGGAGAAGCCATCTCAGGGCAATTTTCTGTATCTGCAGTTTCTGTTAGAAGCATAAAACCAAAAGCGGAGGCTGTAACACCTGCACGCCCCGCAGTGCATCTCTGGGCAGCGCTCTGCTTGGCAGGGGCTCCCTTCTGCGCAGCGCCAGCTCTGGTGCAGCGACGCAGAAGGCAGGCTCCATTTAACAGCTTTGTTCTGGTAGCTCCCAGCTTTCCCAGGGGAGGGATTTTAGTTTCTGTAAAAAGTTTAATATTTTCGCAACTTCAAAAAACTTAGCCTTTTTGGAGTCATCTGAATGTCTTGGTGGGTCTCTAGACTTCAAGACACAACTTGGGCTAAATTGTCCATGTCTGCGTCATTTCTAGTCAGAAAGGAATTAAAATTTTAAAAGGCAGCATGTTAATTCTTTCACTCTGATATTTTTTGGGACAAGGAGGGATGGAAATAAATTGTGGGCAGAAAAAATTCCTTGTGGGCTCAGCTACTATGCTTGTGACAGATGAAATCCAGAAACACATACAGAAAGGTGACAGAGCACCAGGGTGGAATCACTGAGTGCTGAAGGAAGGACCAGGAAACACAGCAGCAGGGACTCTCATCAGTTTGGGAGCCATCGATTGGATCAGGGTGACAGAAACAGGGAAGGAACGATGGATACCAGAGGAGGTAAGACAGCTCTCCGCAGACAGCTGCAAATGATGGGAAGCAAGGAGACCAGCAGCATGTAGGAACAACAGGGGAAGCTTGAAGGATGTAGTGGTTGGTCAGCCAGTGGTAGGCAGCTGGCAGCTGTACCTGCCACTGCAAACTGGCTTGTAATGGGGCATAGTGCATACCTGGGGACATGGGGAAAAACAAGAAGGAAAAACACAAGGATGAGAGGCATGCAAAGATCTCCAGAGCACCGATGGTGCTTGGCTTTGGGAGAGTAATGAACTTAGGCCGCCTGAGTATGCTTCAATCCCTTGCTTTGCAGCTGTTCCCAGCCCCGCTCTGTCCCCGGCATGAGGGCTTACAGGGATTAATGAGGTAAGATGAAACAAACAACCTGAAATAGCATCCCACACATGCCTTAAGACCTTGATTAGGAGCACACGTACATTTTGTATGTACACAGGCAACTCTTTGCAACGAGCTAATCACTCATCTGCCCTGCCAAACAGCTGCACAAACTGCAACTGTAGTTTAGTTCATAACTTCTCCCATTCTTCTAAAATCTGGCACCATAAGGGCTCTTCTGGCCCTTCTTACCTCGAAGGGTCCCATGCTTTGAACCAATAAATGGGATCTGGGAATCTACAGCTACTTTCAAGCTTTCACACAGAAATAGTATTTGCTGCTTTTATGGTAACTTATGTCAAAATGTATATAACTTAGTATATCACAACTATCTGTAAGTAAGCACAATTGCACAAGGGAAAAGAAGGTCAAGTTAAGGACGATATAAGCATGATAATGTGATTTTCTTGACTTTGAGGTGTTCATGCAGCTGCAGCACTGCAACTTCTCTTTCTAGGGTTACAGAGAGAATCCATCATCTCCTTTTGGTCCTCCAAAATGTTGCTTGTCCCTTGCCTACAGATGCCTGGGAACATAACTAACACACACCACCTTGCCAACTGTTTGAAATCCCAGCAGGGCCACAGACTGTAAAACTGCTGAAGGTTTATTAATGCTGCTGTTCGTGGAATTGCTCAGATCAGACTCTGGCTACTGCCAAGAAAAGCATCCTGCCTATGACCCCAAATTTTATGTAAGCACAGGGAAGACCTAATAGCAACCTGACCATTTTTGCAGCACCTAAGCCTCAGTAAAGCCATCCAGAATCCAACATACAGAAGTTTTAATTCCCCTGTTTTGTCACTGATCATCCTGCTCAAACTGAAAGATGACTGCTGGTGCCATTTGTACCCTCCTCCTCTGGGAGCCTCCCTGCCAAAGCATCCCCGAGGAGCGGCTGTGCTGACACGGGCAGAGGGTAGCAGGAGCAGTTTGCACTGAGCAAACCCCAAGAAGCTACATCCTAAGGGAACTTCACAAAGTGCTTTCAGAAGAGAGGACCCTGCACCACTTACAACTTTTGGTCAAGATGTTCTGGGAGTTAGCCCAAAGAAGCACTGGCAGCAAAGCTACCACATTTAGACTTCTCAAAAGTAAGCTCTTACCTGCCTTTGCCAAGGGTTTCTCTAGGCCCTTTGCAAAAGCCTAAACTCAACGCCTCTTAATCTTTCACCTCAGAAACTACTTCTTGCTTGTCTTTTAAAGCACATTTCTAGAGCAAGTTCGAAGTACAAGACAGCCAATGTAAAGACATGTAAACACGTTCTGGAGGAAGCCAGCAGGCATGAGGCACTGAAGCTTGAGCTTCATCACTGCTGCAACCAAAGCATAAACCCCAGGGACCTCTACGTACCTAGCCTGGTTGCTAATGTTACAAAAGCACATGCAAAAGCCCACCACGTATTTGTCCCTATTCCTACTCAGGCTAGTCACAAGAACGCTAACGCAGGCTCTGATCCCTCACACTGCTGTTTTGCTGGTGTGGTGCGCACACTCTCCTTTTTCCCCTGCCTGCAGTCCTAGATCAGATGCACTGGGTCCCAGTGCTGGAAAATTACTGCTGTGCTTCGGTGCTGCAGGGAGTGCTGTGATCTGAGGGACCGTCTGGCACTGCAGTCCTCATAGGAAGGACGTTTTTGACTGTGTCGCAGCTCTGTGCCATCTTTAGCTCCCATCCCCATGCAGGTGGGTGGAGGCTGCCAGCGGTTGCAGGGAGAGGCCGATGCTCTGTAAATGCCTGTGAGCTGGCACCACACCAGGGGACAGGAGACTGGTGGCAAGTGAGTGAGTTGTGCTGCCTGTAGTTTGAGTGGCGCAGTTGGCAAACACCACCCCAAACAAAGGGAGTCGGGGTCCCATTTTGTGGCTATCTGGCATTAGGAGACTTATCTACACTATTAGACAAGTGGTTCCACTGGCTAATCCCACTGCAGCAATCAGCAGAGCTGCATGGATTGCCCAGGCTGAGCAAGTGTGGTTTCCATGTGAATCTGGGCAGTACAGCAAAAATCACAGCTTCTTGGTCTGCCTCTGGCTTTTGCAAGTGCAACTACATTACTGTTGGCCTTCAGCTGAGGCTTCCACTTAAGCTTAACCGAGTTTATAGCAAATCCCTGCTGCATCATAAGCAAGCTCTTTTTAAGTTCATCTCCTAGATGCGTCACTTCTACGCTGTGTGCCACCTTCTCCCCCTCCTCTTCTCTGGTTGAGCAGGAAAAGAAGTCACTGCTTCCCAAACACCCTCTCCCCACCCCCTAACATGGCCCGGTGTGGATCTTGGCTGGCATTAACACCACTGGGTCAGAAACGGAGACTTTGGGCAAACCCCAGGAAACTGCTTCCCAAAGCAGCAAGTGACCCTAGGCATGTTTGGGAAGGACACGGTCTTCCCAAGGAGGCTGTGCCCTCTGGATCCTTCCCTCACCCCTCCCTCCCACAGCTGCCTAAGCCCTGGGAGAGGAGGGTTTTGGGTGCACCCCTCCACGTAGCCATCTCTCTCCTCTGTGCACAAGGCAGCTAATAAATGGGTGCTCTGATGCTCAATTTGCAATAGCTGAACACTTTTCTGATTTAGCCCGTAAAAGCTACAAACAAACAGGGGCAAATCCTAAAGAAAACCTTAGTGCGATGTTTGAAGAAAAGGTGGTGTTCATCACTCTAATATATTTTACATACAATTTTTTAATGTTAGGAAATTATTCTTCTCCCATGGAAAAGACTGATTATAAATCACATTTTTGTTCTTTTTAAATTTTTCTTAATGCAACTACAGTTATAGGAAGCATAAACAGACCTTCCTCAAAATGCTGAAAGCTAAAAAATGTATCTATTTTTGGATTTTCAATAAACCAAAACTAAACCTTTTTAAAAACCATCAGTTATTTAGACAAAGCAATTTTCACATTTTCTACCATTTGTACCGTAAACATGAAAAATGTGATAACTGTTTAGAGAAAATCACGCCTCTGTTACTTTTCAACGTACAGCTCACTTTTATGAAGGCTAATAAAATTACTTGCAACTTAGCTTTCTACTCATAAGCATTTACAAAATTGGTAAGAAGTCCCTCAGCGCCATAAATTTATTTCTGACCCCAGAGGTCTGTGCTCTGATGCTGTGAATAGGTTGGTGGACTAAGAAAAGGGGAGCTAAAAATCGTGTCTTAAATTCCAGCTACAATTCAAATATGTAATTTTAAATTGAGGTCAATTAAAAGCTTGCAAGAAAAACATGTAAGACCACAGTTTATAATAACAACCTACAAAAGAATATACATTGGTAATCTAAAGACTAAATAGCTTTAGTTTCACAACTTAAACATAGTCATTTTAATACTGACCAACAGGTGTGTCCTCCGAAAGGCTGAAAAGTGCCATGTTCCCATTTGTGCTTCTGGCTCCATTATCAAAGAAATAGGGGGCATAATTTGCCTGAACTGCAATTAAAACAAAACAGAAGCCAAAGAAAAGCATTTTGTAGGTGGCAGTTATTTGGCTTTGCTACCTGACACTCAGTAAACATGAGCTGTTTTGGGAATACTAACAGTGCGTAACATACTCGGTTGCTGCAATGAACTTTCAGAACTATATCTGTACAGATATTTTTAATAAAATTACTTCTACATGCCACTGCGCCAATATTCACACAGCAGCAAATAGAGAGAGTCTATGGGGAAAAAACCCAACCAACAGAAACAAATCAAGTAACAGGATCTCTCTAAAAAATCTCAAACAGTTCCAGGCAGCTTCATTGCAAAATTAACCATTTTAGCTTGCAATGACTTTACACCTCTCCCCTAGTCTACACATACAACTTTGAAAGTTTCCCAGTGCCTCTGTACCTTACCCAGTATTCTAAGCACATTCTGTCTTAAAATTATGCCTACTGCAGGAGCAATTAGCCATAATTAAATAGTTACTTACTTGCTGCCAGACAACAGCAAACAAAGTTAAAAAAAAAAAAACAAGAAACAACAAATTAGTTGTCATTCTACTGACTGACTGTTAGAGATTCAAAATAGCCCATTTGAAACAAAACTCCAAATGTATAAACACAAAGGGTAACATTTGCACAGGGATCAGTTGCCAAGACAAATATTTCCGGACAACATTACCACATCAGTAAGGAATACTACAGGATTTTAAAGTTATGCTTGTATCTTACTATATTTTTACTTAACAAAGTGATTATTGTACTCACCCAGGCAAATGTGCAGCAAACTGAGAAATAAGGAGGGGGTGAAACGCCTTACATGCTTCATCCCACTGAAGAAAGGGCCAATTTCTTCTCTGTTTCAAGGACTTGGGGGTTACTGTTTTGGTTTTTTCCTCTCTGAAAGGTCCAGGAAAGTGTCCTTCAGACTGATGTGCAGTAGAAATGTGCAAGAGGCAGTAACAGATGCTAAGATGTTAAGCGGATGACACGTCTTAATTTCTGAGGAATTTAAAGAAGCTCCTTCCTACTACCTAATTAGACCAATTACTTTGCAGGGAGCTGTGGGACTCATTTCCGAGACAAGATTTGGAGGAATCAGTGTAACTCTCATAGGTTCTCTCATAGGTTCTGCTGTTAGTACTGTATTTGTGCTGCTGAAACACACAAGTCAGAGAGAAGGGAAAGTAGAAAGTTGTTTTCTTTCTGAACTCTTAATTCTCCAAGACAGTCCTCTATTTTTGATAGCTAAAAGAGGTTTCTCTTTATTGTAGCTTTGGTAAGCTTGAGAAACTACAAAGGAAGAAAATCTAGCATTAGCAACAAACAGTAAATATGACTGTTGCTGTTTTAAAGGAAATAATCACATTTATGATATAAAAAATACACAAAATTGCATACTAAACATGCAGAAGTCAAAACATTCTTTTCATGAGCTGGCCTGATTATTCAACTCTTAAACTGCATGAATTTCTGAAAGCATCTTTTACATTCAGCAGGTAATTTTTCAACAACATACTAAACAGTGTGTTTAACACATGGGAAAATGTAACAAAGTAGCTTTTTTTCATTGCTCATTTTGGTTTTCTGTACATAAAAGGTACTTGCACTAATTTAAAATGTATATCATCCAATAAATTATAGGGTTAAAAAAACAGCCACTCTGGGAAGTTGTTTACAGGCAAAGGTTTGGCTGCTTAAAAGGAACTTCCATCAGTAGTAATACTTAGCCTCCAATCAAGGAGATGTTTACATAGTGGCTTAGCTGTTTAAACTTCACCTCAGGCAAAGCACTTGCCCTTTAAGGATGTGTTAATGGAGATTTCTGTTTTTTAATTAGCAGCCTGCCTGAAAGAAACGTCTAAGAAACTAACCAGTCTAAGAGTTCTCCATTGCAATGCTTTAAAGTGCGTCAGGAGCTATGTTTTCTCCCTGGCAAAGCCCCTTGATGCTGGCACTGACTGCACGCAGAAGGCTGCTGGTGGCATAGGTGCCACTGCCTGGCTAGCCCATCCCTTGAACCTGCTAGCCCATCCCTTGGCCATGCCGAGTGTGTGGATCCCATGTTACTCCTTGGGATGCTACAGGTAGGTGACCACCCCTCCCTTAAGGACAGGCCTGGGACACAGAAAACAAGTACAGAGCCAGGCAGCAGCGTCAGGTTGGTCAACGGTGGGGATTTTTTGGCTCCCTAATCCATCCATGTGTTCTATCATTATTTGCTAAGGTTTCAGAAGAGAGGATGCAAGTGTTCCGAGACACAATCCTATAGGCAGAGACTCCCTTCCCAGCATCTCCTTGTAGGGTGCAGAGCTAAAGGTGGGCAGCGCTCCCAGGCCAGCTTTCATCACACACATAGGGGAGGGACGCGACGGGCAGGTTCTGTGTATTTTTCCTGCAGAGGGAACTGGCAGTGAGATCCTACCACATATTTACCCATCACCTGGTGAAACTGCAGGGTGAACGAGTGATGGAGGAGGCTGTGGGAGAGAAGTCTTTGCTGCCGATGCAGTGCTGTGATGCTCCCGTGCTGCAGACAGAGCGTTTCTGCACCTTCGGATTCCCCTGGACCTACGGTGCTGCGGGGAGGACACCTCTGCCTGCAGAACAAACCCACTGTAAGGCTCCCAGAAGGGCAGAAGTAGAACACTTGTGCACAATATCAACAAAACTCACCAGCCACAGTGGAACTTGCCAGAGAATGGTACAGAGAGCAAAAGCCTAAAAAGGCTCCAAAAGAGATTAGACAAACTAATGACGATGAGGTTCATCGGTGTCTCGCAAATGTGATGATACAGACACAAACCCTGGCTCAGTAAGGCACTAAATTACTACCTGCCAGAAGCTCAAAAGTCAAACCAGGGGAAGGCTCTTTGTCATTTTGATCTTTTTCTAACCACCTCCCACAAGATCAGAGCTTTGGTGTGACTCTGTATGACTATTCCTGTAGAGCAGTGTTTGTGAAGGCTCCATGTGGAACCAACGTGTGACTTCAGCGGTGGCCTGTAAAGCTCAGGGGAACTCACAGCAGGCAACTAAGAAAAACAAATGTATTTTTAGTGCATTTAAATTCACAATATGGGGATCCAAAGCTGAAAATTATGTGGGAGGAGATACACATAGAGAAGACAGATAAAAATGTAATTCCTGTTACAGATTTAACCATGCCACCACTGTCAAAAGTAATATTAAACCACTGATAAAAATCACAGAAATGCACCTGCATGGTGCCCAAAAGGAGACATAAATAGCATGTAAATGTCCTCTCGCCTGCCTCCTCAATCTGTAACTAACAACACTTTTTTCTGCAGAGTATTTTCCTAGAAAAAGTGATGGAGAGCTCTTGTCAAAGTTAATAGCTGTCTGTTCCCCTGGTTGCATCCCCTGGGCATCTAAATCTCTAGGGCCTGTAGCTCCAAGGAAGCAAAATGTCTTGCTCCTCCTGAATTTCAATGAGTTTGAGCTCTTAATCCCCTTAGAGTTTGAAAACCTAGCTAATACGCGTCTATGCACATTCAGATACATACCTAACACAGCAACACTCTGACAGAGTATTTTTTTCTGTCAGAAAATATTCTTTGATCAAAGCTAATACAGCTCATGGAGCCAAGGTGAGTTTGATTTATTTTCTCGTTGGGAAGAAAAGGGGCAGGAAAGGGTTTCAGGAGAGCAATATATTCTGTCCCAACAGTTTAAGGAATGGAAGAATCCCTCTTCTCTATGTAGAAGAAACTTTCTATTTCATACATTTTTAGCATATCAAGTATCAAGAAACATAAAAGAAGAATGAAATATATCCATCTGATCTGAACCAATCTGTTTCCCAGGATGGTCTGTTTGTTTACTATTCAGTATGAAAACAAATCTAGAAGGATCCAATATTTTCAAAATAAAAATTCTGGCTTTAGGTCACTGATAAGCAATATCTATGAGAGTTTATTAGACAACCCAAATTTTTAATAAAATAAAAGTTTAAATGTTAAAGGATGGTACCATAATACAATGATTATTTTTACAGACTTCACCCCTTCAGACCACAGCCTGGGTGTACCAGTGCAGCATGGCTGTAACTGCTGGTTTGTGCCCTGTGAAGCCCCCTGGGATGCCCCCTGGCTTTTCTTTCCCCGGCACAAACCGATACGCCAACCTGAAACCAGAATCTTCCAGGGCACAGAGGACAGACACAAAACTAACCACACAAAAGCCCCTGCCAGCTTCTGACCCCTTATCTCTCTGAGCCTTTGAGAATCTTGGAAAAACCTGGGCCCCAACAGGTTTACTTTTCTTAGCTCTAAAGACCAATGTAAGCCTAAAACTAATAGATTTCTTTAACTCAGTATAGCTGACAAGAAATGGGCTTCCACCAGTACTGAGAGCTGCCCTTTTCCTGTTTCCACATCCCTGAATACGTGAATCGCAGGCTGTGGTGGTCTGACCCTGTCTGGAGGCCAGGTGCCCACCAAAGCTGCTCTGTCACTGCCCTCCTCAGCTGGACAGGGGAGAGAAACTATAAGGAAAGGTTCATGGGCCAAGGTAAGGACAGGGAGATCATTCAGCAATTACTGTCATGGGCGAAATAGACTTGACTTGGGGAAAATTCATTTAATTTATTACCAATCAAATCAGAGGAGGATAATGAGAAACAAAAACTAAACCTTAAAACACCTTCCCCCCACCCCTCGCTTCTTATCGGGCTCAACTTCTCTCCCCATTTCTCTACCTCCTACCCCACAGTGGCACAGGGGGATGGGAATGGGGACTGTGGTCAGTTCATCACACCTTGTCTCTGCTGCTCCTTCCTCTCAGGGGGAGCACTCCTCACACTCTTCCCCTGCTCCAGCATGGGGTGTTCTCTCTATGGGGCTATAGGTCCTGCCAGGGGCCATAGGTCCTGCCAGGAGCCTGCTCCAGCATGGGCTTCCCACAGGGTTACAGCCTCCTTCAGGCATCCACCTGCTCCAGTGTGGGGTCCTCCATGGGCTGCAGGTGGATATCTGCTCCACTGTTAACCTCTGTGAGCTGCAGGGGGACAGCCTGTCTCACTGTGGTCTTCACCACGGGCTGCAGGGGAATAGAGGAATCTCTGCTCTGGCACCTGGAGCACCTCCTCGGCTCCTTTTTCACTGGCCTCGGTGTCTGCACGGTTGTTGCTCTCACATATTCTCACTCCTCTCTCCTGCTGCAGCTGCTGTTGCACATCTTAAAATATGTTATCCCAGAGGCGCTGCCACCATCACTGATGGGCTCAGCCTTGGCCAGCCATGGGTCCATCTTGGATCCAGCTGGCATTGGCTCTATTGGACACAGAGGCAGCTTCTAGCACATTCTCGCAGAAGCCGCCCCTGTATCCCTCCTGCTGCCAAAACCTTGCCATGCAAATCCATTACATGGGCCCTACCAAGACAGTTATCCTTGAGCCAAGTGCCAAAGCCCAACCTAAAATGTAGGCCAGACTAGAACCGTGAACAGAAGCCAACACAAAAACAGCATCTAAGGTGATACAACAAGTTGCCAACACTAAAACTAAATGCCGCACCTAAGATGCCCCAGCACCGCAGCCTCTCACACTACACAGCAACACATATGCAAGCTCAGGGTTCCCCCTGTTTGGGGGCTGGGAGGAGGGCTGTTCACAGCCAGCAACAAGCAAACGTCACTGTTCAGTCCCTGGCATCCCAGCTGGCACTCACTGTCACCCGTGCTGGCAGACGGAGCAGAGAGGGCAAGGACTGAGCTGGTACAGAGATAAATTACTCTTTCTACATTGTGGGTGGCCCTTCCACCTCAGGGCAATCGCATTAGAGCTGCCTACCTGGGGAATGCCTGCTTGGCATATAAATGTGAGGTTTTCATGAGTTGCATTTCAATCAGTTTTCAGATGCTTACATGCATTCGCAATTTAAAAATGGAGGAAAAAATAAAATTAAAGAAATAAAAGAGATTAAATTATCTTCCACTGCCCTGTTTTGACTGATATTAAGTATGTATAGCCTTCAGATTTTATGGCTGCTTCTATCTGAGTTAAAAACCCCTCTGTTCTTGACTCTGGACAGTATTAAGTAATGAAGTTTGCATTCATGTAATAACAGCTCAAGCTACTTTTTTTTTTCCCTATGCTCATCCTCCAATTCTGGGTGCATCTGACATTAAGCATTACTTTGGAGAGGAATATTCAGCATTTTTTGTGTGTGCATTTGTGTGTGTAAATAAATTCAACATAAAAAGTGCTGCAAACTTTATATAAACCTCAGCATGTGCAGAAAAAGTCCGATTTACACTCTGGCCTTCCTTCACTAAGTCACATGCTTAGAGGAGCTGTGGGAGTTACCGTGGATGCCTGGAGGCATTCTGCACTGAGCGAGTCACTCAGAATTGCTTGATGCAATAGGCATGAAGGAGGGAAGTGAAGCCTCAGCCATTTTCAAGACTTTTCTCGAAACTCTCCCTATTCTCACATCTTTGACTGTGACAGGAAAGTTCCTATTTAGCTTTGACAGCAAAGGAAGGGGAGCAGGGTGCTGGCCTGAGACACACACCACAGGTAAGACAGACACCCTGGTAACCCTGAGTTTGACACAGCTGTAACCACAGCTGGGCTGTTCCTTGCACACCGAAGGGCCAGTTCACTAGCAAGTCCCACAGCATGGTGTGGGCAAGAATTGTCCAAGCTATTCTCCAAGCGTCTTAACAGCAGCAGGATATGCTAAGGTAAAGTAAACACAACAAACACACTAGTTGCTTAGATGTTTGCTCTCCGGCTGGGGCCTAGGGGGAGGTGTCATAGAGCTCTTTGTTTCAGCAGAGCTGAGCCAGTATAAGCAGAGAGTTGAGACAAAGTTAAATGCACAGTTGTCATCACAAACAAAAGAAAACACAACACTCCTACCTGTCCAAACCACATAACTCCTCCCCCTCAGAATCTCTTGCCAAAGGACCGAGAGATGATTTATACTGGCACACATGATCACTCTCCACAAACTTCCGTTACTACAAAGTACAAAGGGTGGTGAAAATCCAGGAACAACTGTTGATGCCCATTTCAGATGACTGGTTTTGGTGGTGAAGAATTTTGCACAAGCTATGCTTTGCATTTTCCTAGCACAGCACCATAGCTACTGCCTGGCTGCTGAGAGAAACCATGGGCAGTGCTGGGGATCCACAAGAACCTGGGCCAGTCTGATGGCATGAAAGAAGAGCCTAAAGTCCCTCAGATGTCTTCATGGTCCATCACTGTATGTTTTGAATTACCAGCTATAAGAGGGAAGCAGATTCACAATACAGTAGGAGGAGCAAAAGAGAAACAGTTCCATGTTTTTGATGGTTAAGTATCAGAGAAGCACGCTTGAGCCCTCGGTCACAATCACCAAACTCTGATCCTCCCTGCTGCCAGAACAAATATGCCACCTTCTATACAAGAGTTTCTGCATCTCTCCACAGCCCACTCCCATCATTTAGGATATGAAAATTTCTTAAAATGACTTTAATTTTTTTATAGTCCTGCAAGATTCAAATGCATGCCAATAAACACCTTTTTCTCCCTCTCAGTGTTATTCTCTTGTTACTAATTGAATCAACACTTTCACATCTAAAAGGAAAATGATCTCATTGTTACAGTTCTGACTCACAGGGGTCTAAGTTCAGTTTTCATCTCTATCGCAAACAGTCTATAAATAATCAGTCCAAGATCATTAAATTCTCATTAAAGTCATCAAAAGATAGTGATGTGATCATTAATGATCTTGGTGAAATTTATAAACCTCTCTCAGCTCACTAATAGAAAGCTGAAAGCAATACTGTACTGCTTGGTTTGAGGAGTTTAAAGCACGTGAGGTATAACTCAGCTGTCCACACACCCTTTTTCACACTGCAGCTCCTCCGAGCAGCCGCACTAAATCTCAGCGGCATACAGGAGAATGGTAAAACCCTGGAGAGAATATAGAATGGTTTGGGTTGAAAGGGACCTTTAAAGGTCATCCAGGTCAAGCCCCCTGCAGTGGGCAGGGACATCTTCAACTAAGCGTTGAAGGGCTCAGAGCCCTGTCCAACCTGACCTGGAATGTTTCCAGGGATGGGGCATCTACCACCCCCCTGGACAACCCATTCCTGTGTTTCACCACCCTCACTATAAAAAATTTCTTCCTTGTATCTACTCTGAGAAAAAAACTGGTAACTCAACTGCTTAAGGAAGATACTCTCCATAAAATAGGAGAAGAAAAACATTCCTCATTCATGGAAAGGAAAACCAAGATTCAGAGGGGTGAGTACAAGCACCTGATCACAAGCATTATGTCAACTTGAAACTCCTTAGAGTGTCCTAAATTGGATAACAAGAACAGAAGCCCTCAAAATGGCTGGCTGCTTTTGAAATTCTGTGACAAAGCTTGGGTAAACAAATAATTAAAGCTTGCACACAAACTGCAGTTTCTTCCGGCAAGATACAGCATATTATCTTCCTCCTCGACACAGAAAATCTTGGCAAAAGCCATGTAACCAGAAGGCTTAATTTCCTTTCAAGAGCTAGGTTTTCTGGGATTTGGTTACTTCTCAGTGTCAGAAATGCATTTTTTTGGTTTGGCTTATTCATAATTTTTAAGAACTGGATACACTTTTAGATTGTATATGATCTACTTTTGCTTCCTTGTGTTTATAAAGAAATTGGAGAGCTTATAAATTAAGACTCATGTTAAAATTAGCAACTTTTGTCTTGGCCTTTGACAAAGTATCTGGATTTTAAGAACCAGTAAAAAAAATTCCACTCTTCATCACTTTTTATAATATGGAAATCAGTTTTTTGACCTTAAACATTTTCATCTTATTTCTTTGGAAAATGTTCATATTGCAGTAAAACCGTATTCAGATTTGAAATATTTTAATTTTTAATGTAAATATTACACTTAATATTATTCCACAGAGAAACTGAAAATTTCAGGGGGAACGCAAACATGGATTCCCTTCCCAGGGAGAAAAGCTCTGTTTTCCATCCTGCTGTACAGACTCTTACTGGCAGAACCCTCTGCTCCAGCCATTTGTGAGGAGTGGATATGTTTTTTGTTGCAATGGAAGCAGAGGAGGAAAGAGAGAAGGGGGTAACTTTGTTGGGAATAGGCAGGAAAGCCAGAGAAATCAAGACCACAGACCTTCTCCCAGCCATGCAGTCTCATGTTTGTATTGCATGTTTCACTCTGCACATACTCTCACACCTCACAGCCTGGTTTCGTATTTGATCCAGAGCAAAGCTCGTCTCCATCATCCTTTGGGATGCACCTTTTTCTCTTGGTAAGCACCTCCCCCACTGCCCCCCTGATGAAGTACTGTCACAGCCTGGACACACCTGGTCAAGCACCATTATGCAGAAACCTCCGGCAGCGAGGGCAGCAGCGCATGAGGAGCTGCAGAGGTGTCACACCAGCTTCCCTTCCACAGGCAGGCCGTCCCCAGCCCAGGCACCCATGGCTCTCTTATCAGCACCGTACCCAGCTCTCCATAAGCCAGGAAAGCTTCATACTGTCAGACACTGATGAAGGATTACTGAATAAATTAACAGAAAGAAAATACATTCCTGAATAATCATAATTCTTCTGCCCTGAACTGTTTTGGAGTAGTCCCACTGCTGAACGTGGGATATCTACTCACATGTATATATATGTAACATCCTCGAATTAAATTTCTTTCAGGTTATTTTCTTATATCCCATATACACTTGACATACAAAGCACTAAATAGAGCAAGAAACTTCTCAATTCTCAGAATGGATTGCAAGGCTTTCTAAGAGAGCAGGTAGACAATCATATCCATACACAATCTCATACCTATGAAAATGCACTTTATAATCATGACCAAATCTGAGAGCAAGGCTTTCTAAAAAAAAAAAAAAAAAGAACCAAAACTGGAAGTCTACCAGCAGTAAAAATATTTACCTATGTTTACACCCTCTGCCATGAAAAGCTAGAAGGAAGTCAGATTCTTGTTCCAGTAACTGCTACCGAAGTGTTGTTGTGAGGTTACAGGACAGACCTTGAAGGAGGAAATAACTCACTTTATTGTTTAAGCATGTAAAGACCGAGACCAAATTATGGAGGTATATCTGGTCGGTATTTCTTAGGGCATAAAACAATGTCAGATTTTCCTGTCCCTAACTCCTTAAATGACCTGATACAGCTGAATCAGACCCGAATCTTCTCTTGCTGGGGAAGTGTCTTAAGTGACAAACGCCACACACGTTATCTAAATAAAACCAATTTTTGTTCTCTGTGGTCACCAGTTTACTGGACTTCTGATAGCATCTCTGCGAGGCACAAACTGTGAGAAAAGACTCATCGTACTGCATCAGGAACCAGTACAAGTTACCCAGGTAGCAGAACAAACACAACAAGGCAATAGTTTAGGAACAGGAAGAACCCAGGGGTCCTTAGGACAAAGTGGTCTTAAAACCTGAATAACACCATTTTGCATGGTCAGGCAGCCCTGTTATTTCACATACCACTATGTATTTAATGCCATGCTACAGTTTTATACAACACTGTTATGAGGGAACCACAGCCATGATATCCTTGTCTCCAAAGGAATTAAGAAATGACAATGGGAGGAAAACAGAGGGAGAGCAGACACCAAAGACCTAGCAACCTTACTATTTCCACAGTGACTTTCAAAAAACCGTCAAAGTGCTTCCCATCAAACTGTGGTGGGTTTTTTCCACATAGGTGAAGAGACGGTGCTTTCATCCCCTCAGAAAAAAAATGCTAGCCTTCAAAACAAAAATCTCGGAGCACTTGCCTTCATGATTTATGATAAGTTATTGTCATTCACTGTGGGTGGCAGCAGAGAAGGCTTGGGGAATTCCTGGGAAAAAGGAACTCTCCCAGTGCTTCATCTCAAATACAGCTCTTCCTGGTTGTAGTCTGCCAAAGACTGTTTTACAGTGTTTGCAATAAAGGTGCTGCAGGTAACTGGGGAAAAGCAGAACATTTGCCACAGTTGCTAAGTAATTAAAGTTTCTGCTAAGCCATTTTACTAGCTTAGAGGCTTTTAAAGACCGATGCAAAATCCATTTACAATTCAGTAACCTTGCTTCTTTGGAAACTACATATCATTCTCCTCTGCTTTGACAAGGATAGAAAAAGAACAAATAGTCCCTAGAATATCCAGGTATATTTAGATCGCCTACATTCACTTCAGCAGCATGATGTCTGATGGATGTGGTGCCATGGAGCATGACACAGATCTGTGTGAAGGATGTCATTTAGCAGCAGACAGACAGTCCAGGTTATTTACAGAAGAACTAGTGTTGTGTATTGTTTTGCCTGTAAAAATAGTACATATAACTCATAGTTGAGGTGTGAATAACGAATGAATCAAGATTTTATAGTTTACTCGGTGTGGCTGAGAAAAATAACAAGAGTTGTCAAGGTAGAGCAAGGAAATGCCTATGTTCTCCCCACAAATCTTCTGGTTGGTGTGCATGCTTTGGATGTCACTGTACATAAACCCTGCTCACAAGGCAGTAACGTGACTTGTTGAACCAGGGGATGTATGAAAATTAAACATGCTGCTTTCACTGCTACATCTAACCAAACTCAGCTCTTCAGTACATGAATGGCATGAATGCAAAGACTACGGGTGAACTAAAGCCCTTGCTAGAGACCAGCTCTAGCCCACAGCAGCACTTCAGCCACAGGGCCTGGCGCACTCTTTGGATTTTACTCAGGTAAATGTGTGGCACTGTGGTTGCAGTGAGTATTCCTATGACCTCTCTTTGTTGGGAATGCAGGCATGTGCCTTAACCATTTGCAGAAGGGAATCCAACAACTGAGCAACTCTCAAACTGGACCAAGTGCTGAGGTACTTACCTTGTTAGGATCTGGGCGGTCTAACTGGCCGGGGCAGTTTACTCAGCCTTTGCCTTTAATTGCTGTAACAAGAGGAAATAGGAGTTTCCAGGCCGCCTTACACCAAAGCAGTGCTTGTCCTTAACCTAGAAAGCAAGGTATATTTCAATAAATATTCTACCTATAACAAGAGGCCTAAATACTTAGCTTTGAGGTAATTTACCTTACCTCAAAAAAGCATGGGACTATCACTCTATTCCCTCATACACTTTCCAGTAACTATCTAGCCTTTGCCTGGAGAGATTTCTACAGTCAATAGTCCTTTATGTATGTCGGTTTTCAAAACAAGTAGTTTAACCTGGCTAGAGCCCAGAGGTTGGCTCTTCATGCCCACTAGCTTTACCTATGAGCACTGTGCTCTTTCTGCCTCCTCCCATACCTTCAAGTACTTTATCTCAAAGTACTGTGCTTGTTTGATTATTATTTTTTTACAACAATCTGTTAATAAAATAAATCAGTATCACTACATAGCAGGAATCTCAACAACAGATGTTAATTTGAGGAATGAATAAAATATCTGGGAACAGACTTCCACATCTGGTAACTGAGATTACATGATCCAAAGTTATTGCAGTGAAGGCTGAAATACAAATTAAATGACAGAAAAATCTCTACTCATACTGTGACTTTAAGGGGATTATATGGTGCCTTGAAACAGAGATGCTCAAATCCTGTAACTGAAACTGTCCTTGGTATAAAAATAATGCCTGGAAAAAACAAACGCAACACAGCACCATTTGACACCATACCTTTTTGACAAGGTGCACTCCAGTCAGTCTCATGGACAGAAATTAATAGAGTCAAATGAAAATTATTCAACACAAGGAGAAAAACTTGAGGAAATTCAGACAGCAGAAGAATTTCTGTGAGATGAGATCGCACATAGACAAAGAACAGGTGGGGGACCATCACACCAAAAGACAACTTGTCTAGTCAGTAAGAATAGCCAATGAGGAAGACCTGGCATCAAAAAACTGTAAAATCACATCTAGGAACAGAAGAAAGCATGTAAATAAAGTTGGGGAAGGAAGCAGAGAGAGAAGGTTTTGTTCAATAGACAGGAAAAGATGTAAAGCACATTTTATAATAAAATTACAACGAGCGTGTTGACTTCTCAGACTTAAGGATCTGTTTTCAAAACTGTTGAGTCTTGAGTTAAATTGGTGGAAATCTAGGGGAGTTTCTTTCAAAGATCATCAAAGGTGGAGTTCCTGAGGTTGAAGTCAACCACGCACGTAGTGCTTTGCTAGGCGTAACTTCAGCTCAGATTTGTTTTTTAATGTCCCTTTTCATCAACCACTCACCTGAATATTTTTGCAGAAGGAAGCAGCAGAATTAGTATATATGTAACCAAGTCAAAGGATAACGCTGAATTGTTTAACCTTGGTACATTCAACCAACTTCAAGATAAGAGCCTAGTGACAATTGCCATTCTTTATTGTTTCCCATGTAATAAAAAGTTAACAACTGAAAAGCCAGTGAGTCAGAAACAATGCTTTAAGGAGGGCCCTGCAGACATCTTACCTTGTTCAGATCAACCATCTCACTGTTTCTCAGATAGCATTTGTAAACAGATGGACTTCACACTTCTTTTTTGTACAAAAACATCTTTCTTCCCAGGCATGTGGATCTCTTGGGGAAAATTCTGGGATGCAAATAGGTTTTAGCAGTTTTAGCATTGCTCAGTGAATACACCGCACAGCTGTCACTGACTGTGACACAGGGGCTCTGCAACAACCCAAACAGGACGTTTTGTCTGGAGAACCCACCTAGCAAAGACAGCATTTTTCACTGCACTTCAGTTTGGGAAGCCAATTTTAAGAGCATGCTACAGAGATTTGATTTTCAGAGATGATGCAAGCTGTATTAGCTACAGACTAACTACATGGTGCCTCAAGAATATCTCTTTTTTCCCTCTGAGGCTGGGGATCAGCGATGATGACCAAACAACGTTACAGAACCCAGTAGAAAGTCACTCTTTTTCACTGACCTAAGTGCCATCTTGCCTGTCAGGTGAGGGAAATCCTGCTGCCATTTCGCTTTTGGACTTGGAGATCCTATTAGCCAGGATATATTAGTTGCTTTGACTGCACTACATTTAATCACAAATGCAAATGGACGTTAATACAGTTAGGAGACTACAAGTGCCTGGAGGGCAGTTAATCACCACCATTTATTGAACAGGCATTTTTGCATACACTGAACCTTTGAATGTTTGGGCTTGAATGCCTCCTACGTGACGTTTAAAACATCATCCATGAGCATCTGTGCTGTACTGTCAGCTGGGGCTAACCAGCTCTTGAACTAACATCTTGGGTGCAGTTTGAGCCTCTGATAGAAACCGGACTTGGTATGACAGCTTCTTATGACTACAGTGATTTTTGTGATTGCGTCAGGCTGGAGAAGACAGACAAGTCACGTTCAGTTTAGGATTTCTCAGAGGCACATAGCGACCTGATTTCTCCGATAATGCTTTCAGAGGTTGACCAGATGGCATTGTGAATGTAAGGTGCTTATCCCACAGCAAATCTCTGGCCTTCGCCACTCCCTTCGGGAAGATCAGCCTGAAAACATGGAATTAAATCCCCCACACCTGAAGATATTCATGGCCAGTGCCTCTGTAACACAAACAACCAGTGCTGAATGACAATTTGGAGAAATCCATATCCAGACACTGAATTTTTCTAGAAGACTCCCACCATTGAGACATTGAAAACAGAAGTAGTTTTTGGGAATTCCTTCTGTGCTGATAGCCCTGCTCTAAGATCAAAAGACAGAGCATGATGAAACAGTTGTGTGTTCAAGAACAATGTTGGTCATTCAATGGCTGACATAAGTCTCAAAATACTGAAGCGGTACTGGAAACTACAGACATACTTGTGTTGGAAACAACACCCTTGATTATGTCACTTAATGTGGGACTACAGCGATCTCTTTGCTCCCCATCAGCATTTAAAAAACATACTTGATGGGTCCTGCAGAGAAGCTAGCTGTGATGGAGACAACTGCTCACATTTAATAAGAACTGGTTCATCTGAGGCAAAAAAGACTGATGTCTAAGGGTGTTTTCCCCTCACCTTCAGCCTGCAAGAGGAGAAAGTAATTGCTAAGCTTTGGACAAATTCTTCTCAGAACAAACATCAGTAAAAACTGGATGTGAAATAGATCTGCATTCACCATCTGACAATAGTTTGCTAAAAACTGTTCATGAGGGGATAGGCAGTAACAACGCTGGACAAAACAGAATCAGGCAACAGATCTCCAGACTTGATCCAATGAACACTGAAGTCAAACAGAGTCTTCCACTCAGCTTTGGCAAGAGTTATCTTATAAGAATATATGAATCTCCAACAGGAAGCGTTGGTCCCTCTGCTTTTATGTTTCACCTGAATTTATCACTTGACATGACATTGTCCATGCAGTATTTTATTTTTCCTTGGCAAATGCCATCAAAAGAAATCGCCACTGAAGTCCCTACATTGGATAAGCAGAACTTCTCCAGAACTAAAATTCCGAATTCTTCAACTATATGTGGGCCCTTGCATCAGTCGTGGGCCACACAGTCCAGAAGGCTGAAAACCAAACAGCAAGAGACCCTATTACACCTTTCGGAATCATGTTTTGTATAAAGAATACATCATTTTATTTGTTCTAATACCCACTTTGAAAGAAGAGATAGCAAAACCTGCCTCTGGCTCAGCATTCCCTGTCAGCAGGGAACAGTTCTCCTGTGCCCCTGATAATTCATAGTGCTAAATAAGACAGACCAATTTGGTGTTAGCTGGTGGTATTAAGCTCCAAACAAAGCAAGGGGCCACCAGGCTCACTTAGCTAACAAGGTTAGACCAGGATCCAACATCTTCTCCGGCAGGCATAGGGATAATTCAGAAACATCTTTATTGGAACTTGAAGGCTGTGCAATTTTCATGCTTGACAGCCGAATGCACACAAAACCACAAGATACAAACAAATGCATCTGTCAGCTTGGACAAGCTAAATTTACTACTTTATATCAGCATACAGCTTGTGTACTTTGAAAAGCCACTGAACAAGTATGTTTCTCCTCAGGTAACACCAAACAAATATACATAGAAGTGAAAGGAAAACAAAAGGAAGAATAGATGCTGGTGAGTGAAGCCATGATCAGATGGTAGCTCTGTTCTACCACCTGAGGAACGTGGCCTGGTCCATAAAAGTCAAGCTCTGTTGAAGCTTGACTGAAGGAATGTTGAAGCTTGTTGAAGGAATCACCTTCAGGGGCTGACACATGACATCCTGATACCCCTAGACGAGGCAAAAATGCTTGTTTGGTCAACAGTCACAATTGGTGCTGAAATAATTCGAGGATTCCTGCTTTAAGTTTGTTCAGTCAAGACCAGAACCTCCGACAAGTAACATTTTTAACTTGAATAGCCCTCAACCTTAGGTTGAGGCCTGTCTGGAAAACTGAGTAAAAATACTCAGGTGTTTTGGATGATGCCCCCGTATCCCCCCAGACACCCAGAATATTTATGTAATTGTGCTTGTGGTCTTTGGGGCATATGTTTTTGCTACCAGAGAGAATGTTTTTTCTGAAGGAGGATCACACTGAAGCACACTGGCTGGATGGTGTGGGGCAAAGAGAAAAATCGTACAGCATTTTTCAGGTACAAAATAAATAGGCTTAAGGTCACATTAGAGAACAGAATCCTCATACCTGTTAGCAATGCTTTATACAGAGCTGTAAACACACATGGCCATATTCAACAGAGTAAAAACCCTGCTGCAAACACATTTCATACCAAAAATGCTTTTTACATTTACTTGTCATTTGTATTCTACGGATTCCTTCTGTGAGCTGCAAAAGCCAAAGTAGAAATAAAATATATTTGCCTAGTGATCAGCAGCAGAACAATCAAACACAGCTCCTTCACCAACCTCCTGACTCGGATCTTGCGAGGAGGACTGGCAGCTCCTTTATCCTCAATAGAAAAATGCTATGCATGGTCAGCTCTTCAAAAATAGGAAGCGGAGAGTTAGATCTATCTAATCTCAAAAGCAATAAAAAAATAAAGTAATAACAAGCACACAGAAGACCCAGAAATCAGTTCAGTTGCTCAGTACGATAGAAACATTGCCAATAAGAGAACATGGCCACATACAAGTGCCCGTAAACTTGACCCCTTGGAATTGCATTTGCCTGTGTGGGTTACAACAGGCCTCTGACTGTCCCCATTCAACTCCCCCAAATTCTGAAGGGCACTGAGACCACTTCTATCATACTGAAAGCTATATTAAGAGAAGCAGTACTTGAATACTGAGGGAAAAATTACTATTGGCAATCTGCAGTTTGCCCAATAGCAGAAGGCCTTTCTACTCCTCCGCTAGAAGTAAAAAAATCCCAGATTTATGAACATCCAAGTAATTCTGGTTTAAGAACTCACCCCAGGCAGAGAAATAGCAGCATATGCAGGGAACAGTTAGGAAAGGACAGAAGATACATGAGTGAAGACCCCAAACGCTTAATGATGTCATTAATGATGTCAGCAGAGGGTGCTTCAGTTTTTCTGTTATTCAGCCCTTTGGTGTTATTCCTAGCATTTATTTCGCACTCCAGTAAGTTTTGTTTATTGAGGTGATCATACAACTCAGGTGTCTTAAAAGAGCAGCTGCCTTCTGGCTTCAGGAGAAAGAGATTTAAACGGATTAGCCTTAACACCTTTTCAGTACATTGTTTAATAACTACCTGATGACAACCTTCTAGGAAGTCAAAGAATAGGCCCCTTTGCTTTTAAAACCAGATTTAAACCCCTAGATGAGTTACTGAAGAGCTTACCACTGTACTTGAATCTGCTCCTTTACCACTATTTTAACAACCTGCTTATCTAGTTTCTCAGCCCTTTCTAAACGATGTCTTTCTCATTTGCTAGAAATTCACTTCCAAGTGGATTTCAAACACTGAGAGCAAAGGCTGCAGGAAAAATAATCATGTGCCTAGCTACAAAGAAAATCCTTCTGTCAATATGAAATAAATCATTCATAGAAAAGGTTAAATATGCATACATACTAGTAACTAGAAACAATAACATCATCCCTTCCCCACCTTTTAGGCAATCCAAAAATGCAAAATGAAGTGATTCAGCCAACTCTCCTCTTTCTCTTGAGAAGCTAAATCCCTGTTCGGTGCAGAAGAATATGCAACTGACACAAATGCCAGTGGCAGCCAGACAAGCTTTGCCCAACTTTAGCTGCCAGACAAACATTAACAAGATGAAGGAGCCTGAGTGAATGAACAGTACTGACTGAAGCCTTTCCCAAACAAAAAATAAAAGTAATATATACTCATGTCCTATCTGTGAAAGGAGAGCCCTCAACCAAGTAAAGCACTGTGAGATGTGGTGGCAGGCAGACGCTTTTCATCCCGCTCTCGGTCATTTTAACTGCGGAAGGGGTCCAGGAACCATCGGAGGCCTTGGCGGAGGACAACGCTTACAGTACTTCCTTATTTTCATCGAAGTCATTTTGAAATTTATACCTGTAAAACAAAGATGGAAAGGAGAGAAAATGGAGAGGGGTGGTTAATTGTGGCTGTGGAGAATGACACAAAACTTTAATACCTGAAGCTGGGCTGTGTTTGTATTGGCAGGCTTAGATTATCAGTGCTTTGAAAACAGAGGGATGTGATGGTAATTTTATTTTTTTTTCTCTTCGTAAGATTGCTGGAGTCCACCCATTCCCAGCATATTTTTTTTCCTTGTACTGAGGCTGCACAATCACTGAACATATGATTGCTGCTTCTGTAAGTTTCTGCAGTCAGATGAAGGTCTTCATAGACACAGGGGCAGTGCTACTCTCTCTCCAGAGCTCGAGTCCCACAATCAACACATAACACAGTATCTTCTCCTTAATATCATCATATTCACCATCTTTCCTAGACAGAAGCCAAAAGCTGACAGTGGCTTGAAACATTTGGTTTCTGGGACAGTAATTGTTTCTGTTGGAAGAAAAACATCCTAGGAAATCAGTGGGTTTGCTTCACAAGAATTAGCCAGTGTGGTTAAATTATTCCCCTCCTTAAGGCATGCTGCGTTAGCCTCTGAATGGCTTCACTGCTTCCCCCGGGCACACGCCTGGCATGAAGAGCAGTGAATAACACCGAAGAACCATCAGGGTGCCTCGCCTGCAGATTGTATATGGCAAGTAATGTGCCCCTAGAAAATGCAGCAACATGGAAGCACAGGTCACTCAGAAATCTCACAACAGCAACAATACAAAACCGAGCCGACAGTGTGCCATCCCAGTCCAGGACTGAAACAAAACACTCTGTTTCTCTTTGGGTAGTTGCTGCATTAGGCCTAAGCTTTGATATCTGCCTCTGGGTAAGAGTCGAAACGGATTCAGATCAAGCATTTTCATATAAGCAGATCTGTAACAGAGACAAGCAGCCATGTGCGGCAGGCAGGTGCGCCCTGTACGAAAGCAAATAAATAGCAATCCCTGACCTAAAAAAGAGAGCCCCAGTGAGCAGGTTGGAGTGCTCAGAACCAGGGCAGAGTCTAACAGGGGACAAGCCAAGATCATCAAGTACTATTGGGTCTGCAGTAGAGGGAGGCATTTCAGATTCCCTTTGTAGGAGATCTTTGCAGTGCTTTTACAGATTTTAATGGAGTGCTTCCTTTGTACTTCTTTCTTCCCCTCTGCATAGTACCTTCCATTGCTCTGCGAGACCGGTATCACTGTATTTTACCCATGGGAAACAGCAGCCTGTTTTCAAAGGAACATTCTCTTTGGAAGCACTTTTTATCAGAAAGAATATATGGATATTGCATGAGAAAAGCCTGAACGCCTGCTGTTTTGTTATAGTAGAAGGTACCTCAGACTGAAAAGTAACAGCTACACTCATGGCAGGGAATCTCAGTACTTTGGAAAGGCTATAGGTTCAGCCAGCTGGGACACACGCTCTGTCTCAGGCCAAGAGTGATGAGAGCCACCTCTGTGCGTTCAGCACTGCATTCCCCAGTCCTTCTGCATGGGCCGGGAACTCACAGTTGCTGCTGTGGATTGTTTATAGCTGAAGTCCTCAGTTGCTACTACACCTGCCAATTAAATAGGAAAGGGGCCCCAAACAGCTATAAACCCCTGACCCACAGGCATAAACCTGCAATGTGTTCACTGCCCCTGAGACCAGTAGGGCTCTGCCTATAAAACAAAGCACAGGCTGACTGGAAAGGAAGGAAAAGCACCACATAAAGGAAGACTACAGAGAAACACAAGGATTTCCACCTGGGTTATCTAAGCACAAAAAAGAATAAAGCATGATGGGGCCTGGCTCTTTTCAGTAGTGCCCAGGGACAGGACAAGAGATAATGGGCACAAACCTGAACACAGGAAGTTCCATCTAAACATGAAGAGGAACTTGTTTCCCATGAGGGTGGCAGAGCCCTGGCACAGGCTGCCCAGGGAGGTGGTGGAGTTTCTGTCTCTGGAGACATTCAAAACCCGCCTGGACACGTCCCTGTGCAACCTGCTCTGGGTGACCCTGCTCTGGCAGGGGGTTGGATTAGATGATCTACAGAGTCCCTTCCAACTCTACCATTCTGTGATTCATTTGAGGTACTTTATCAGCTGGAACGAATTTGCTGGGAACTTCAAATTGGTAATTTTATGATTAAAAGATTAGAAGAGGGTAAATAAGCAAGTAGGAAATAGACTATTTTAGATCAAATTCAATACCTTTAAAGTTTAATGAAAGTTATCAGCTAGCCATTTTAATAAATTCAGAAACTTTTAAGATTTAAAGTGTTATCCTAAAGAGTGTACCTAGTCCTTTTATCCTAGAATTGTTCATGGTTTGGCTTTTTTACTGGGGTCTCACTTAAACCAGGGATACTACAGACGTACAGAAAGAATCAGGCTGAGTGCTTCTGGACTAGTGATGGTGCCAAATCACCACAATCAGGATATAGGAAAGTGGACAAGATTGCCAAGAGATAAAACTGTAATATTTACACATGGAGAGCACTGGTAATGATGGCAGAAGTTCCAATAACCGCTTTAAGAAACACTGATTCTTTCTGCAGGAAATTGTCCTTTTGCTATCAAAAGTAGCTTTAACTAGAACTGGAAAATTAGATTAAATTCTTCTATTGCACATCAGAACAAGAAGCTAAGTTAACTCCCAGATGACTTACTCCCTCCTTGCATTATCTTGTTCCAGAGCCAAGCAAATGAAACTGGTTGCAGCCTTGTGCAGGTACACAGGGTGTTTCTTCCCAATCCAAACACTCAAGAAGGTGATTGAGAAAAGAGAACAATTTGTCAGTGGTACAATGAAGATAATAATCACCTGCATGGAAAATTCTGCAAAGTTTGCACGTGGAAAAACCTCTAAGTGCTATGATTTATCTATAATGATTACCTAATTAATGTAATGAAACTGTAAATCTTATTACCTTTATGCGCTTTTTTGTTGAGCTTGTGCACTTTTGAGCAGCAGCCTTTTTTATCTTTCTGACCTAAGAGTGAAAAATAATATTTTACCAGTGAACACAGATAATGCAAATAGCTGTACATATACACCAAACAGGCTAGAGTCCACAGACATTTTGATTACTGTTGAAATCCTTGAACAGAGAGATCTGTGAAACAAAGGATCATCATGACTGAATTTTACATCTGTGCATAGCTTTGTCCCTAGAATGGAACAGGAATTAATTTGTTCGTTCTTTTCCATCACTAGTAGATACGCCAGATACATTGTCAAGATGTCATATGTTGGCAGGCAATAAAAGCAGCAGATTCCAGCTGTCTAAACCTAAGAAAGAGACTCTGCACTCTTTTTAGAGTTACATCACTTAGTGAAAATAAAATAGATTACCCCTTCCCTCCCCCCCCCAAAGTATCTCTGTGTCCATATGCACAGGAGGGTAGAATAAATTGCTTTGAATGGGCAAAGCCATTTAATTATTCCCTCCCTACTAGACCTAAATAAGTGAGCTGTTGGTTGTGCTTGACACATTATGTGCCGGACTCATTAAAGGGAGAAGAAAGGTTGACTCTGGAGCAGAGGTGGAACAGAAAGGACAGAGGCAGGTGATTTCTCATCAACAAAATCTCACATATGCTCAGTGTTTCTGGAAATCCCTGTTCTACAGCCAAGGCTAGTGATGTTGGCTGCTGTAGCATCCAAGAGGTTTGAAGTGTCTTGTCACCATCATTTCATTCTAATGTAACAGGTTTTACACAAAAAGTACATTCATCTTGCACACCCAGGTACTTCTACTTTCCCATCAGCGTGTTTATGGATAAGGGACAGTGAGTGTCCTCTGCACACCTCCTCACCACCTTCTGAGTCAGTGATGCACCAAACCCCTAGGGTGCACATTAACAACACGGAACATTATTATAGGATCCTGATTGTATTCATTTGGGTTTTAGTTAGTGTTGCTGTCTCCTGTCCTTCCTGGACAGGCTTGTGCTATGTTCCTGAAGACACATCTAGGTATTCCCCAGCTTCCTTTGTACTATTCCTTAGGTTTCCCTCAAGGGGGTCGGGAAACATGAATAAATAAAAATATAAAATGCAAGGGGAGCAGCAGCAGGACTTCAGGTACATATACGATGACATAGTTCTAGCATTCGTTTCCCTCACCACAGCTTTGGGAAACAGTCCTAAAACTCAGAACAGACTCTGGTAAAGGAGATATCTGGGCAGCCGACTTGACCAGTTTGAAAGACATTTTCCACATGTTTCTCCACACTCCTATTTACACATAAAGTGATTCTTATGAGATTTGTAGAATGCACGAAGCACAGCAAATCTCCTACTCCTGACCTTTGGACATTTAGCTTACTTGTTTTTCCTTATCTCATACTCATTCTCTACATATTGTGTAAAATAAACACCATAGAAGAATCACAGTGGGTCTCCGAGATCTATAATATCAAACATCAAATTTGAACAGGTAACTCTAAAAGTTACACCTCTGAATTTTAAAATCCTACTCAACTGTCTCCCTGCAAACCCAGAATGACATCTCCAGAGATGTGGCTACAGACACATAAAAACCTCTGTTTTTAAGATTTAAACTGCTCTGTGAATTTGTGTGCTTTGGAATACTGCAAAATGGTAACTGGGTGCTACAAGGTAGCACAGTAATTAAAGTGTGGAGTATCAGTGATTAAAAAAAAAAAAAAAAGAGCCAAGAGTGATTGAAGGTCAGAAGAGCTACTCTCACCCGTTTCACTATTCTACAAAGTACTTGGCATTTAATCCAGTTCTGGTGACCTGACTGTTTCATAAGGGTAGAAACTTTTTCCATTAACATATTTCTCACTATTCAGAAGATCTAATATTTTATATTGGCAGATAGTTATCTACTGGAAAAATACAAATGGAACTTTTTTCGAGAGGTGGGTTTCAGAACACAGATTAAGGTAAAAATTAATCATGCTGTACTACATGCAACAGGCAGTAACAGAGAGGAAACACTACCGTACAAACCAAAGCATTGCTATGCAACCACATTCTGCAGTCTATGTCTTTTCCTAAATTATCTCCTTTCCTTAATTAAAATCAACATAGAGAATGAGCATTTTGTATCACAAAAGGAAAGAAGAGGAAGAGAAAGGAGACAATTAGAAGAATATACTGTACCTTCTGCAGTAAAGGCATTGAGACACAAAAGGAGGACAAACAAAAATCCACAAAGCGTGAGGAGCTTCATCCTTCCAACTGGTCAGGAGATGTCTTCAAGGAGGCTGAAGAAGTTCTGGTCTGCCTCCAGCGTAACCGTACCTTTTTATAAGGCTGGTTGAAAGGAATGCTGCATTCAGAATGGGTGGAGATTTGGCCTTTGTATTGCACTTCAAGGGATGAAAAGAAACAGCCTTTCCTATTATGAGAAGCAGTTTACTCAACAAAGTCAGGAAGCTGCTAGCTGTATAAGACAGTGTCCTACCGGTCAAAAAGAAGCACATGGCTTTGAGTATTAGCATGTACAGGGATGCTCTGATGTAGAGTGTTTGTCCTGTGGTTCACAGCAGCCTCCTTAGGTGACCTCGTGTGCTCCTTTGGGTGCTGGGAAAGGCAGAGAGCAGCTGAAAGGAAACTGTGTGGACAGTGAGCTGGAACTGAAAAGGTAAACCAAATGCAGATTTAAATCAAAGCAGTTGCCAATGTGGTGTTAACATAATTAACAAGACAGCTGGTTAAGCAGCAGATTGCTGAGTTTATTATTAACTTCTCAGTATCTATCATGTCTGGATAATTAAGTCTGTTACAGAGATTCCAGTTAACAATCAAGATTAATATGTCCATCAAATTCAACATGGTATCAAAGTTCAGAGAACATGCATTAAGAAAAAAAAAAAAAAAAAAGAGTCCTGCAAGCAGGGATCAACTGCAGCGCGCTGAGACTCTTAAATAATATGAAAGTTTAGGTTTGGCAGCATCTAATTCTCACAGCATATTCTGGTAAGATTTGGGTCTCAAATACCAGAAAACGCTGTGAGCTATGCAGCGTTAAGAGCTGGGAGCAGTACCTGGAAGCCGCTCAGACTTGGAATTGCAGCAGGACAGAAGGCTTCACTCTGCTGCACATACATCACCCTTCTTCACCTGGCCCCCAGTTTTCAAAGCTTTCATATTTCAGGTTTTGGATTTGGCTTGTTTCTTGCACTGAGTCAGCAGCCTTCCAGATCAGGTCACCCCTTTATCTACGAATTTTAGTCCCAAAAGCTTCTCTCTGCGTTCCCACCTAGCAATATCCAAATATTGTAAAGATTGCTAATGCCTGACAGTCTTTTTTTTTGCCAAGGCCGACATTAGTGAGGCTCTAGGATCAAACCACTAACAACTCTTGTTACAGATAGCATTATCTTCAAAGTGCTTTATAAAGAGCCCGGCCTCACCATTGGCACACCTCAACCGTTCAGACTGTAGTAAGATTTTTAGTTTACATCGTTGCTGAGCTTCCCAGAAAATACTCTTACAGTTCAGCCAATGACGCATGGATAAAAGAATGGCACAATAGAGTGACGATGGCGGTTTTATGGACTCAGGCTTCTTTTGAAGAGTTGACACATATGGATATGAGCCCTCATCTTGTACTTTTAAAATCAACATTTTCGATGGTTAACACAGAATCAATCCTTTAACTTGTATAGAAGTTCTGTACTCTATAGAAATGGTTAAAGCTCTCATGCCAAAAAACCTCATTACTTATTTTGACCATTTTAAAGCTTTTTACTCCCCAAACCGATTTTAATGTCACTGATTTTAAGGTGGTTATTTCTCTGATTTACACTTTAGGTCTTCTGATGCTTCTCTGTTAACAAAGAACTACCATCTCCCACTCCCCGCTCCCCCAAGAATGACTCTGTTGCTCTTAGGATATCTTTGTTGAAAAGAGAAAAATAAAAAAGGAGAATCACATCACTGAGTGCATCTCAGGTCTGCCTCGGAAAATAGCAGCTGCCTCAGTCAACTGGCTTTCCTCCTTAAATATAAAGGTGAAGTAAAAATGAAAAAAAATCTCAAAAAAGGCATATATTAACTCACACCTATTAAGACTTTATACCTCTGCTGGTTTTGGCTGGGGTAGAGTTAATTTTTTTCGCAGTAGCTGGTATGGAGCTGGTTTGGATTGGCACTGGAAACAGTGTTGGTAACACAGGGATGTTTACGTTATTGCTGAGCAGCGCTCACACAGTGTCAGGGGCTTTTCTGCTCCTCACCCCACCAGCGATGGGCTGGGGGGGCACAAGAAGCTGGGAGGGGACACAGCCGGGACAGCTGATCCTGACTGACGACAAGGAATATTCAATGCTATGTGATGTCATGCTCAGCATATAGAGCTGGGGAAGAAGAAGGAAATGCGGGATGTTTGGAGTGATGGAGCCCTGCTTTCCTGCAGATGGCTGAACACCTGCCCGCCAGTGGGAAGTAGTGAATGAATTCCTTGTTTTGCTTTGCTTGCACGTGTGGCTTTTGCTTTACCTACTAAACTGTCTTATTCTCAACCCATGACTTTCCTCACTTTTACTTTTCCAATTCTCTCCCCCATCCCACCAGGGATGAGAGCAAGTGAGCGGCTGTGTGGGGCTTAGTTCCTGACTTGGGGTTAAACCATGACAATACCTAAAGATTTTTTTATGTCTTTTTAGCTTTAAATAGAACCATCACCTTCTCTTCCTGTGCGCATGATGAGAAATAAAAAACAAATACAGAAGAGGAAAGTAACCAGGTGAGACGGGAGACAAGTTGCATAAGAGAACATCATCACATGATGGCTACTGACATTTCTGGCTATGTTCATTTAATTAAACTGGAAAAGTGCTGGAATGTTAAATGCACTACAGCTGCTGCCAACACCTACCTCAAAAAAGACATTTTTCTTCTGAAATATTTACAGCAGAATATTGGCAAGAGAAGTGTTTACAAAGACTTATTTTTCTAAATATAGATAACTGCATTGTAACTTTACCACCCACCCCAAGCATGTGCTACTGATGCCCTGTTTGTTTTCTGCTTGGAAGAGGCAGGCTGCTACTCGGTCTCTGCTGTTACAACAATCCAAGCCTTCCAGCTATTGTGATGGGAACTGAGGCAAACCTGAACACTTACCTCTGCATGCCAAATACCCCTCAGAGAGGAAATGGAGCAGGTGGTGGTAAGCTCTGCTGTTTGCCCAGGGGAACAGTTTTAAATGGTTTACACTTTTGCCTTTCAGTTTGCACTTGTTTGGAGAAGCCAAATCAACAGCTTACTTAAAAGCTACTGTGCCAAAATGAGCACAAAGGACTTTGCCAGGTGAGTCCGAAGTATTGCCCACAAACCTCCCCAAGTCTGCTTGCTACCAAGGGAGACTGCCATTATCTCCACACCTTGGTTGAGCAAATAGGAAGATGTTACCTGCAAAGTGTTTTTAAGCCCTCAGACCAGAGAGGACCAGTGACCGCTACTTCAAACTGTGGCAGAACAGTCCATTCCTGTATTTTCTCTTCTCCAATGTGTACAGCATCTGCAGCCTGCATACTCTCATCCATTCTGCTGAAGCCACATCACCTTCTATAAGAGAAACTATCCTTAGTCTTATGTTATTTGAGTCTTAATCTTTATTTCACATAACCTGCCTATAACCTTTGCCATTACTGGCTGCCTGCGTCCCCTCCTCAGCATGTCTGTGCCAGCAGCTATGCTCATTTAGGTTACCTTTTTAAATATCTCCTCACCTGGTGTTTGCATTTACCTGTAGTTTCTGCCCTTGAGTCTGTTCTATTTTCATATTGCTTTCTTCCCTTCTGTCGCTTCCATACCTTTTTCTTTCTCTATCATCCACTTCTGCCCCGGTCTCCTATTTTCTTTATTATGACCTGGTAATAGGGGAACAATATTTTGTATTGCAACTGTTTAACTGATTTTATCCCCCC
>VXBO01010457.1:96006-115389 GCA_013400135.1 Rhinoptilus africanus | reverse complement strand
CCTCTTTTTTCCCCAAGGCATGACTCTGGTTATTGGTAGAAATACTTCAACTTTCCAATAAATACAACTGCGTGAAAACTAAGTGTTCTTTTTTTTGAATGAGTCTCAAATCATATATATGCTTAGACTCTACCATTATTCCTCATGGGAGAGAAAGCTCAAGCATGATGTGGGCCAAGTTGTCCATTCAGGATAATCTCTCACACTACACTGTGACTAGAAACCTGCTGATGCACACATCAGGCTGAAACAAGTTAGCTTTTGAAGTCTTCTAACAAGTCGGAGCTCTTCACTGAGAGACAGAAAGCGTTGTCTCTCCCTCACCAGCCTCCCCACTGAGCTGAAGCTGCCCTCACCTGCTGCCAGGAAGCCCCAAACCCTCCCGTTTCGGTTTCACAGCACACCCTCGCTGCCTGGCTACTCATCACAACGTTCACCTTGCAGTAGCCACGCCAATTCCCATCAATGGTCTTCCTGAAACCCATATATTTCAAGACTACTTCCCTGTCCCTCCTCATGACTGCAGATTTCCATTCCCTCCTTCTTTTGTATAAGCAAGCCTTCTGGTCTATATATACCAACAAATACATCCACATTCTTCAGAGTGACGTGTCTAGTTATGGCAGGAAGGACAAAAGTGGCTCAAGTTAATGTGGGTTTTGTTGTTTGGTTTGGGTTTTTTTTAAATGTGCTATCTACTCAGGTGTTTTTTAAAATCCCCTGCTTTTCAAGGGGACTTTCAGTATCACAAATATACTAAGGAACACCACAGCTATGGCAGAAGTTGAACCTGCCATTAAATCAGCATCTCATAGATTGGGACTACAATGGACTGCAGTATCCCCCCATGCACTATGGAGGACATTGATTCAGAGTGCATCAAATAATCAATTTTAAATTATGATTTTAAAAATCAGATTTTAATATCCACTCTTAATTTTGTTCCCCTTTTGGACACATTCATTATTTCCCTAAGGAAACGTTCAAGTCTGGTTGATATAACCATAACTTACACATCAATTTCTACAAAATATGGCCTTTGCCTACAAGGCACTACTGCTTTTTGCATATCTGAAGGAGGTATAAACACTTCTTTTCACATTCACAGAGCTCAGTACATACTTACTGTGCTTTCAGCGTTCATAATTTTAATACATTAGATTCACCTGCTAGAGAATTGGTAAGTTTTTAATTTGCGATTTTTGCAAGGCTCTGCTCACTTAACTCCTACCTATAGAGCTGACAGTCTCCCTTGTTTCCCTGGCATTCATGAACTCCCTGCTGTTGCAGTAGAATGAGCTATTCTTTGATGTTACCAGCTCTACCCTTCCTTCCTCCCTTCACTGCTAAGATCCCATGCAAGCGTTGTGAGGCTAGCATAAACACCACAAGGTCCACAATTACCACAAGGGCTAATTTTTCTGCCTTCCAATATTTTTCCCAGCTGCTCCTTCATAATGCCAGACAGTAGTGGTAGTAGAGGCATTCCTGACCCCGTCTTTGTCAGAGCTCTTCCTCTGCCTTATGCCCTTGATTGTGTTGCCTTCTTTCCCAAAGGGCACACATCCCTTTGGCTCTCAAACACGTGCTATCTAGTCCTCTAACTGCCCTTTTTGAAAGCATGTTCAGCTCGTTTCTCACACCTGCTAATTCTACATTTCCTTCCTTTTCAGCACTACAGCCAGTGCTTCTGTGTTGTTACTTATACGTATATGAAAAGGACCACTGGCACACCTAATTATGACCATAATCTGCAGGATTTTTTGCGGGTCCAGGCATGACTCAATGATATGTAAACAGAATATGGCTAAAAATCCCCCACCTTTTACAAGAATTCCTTATTTTGTGTGCCAAAGAACACTAGAGACAAGGCGTATGTTTACCCTGCAATTAAATTAAAATCTGATCCTAGATATTGACTACAGCAGATGTTTCTAAGGATTTCTATGATGTTTCAAATAATTGTGCTTTAAATCATGATCTAAATAAGCAGCTGCATAATTTTTAATAATTTAACTTTTTTAACAGGCATATAAATCTGTAATTTTCCTAAGAAAGAGTTCTTCACAGTCAGCAGGAAGACGACCAGACCTGACCCCTGTACATATTTCCAGCTGGCACAAAGAATACAGAATGAAGTTTAGATCTCACCTTATGAAAAATATTTAATGTAATTAGCTTTGCAACTTTCATCAAACTTGTCCCACCTCTTAACGCTGCTGGAAACTGAGAGGTGACATGTACTGGCCTTCATAAAACCTATATAGTAGTACACCTATAAAACAGTAACAGTTGGCATGCCTGATGCCTTTCTAAAACTTGAATTGCTCTCCAAAAGACAAAGATGATTCCTCCCTATTTCTGCTGACATTAGAGAAGGACTTTTTTTTTTTTAAATCTTCCATATTTGAAAAGAATCTGGTAAGGCAGATTATTTATTCTTTGATAAATGATCTTCAGTTTATGGCAAACTTAGAATTTAAAAAAGGTTGCCATAAGTTCACTTTGAATTTTGAAACAGACTCATTTTGAAAAAAGAAAAATGCATTTAAATAACCCTGCTACATAGTATTTAAGTAAGAACTGGATTTTTATTTCAACATTCAATCATCTCATTGACCTTCAGTCACCATAATAAAGTGAAGACGCGTTCTTACAACACAGAAGACAGAGTACCTCAATCTGTGGTGGCCCTTGGCGAGGATGGCTGTTCAGACCTGTTATATGGCACTGTAAGGGCAGCTGCTACAATGGCAAGTAACCTGCTGGCACAAGGCTCTGAGAGCAGTCATTAACCCAGCATTCACCCACCCCCATTTTACAGCCTCTGAACACATGTATAACACAGAACCGACACACTCTAGAAACACAAATGTCTCATTCACATGCACCCAACAGGCTCAGAGTGATGACTTTTAGCTCTAACCACCTCTCCTGTGCCAACGATGAATAGGAACGGGGTCAGACAGACATGCTGTCTTTCTTAGTTCCTTCACTCAGCTTTGACCCAGTTTGGTCATCATAATTAAGCTTCTGAACAAATCTTTAGCACTACTGTAAGAAATTTCTTTTTACTAACTTGTACACAGGAGCTAAGCTTTAACTGAAAGATAGCGGTGGGGTTTTCTGTGTGAATGAGCAATCTTGTAATATATTATATATTCCCACTTCTTGCTAGTGGTCTGAACACCAAAAAGAATTAGTGGAGATCTGTTTTTTAATCACCAGTTTCATTTAGAGAAACAGCATGACAAATCATCTTCTTGGAAACTGAGTTAGCCAAGAAGGAATCTGCCTGGGGCAGGGAAAAACCCCAAACGAAAAAGAGCTTCTGACCACTATCAGAAAAAAACCCCCCACTTAAGACATTTTAATAAAATGTACAGTGGTCTAGGTATCTATGAAAGTACTGGACTTCTTCCTAGACTCTAACTGACCACCACAGCAATGGTGAGATTGCAGAGACATGATAATTTACTTGTATCGAGGCAATGGATTTGAGTTACAGGTCTTCATTTACTGAGTGCAAGCCTAAAATCACTGCAGCATCCCACCCAGACTGGACACAGGATGGTACACATCTACCATCACTACCAATTCACATTATTCCTGACTGCAGTGATGGCTCACATCCAGAGACGAAGATCACTTTTTCCTCCTAAGCAGCACAATGCATCCTCATCCATCACCATCTTTTCTAACAAAAATAATGCCCCCCCTCAAAAAAAAGTGAAAATCCCAACAAGCTCAAACTGCAAAACCAAAGAAGAACAACTGCATTTCTTAAAGCAATACATCCCTTCAGGATTTCTGAAGAACTTGTAAGAGCAAGACCAACTTAACAGATTCCTTCCCCCACCCAAGACAATGTAAGGAAACAAAATTCCAGCTATGTTTGCAAAATATTTGAGCTGGAAGGGAAGAAATATAAGCTGACCTGAAACACAAAAAGCTCACTCTCCTATCATTTGTCTCTTACAGAGACGGATTCAGACAACACTTGGGCTCTCAAGAAAAGCTTCATCAGGGTTCTATCCCATCAAATTTCCAGCTAAAAGTAAAACCATTGTTGATGAAGTACGTGGTTTTTTTCTTCCACTCCTTCCTAGCCACACAAATACAAGTGACAATAAATGCTTTGGGGGACAGACTGTGTTCATTGCATTGAAATGGTGCCCAGTGAACTGGATCATGGAATTTTAGCTCAGGCAAGCTGATACCAGTAGCTGACACTAAATCAAATGACGCAATATCCTCCTCAGACAAATGTCTCGCTGTAGACGCTGTTAGGAAGAAGTTGAAACTCATACCACTATAGAAATACAGACCACCTTAGCCTCTAACCACCTTAGTTCATGTTCTGGACTTCATATTGCCAACTTATTTTGGTGATGTTAAATGATCAGTATATGCACAACATACAGAAAACCCAGGAAGAGGCCACAGTGGCCAAGTACGCACTCATAACGACAAACTCCCTCTACTTGCCCTGAAATCATTTCCTGACGGATCAGTACAGACAGGGTTTACCCATGTTTTTAAGAAAGAGATCAATATGCAGATCAATCACAAAATCTTTCCAGAAGCCCTAGAGGCTGACAGCTGCACAGTGTTTTCTGCTTTGTAGGCTTGCCAGATGAATTAAACGTCTTATCTACTCAGGAAAAAGAATGAGATGCTTGCCCAGACATTTGTCATTGTACCACTTTGTTTCCTCACACTAAGTTTTCTGGAACTAAGTATGGGGCAACCAGACTAGTTATTTTGTACAAAAGACCCAATAGTGTCTTGTATTCTTCTATCATCTTTCTGAAAGAAGGAAAAAGAGCTTTTTCAACAGCAGCTGAGAGTGAAAGGATAAATCTTTTAGAGCTCCCGTACACAGCAAGAGAGATAACCCTCCCTGTTTGGGTGCCTGTGTTTTTCCCCACTCTGGGGGAAGAAGTGACACGCAGTGGGAACAGATCTGCTTCTATAACAAGAAGGTTACACAGCTCCTCTCATCACCCTGTCATGGAGGCGTGAGCTCTGGCAGATTAGCTGTCAAAAACAGTTTCCTAAATCACATCTTGCTTGAACTAGAGGACCAGACCACCACAAGAAGATGTTTCCCTCACACACAGCACACTTAGCACTGTCCAACGTCAATGTTTTTGGACTGAAGCCTTTAGTACGCTCTCTGTTCAGAAGCCTACTGCTACCAGATAAACTGGCCCCCATCACATCTAAAGCCTTGAAAGATGAGAGAGAGACCAGAAATCACCAAAGAAACCAGCGGGAAAGCGGAGACATCTGTTATTCCATCTTCAACACATTGCCTGCAGGAGAACAGTTAAAACCAAGCAAAATATATACAGCTACAAGCCTCACCTTAATAGAGACCTGTGAAGGGACAGAAGAGTGAACACACAGAGCTTAGAGACCACAAACAGCACACATGAGACTCACAGGCATGTCAGCTGCCAGCTCTGCAGAGGCTTTACTCACAGGGCACAAACTGAGGAGTGGCAGGACACTTACTGAAAAAGCTCCGTGAAAGATGTTTTAAACCCTGCTCCAGGACAGTGTCCTGAGTGATTATCAACTCACCGTAGGCTGCTAAGAGAAATGCTGATCTCAGTCTTTCTTTTCATTCTGGTCTTTGCTAGTTACTATATCCCAGACACTGTCATTACTGCCTCTAATACAGCAAATACAACCACAGCCTGCAGTTTCTACACTACATACCCTTCCCCTTTGAAAACAGAGGCCAGCACGTACTCCCAGAGAACTAGGCTGGCTCACCGTAACTACTCTAGGTTGAATTAAATTCACTCTGTATCCTGAAAGTTCTTAATGCTCCCTACCATCTCACAGCTCAAAAGCTGATCATTTGCTCCAACTGTTTTATTCTCCTTATGCCACAAGCAGCTGCTTCAACCTGGTTAGAATAAATTCTCATATACAAAATGCAGATTCTTCTTCACATAGCATGAGCTTTTAACAAAATATTGATGAATCTCATAATATATTAGCATACCACCTCCAGAAATAATGACTACGAAGACTGCATTTTTAAGAGTTTATCTAGTTTCTTTTTGTCAAGTGCAAAAAGACTCTAGCACATGCCTTAACAATAAGGACTCAAACTACTTTTCTCACAATTCTGACAGACATCCTTTGTGGCTTTTGAACGTGAAGTATTAGTAATACCATTCCAAGGATGCATCCCTTATTCCCCTGGATGATTCAAAAGTACTTACCCCTACACTCAGTTTCCTTCCCAGCCCCCAACTCACCTTAGCAAACAGCAACACCCTTTTTTCAACTGCAAAGACATAATACAACATTTGCTGCTCCTTTCCTAAAATTAATGCTTTAAAGACTATTGTACAAATGCCTCAAACTTCCAGCTGACAGACTCTAATGTCACAGGTTAGCAGGCTATATAGTAATTTCTGTTTTCATTCCATCTCCTGTCTCCAACTACTCCCCTGACACACTTCTGTCTTACAATTTTGTATATTCTTTGACCTATTTTATTAAAGATTTTTCCTTCTTCTCGGCAAGTCTGAAGATGACCCTAGTTCGCTACTTCCAGTCTTCCATTTACAGTTTGCTTAAGAACATTTTCTGCCTTCCCACTTCTCCTACTGTATCTGAGGTGGCATTTACAATGAAGTTTAGCTAATTACCTGAACCACAGGTTCAGGTCCCTCCCTGAGGAGGGAGGTCTTAGCTTTCTAATCCCCATGTCTCCTAGAAATACTGCACTTTCAGCTGGAGCTCTTTGTCTCTGTTGTACTTACACACGCTCTGCCAGGAAAGTACTGCTCCCACCCAACACCCATGTCTGCTCCACTGCCCCAGTTAGATGTCACCAACATACATGCACCAGAGTGAAAGGGTACATAGGGAAAAGATCAACCATGTTGCTCTTGAAGCAATTCTTGCTGCCTTGGACTACCTGACTAACCAAGCTGGAAACATGGCACACGCTTTTGTCCACCTTTATTGGCGTGAGCTATCAATGCAATTGAATCCGTTGCAGACACCAGCCTGCAGAGTCTCAATTTTACAATCTGTAAAGCAAACTAAACAGATAAAAAAAAAAAGAAAACCTTTCCCACCTCACTCTGACTTTCTTCCCTTGTAATTCATGGATATAACTATGGTTATGTCAGACTTGCTTCAGTTAACCGATGAGACAGATTGTGCCACTACTGTGTAACTAGTAAACAGACTTTTACCTCTCAAGCCTAAAAAATGCTGTAACTCGACCATGCAGCCCAACCTCCTGCACAATTTCTACCAAAAAATTGCTCCCAGTAACCACTGCACTATAGCATGAGATCCTGGAGGTGTTTAAGAAAAGGGTAGATGAGGTGCTTAGGGACATGGTTTAGAAGTGGTTTTTGTCAGGGTAGGTTAATGGTTGGACTTGATGATCTTAAAGGTCCCTTCCAACCTCACCAATTCTATGATTCTATGATTTTATCCAAAACTGACTTGGAAGGCTTCAAGAGAACTAACCACAACCCCTATTAACCCATGGCAAGTTTTGAAATTTTTCCCCCTTGAACTGTGTTCCTAGGTTCTACCCTATATTATCATGATGGTAATACAGTCCCATTTCTGGCTAACCAAACTTATGATTCCTTTTTTCCTGCTATGCTTACACATAAATAGGTACTTCTCCTGTACTTTTGTCAGTTAAGCGACTGCTTAAGCTTCTCACTAAACAACATTAAACTTCTTGAATCTCACTTGAAAACATGGAAACTGTTTTCCTTAAATATGACTTTATTTACTTGAAACAGGAAACCATGAAAGTATCTGATCCTGCTTGCTTTTGTGATCAATTTCTCTCACTTCCCTTAAAAGTAATTATTTAAAAACATTGAGCAAAACTTACTGTGGTAAGTATCTTGACTAAAAGTCAACGAGGGAATACAATTATGTATAATCCTCTTCAACCCGACTCAGGATCCCTCTCTTGTTCATGGTCAACCTCTTAACGCTTTGCTCTCAGAATCTAGTCGAAAAGTTTTGCTCAAGTTTTCTTTTACTACAGGCATAAACTCAGAATTTTCTTGTAAGACGAGCTTCCTGCAGATTTCAGAATTTGAGGACAAGCACACTGCTGTGTTCAGCTACAGCAACAGTATGCAGAAATTGATTAAGAATATAAAATTGCTTAAAAAGATAAAACCCTCTAAACGGACTACTTACACTTGTCATGATACACAGATTTCTTCCACTTAATTACTAGATTTTCCTTCAGCTGTAACAATGCCAGGAACTAGACTGTGCTGTATAATCTTTGGGCACAAAGGAGTTGCAACAAGTTTCTTCGCAATCCGCTGTTTCTTGCCTATGACTGAAGAGATGAAAAACACTCCAGCATACAACAGACATAAAAGCAGCACTGGCTGTAGTCAATAGCCAACACATTACACTAACACAGCCACCTGAACCAAGTGTAGATCAGCAGCTTCCATCTGGGAAACATCCCAAAAAAGATGCTATCCAGTAAAACTGGAAGTCATCTTTACGGATTTTTTTATTTTTATTTTTACCAAGGAATATACACTTACAAAGGAAACTGTAGCCAAAAAAATATTTATAGTACTCTTCACCAAGTTATTAGTGCAGGGGTACTACAATATTTCTATTAGCACAGGGAAAGCGAGAGTAGTCAACTTGTGAGGCTAGAATTTTATTGTTCCATAAGTCAATACATAAAGATAGCATGTTCACCAGAAATTGAAAGTCTGAGTTGTTGATATTAGCTCAAAACTTTCTTGTGCCCAAGAACTCACCTTTTATTCCAACACACAGCAATTCTGTTTGTCAAGTATAAATTTCTTAATGTTAAATCAATTTCAATAACAGGGAACATTTATTTTAGACCAAGCTAAATACACCAATTTGGAGAAGGAGTAAGAAACAGACTAAAGCATACAACAGTATGGTAAATCTACAATACTTGGGTTTACAGTAGGCCATCCTCAGTTCCCTCTTTCTGAGCCAACTGTACAAGCTTGCAAGACACGAGTCCTAGGAGCTCTTCTGAAGGATGGGGCTTCAACCAAAATACCGAAATTGTCCCTGGAATAAAGCCACACTTCTGTTGCTATTCAATAATGTGATAAATCTAGTATCAAAAGAACCCAGCTATTATATCCAGTCAACCTGAAAAGAAGAAGTTCTCATGGGTGCTCCAGAAAGAGACTGAAGCTCCTATGAGACAAATGCCACAGTTCCCTCATCCTGTCTCCTTTAAGCTTTTTGGTCACCTCACCTGTCCAATCCAATGCATTTCTGACAATTGCTTTCTGAAATTTCTGCACAGGTAGAAGTCATCACTGCATTTAGTGCCATATCCCATTCGTTCAGTTCTTCTTAAAGTGTCACTAAAATATCATTTATGCAATCTTAACTGAAAACTGATGCATCTCAACAGCATTTCATGAAGTAGCTTGTGTCGCTATCTGCATATGGGACACGAGTTTAGAAATAACTTCCATTACTACGCAGTAACAGTAAAAAAAAAAAAAAACAGTTAAGAGTTGAACTGCTGTCAAATCCATTAAAAAGCAGATAGACTATCTTACTCTTATATTAAAAATAATTTACTTTCCCAAAATAATGTACAATTAGAAGCAGTTCACACTACTTTAAACGCAGAGCTGGAAAGTGTTTGAAGAAAAACTATTAAGTCTGAATCACATTGCACTGAAACAATATGCTGAAATGCTTTACGCTTCTGACTTGCAGCAAAACTGCTTGTAACCATGAATTTTTATTTAGTATGTGCACTAGGTAGGTTGCCAGACAGCTGTAAAGAGGAGTCTCAGTTTACTTCCTCCTGCCACCTCCACCACCCGCAAGCATGGTGGCCACCCGAATGAAGATGTTCAGTGTATCTGTGTAGATACCCATGCACCTAGGAAAGAGGAAGTCAAAGTTAATACTGTTGAACAGAAATAGTATTATTTGATGTTTCACACCATTGTACTTCATTTTTAAAAGCCTTCATGAAGCTTCCATAACAAAACCCAACTACGATTACCCTCAGTGCCTCATACTCCAAAAAGCCTCCACATTTTTGCTCTACCACCTCTGCCAGCAGGAACTATTTACAGAAGTCTTAACAGACAGTATGCTGTTCTCACACAGTAACCCTCTGCTTTTATACTTTTATCTGTTTATCTGCAAGAATTTTGAGGAATGTCAGTATTATTCTAAGTATAAGAAACAAAAGAATCAAGGAAGTAAACAATTCACCTAAGATCAGACAGGCAAAATTTACAAGCAAGTTACTTGTTAGTCAGATTTCATCTTTACTGAGAGTCAATTAATCTTTCTTTCCCTATCTATCACTGTGTTGAAGCTTTTTTACTTAGTGACAAAGACTAGTGAATATTACGTGGCTATGAAAGAGTTAACATTCTTTGTCTCAGCTAACGTTGACAGGTATTTTCAGAAAGCAGCTACAAATTCTCCCAGCAATGCTTTAGAAAACAAAAATACTTTTTAGGAAGTACCGCCGAAAGCACATGGCACCACACATTCAGTCCTGTCTCTCTCATTTCAGGCACACGGTTTCAGTTTTAACTCCACTAATTATTTTCACATTTTATTTTTAGACCCTGTGATTCTTCACATCTAAGAACAATATGCTTTTGAGTAGTAAACAAAAGGTCTGTCTCTTTTGAAAGCATACTTCAATACAGCTTGAAGCAAATTCTTACACTGACCTTAAGATCAGCTGTATTAACACAGAATACTCACGCATTGATTGGATCATATTTTGTTACTCCATAATACGGAATAGTTTCTGCACGCTTGATAACATGCTGTGTATCGTAGAGCAGGAACATGCCAAAGAGTACCAATCCACCATAAACAGCTACTGAATACAAGCCAGCACCAAAAGCAGAAGTAGGAGGCAAGAACATGGATCCTGGAAAGGAATGTACAACAGTGTTAAAGCAAGCTACTATGTACATCTGCTACTCTGAGTTGGGTCAAGCTTCAGTTATTGTGGCACGCGTTTTCAGTGAGTGTTCCATTCTCAATTTGTGGTGCATTTTTGATACCAAGAGCCTTAATACATGAGATGAACATATAACATATACAACCCGATCCAGTTATTTTGAACACTCTAGGGAATCACATGTACTTTTCTCCATGTGAAAGTACCCCTGTCCCTAGAACTACAACAATGCCTAGAAACACATAACGGAGAAGAACAAGTGGATCAAGAACCAAGATCGTGTTACTGTCTTCCCTAGTCACTTGCAGTAACAAAAATAAAAGCCATCGCTATTGTCAATTTGTCAGATTAACACTTGCCAGAACTGTAACTTTGTTTTTGTTTTCAAGAACAAATTTAACAGAGTATTTTCTGTTGTTCTAATGTTGCAAGGACTATTTAAGGCAAATCTTAACTGCACAGACAAGTCCGCAACTAAACGCGGGCTGCATCTTCGCAGCTTAAGCTTATAACATACTTTATTTGACAATATGAAAACAGTATTTTACCAATTGAAGAGGCAAGAACAAAGCCTAAGCCTATTCCAAGCGGTCCTCCCATGTTCAAAAATTTTTCACTCGGAGCACACATGGCCACAGTTGAGAGCCCTCCGACAATTCCAGCCGTATACCAGGCAGCTCTGATCAGCAAAGGACCACCCAAGAAGGCCAAAGGAGCCACCACTGCACCCATGACACCTAGCGAAAGGAAAACAGAACAATATCCATAAGATTTAGAACAGTTCTGGTAAAAACAGGACCTGCCAAAACATTTTTTTTTTTTTCCAGTCAGATAACATGGCTCAAAGTAATCTACTTACATGACAAAATACCAACACACTTGATTGTGCACCTATCTAGAAGGGAGTACAATAAATTGGCAACCTTAAGTTACATGACCTCCTTTTATCTAGCTCTGGAGAGTACTTCAGGGAGCTGGTATTTGTAAGAAAGGCTAGCAAAAGTCAAACATATTCATCTGTTCAAAACAGAGCTTCTAAGAGAAACTTAGCATGGACTAATTGACTACATAATAGTCATAGGAGCACTCAATGCTGAAAAGCAGGACAGACTTCTGCTACAATAATTAGACAGACAAGTAAGTCAGACTTTTTGCTATAATCTCATATGAAACCTCTATCTAGTCCACTAATACCATATTAGGTTGTTTAACTTAGTAACAATCACTAAAACATAATTTCTTCTTGGTAGAAATGAGAGGCAAACATGATTCCAGTGTCTTTCCTGAACCATACATTACTTCTGGCAAAACAGATTTGAAAAATTATAGCCATTGTTATTCATTAGTGAGAAACTGATCTGTACTCACAGCTTATGTACCTGATGGGAACATGTATCTAAGAAGCTGCATTTTAATACTAAAGTCTCATTTTTCTAGTTAAGTTTTCAAATACTCTCCTATCCCATACAGCTAAAGAACGGTAAGTGTAGGCAATTGTGCTTACAGAAGCTATAGTGCCAGAAAGCACTCTCAAAACCAAAGGTGGTATGAAACCTAACAGTTCCATCCAACGTGGCACAAACATATCTCAAGTTTCAACTGAGCGTGACTTTTAGAATGTTATGAAAAATATTAGAGTAGCATTAAGGACACTTAAGAAATCTTCCTGACGTTCAGGAGATCTTACTGGTCTCTGAAAAATCTTAACTCTCCTACAGCAGTATATAAAAATTTACCTTGAAGTCAAAGTTTTGTTAAAGTAATAATCTGGTCACACTGAAGCACAGAACACTACAAAGAACACTAAAATCACATACCTGAATGCATCATCCAAGCCAAATGTTTAGCTGCCGGACTATTTTCGTAGGATATGGACCTGACCAACATTCCAGCACCAATCATAGCTGCAAAAGTTGCACCTATTGCCTGTAAAAGCAGCATTACAGAGCATTAGGACATATGGTCTCTATTCTAACCTCCTACTCTAAAAGTCGATAGTGTAATTCTGAAACAAGCAATCTAATTCATAACGGGAACATTTGTCAGTTTTACTCCTGCAACGCCAGAGTCAAATCTTTGCAGATCCTAGCTTGCAGAAACTCCCATTTTACTTTTACTCAGTCTTCTAGGAATCCAAGTTTAGTGGTAAGATGCTGTGTAAGGTAAGAGAAAAAAAAACAACCATACAGTTCCGCTCTTTACTCTAATCCTCCTTAAGGCACCAGAAATGTTAGCCTTACTTTCTCCTTGTACATTTCTCCACCCAAAGCCAATACTCAGCTCACATGCTTTTACTGCTAACGATTCTTAAACCTCATTGCCTCCTCTTACTCCTGATTCCAAGCAGAATCATCCAGCAGCTAGCAAACTGGTGAGAAATGTACAACTTTGGTTTATCACCAAGAATGCACTATTAAATTAATCTCTGTAAAGTTATGTAGGTGTTGGCATTTAACTATTATTATTCCACTCAAAACTGAATATGTACTAGGCAGACGCATTTTTTTAGCAGTCTACCGGGATGATTTGTCTACCAGTATCGTTCCAGCCTTGAGAGACAGCTTTCAAAGAGCTATATAGACAAGCACAGGGAGGAGTAAGAATGCATAGGGACCTCAGTTTCCATTTTTAGATATAAACAGTGTCATTAGCCTCAGGTGGCTATTTATAACAGATTCTTACTTGCATATAGCTGGTAAGGATAGCATAACATTTTTTTGGCTTGTGTAGTTTGTCTTTGACAAGCTATCAAAGAAGCATAGAAGGTGCATATCAGCATATAATTAGAATCACCAATCACACCAATAACAAAGTGTCATTAGGATACTTAAGTAGCCTTTACGGATAAGGACACTAGCGTAAGTGAAGTTTTGACTTATTTTTCACCAAGTACTTTACATTTCACGTTTTCTGTATCAGTCATCACATTTGGGGTCTTTTCTCAGTAAGTATTTTTATAACATGAGCTTACCAGCCAGGATCCTCTTGTCATAAGGCTCATGAGTGCTGGAGTTCTGCTTACAGCTACAGCAGACAGTGCTGTCAAGCCAATGCTTCCCGCAAAGTACATGTAAGTAGTGTGAATTCTGTCTTTCACGTACTGTGGCCAAGTACTGAAAAATAAACAGTCATATGTAGCTGTGCAATTACCAGTATGAGAATGAAGACCAACAATAAATGCAACCAAGCTCTTAAATATATTAATAGCTATGACTATAAAGGAAGTTTAATAGCAAAGGTAGGGTCTAGCAACTTCTGCCGTAAGTTTAACTTGCAACAGGGAGCCTTTAAATCTTGCTGGTTTAACATAACTATCCAGAAACACTGCAAGTTACAAATAATGCTAATTATAGTTCAATCCTAAGGAGGAAGCATACATGAGAAACAGAATAACGAATGCTTTCTAACTATGGAAAAACAGAATGGTGTATAAATAATAAAATGGTTTAAGGAAAAATGTCTACAGAATGTGCACTGGGCACAAAGTAGCCTGCCGAGCTGCTCACAAACTGCTGAGTCACAGTGCATGCGATTATCTGGTATCACAAGACACAAACGTCATTTTGAGAGCTCTAACAATAGCAACAGACCTAGACATGAATGAGTTTCTGCAGAATGATTTGGTCATACTATGGATAGGAAGCTTTCCCTGCTAACACTAAATTTAAACACAGTGCACACATTTTCTCCCATTTTACTCTTTTGAGCCATTACATCAAGACTTGTCGGGGAAAAAAATTTACAGATAACTATAACAATGAAAAGCTTCTCATAGATACAACTAGCAAGCATTCAATATAAAATGTTGAAAATACTCCAAATATAAATGCAAAGTAAAGCAAAACGTCTCCAGCACTTGTTTCTCCTAAGCCCATGCTTATCACTAACCACCTTTTAAGTCTAAGTAACTATAGGGTTTTGCCATCACAGTCAGGTTTCTGATGGCCAAAAAGCAATATGCCAAAATTTTAAGCAAAACGTTTATTAGAACAGGGCTTATACCAAGATAAGTAGTGCATTCAAAGGAGACTCTCCTTCCAACATGTCATACTAAAGTTTAATGAACAGTCTCAAAAAAACATCAGGTAAAGCAGACAATATTACGTTTTACAGAACACTACCCTTCATAAATTATTGGTGGCACACCTCATAAGACATATTTATGTCCTCTTCACAGATAAATTTCAAATTTAACAAAACAAAGGCACTCAGTTAAGTCAATATCAATTGAAGGTAATGTATTTAAATTTTACTTTCAGTTATACGCTTTTAAATCCTGCACAGACAGAGGTGAGGGCTTTTTGTTCAGAGCTGTATGTACAATGCTAAAGAGGAGACAGACATAAAGAGGAGGTAGAGTTGCTCAACACACTCTTTATCTAGAACAGCAAGCAGTTACCAGTATTATCTTACTTACACAGCTTTTTCAATAGCTCCAATCTCACTGGACATGCCCATTCCATAGTAACAGAGGGCCCCCAGGCCAACAGCAGCCCCACCAGCAACAATAAATTTCCCCAGGCGATCAGCTGTATAAAAAAAAAAACCATAAATCCACACTCATAAATGCTTTTACTTGGATAGTTGAGAACATCCTCACATGAGTTTTGTTGTATCTACAATAGCTGATCCATGTTAGACTTCTTTCTTAAAGTTCCACTTCAAGTCACTGTGTTACTACTCTCAATGAGCTGTGTGTAAAAAAACTCTAGATTCAGCCTACCAACGCAATAAAACAGAGTAACCAGCTTCATAAACCAGAGTAACAAATAACAGACCAGCTAGTAACATGCCAGGTTTACTGATCTTCGTTATGGTGACAGAAATTCCAACACAAAACCAGTTAACAGGTTCTCCAACAGAAGCCAATGCCTTACCTAAGCACAGCACCAGAAACTTTTTTTTTGCAAGCTGTACACACTGTAGAAAAATCCTTCTTTTAAACAGTATATAAAGTAGATGTAGCAAAGCAAGTGTTAGCATTTTTTTTTAATATCTGCAACCAAGTCTCCATTAAGAGGCAACAGTATTTGACTTAATGGTTCTCAACAGCAGCTGAAAGTAGAGACAAGCAGAAATTTCTCTAGACTGTGACTATTTGCAGCTTTAATTTTACAAGAAAAGACAGGCAGAAAAACTGTCTCCAGTCGTTTGAGGGAGATCACTAAGTAAACTTACATAGGAAACAGTATTTTCAGTCTCTTTAATGGCTTGAAGGAAACTAATTCCTTCGAGGAAGTTTTAAGTTAAGCTTCGAGGATTCTCATCAGTATTTAAAGCAAAGGTACTCTACCTTTAAGTGCTGTTTCTGCAGATGGCTCAAATGCTGCTTCTTTAATTTCCTGGCCAAGTTTTCCACGCCTGACACCCGTTCTTACTCTGGTGGCATAGCACTGTTAGATTCAGAAAAAAACACAAGAAAGAGTCAATGAAATAAAAAAGAAGACATTTCTTACCAATATACTTGGTACACTTAGAATTTCTCCATAGCCTCTTATTTATCTGTGCTTACCTCCCAAAGATATGAAACAACTATGCTCAAGGAGAACAACTGAAGGTTGAAGTTTAGGAAACTTTGTGAGCAACGTGCACACGTTCTTTAAGTACGAAACCAATGCAGTGAATTTCAGAAACTGAAGTTTTCAGTTTGCATTTCTTCTGCTCTAGTCCCTCTGTACTAAACAAGGCCATAAGGCTTTTATTTCTAAACTTAAAAACGTACTCTTACTTTTTTGTTTTGTAAAGTTATTTTGCTTTCTATGTAAAAAGATATTCTTGTACAGTATTTATAATTTACAGATACTGAATCTGGAAAAGCAGCACAAATTCTTGCTTTCAAATCTAGCCTTGACTTAGAGAACCAACCTTGAACGAAGGCCTACAAACGTAAGATTTTTACTGACAAGCTCGAAATAAATACAGCATACTGCTCAAAGTCTTAGTAAGCTGCAAGAACAACAAGGAATAAACTCTCGTTTAAGTTCAGAAAGCACTTTTGAAGTTTCCTTACCATTTTTTCCAGAAATTTCTAAATTATTATACACTCACTCAAAGCTGTGAGTTTGTTTTAAAGCTAAAGCCTGAAATCTACAAGCACTGCTACCATCAGCCATTAGAGCAATACAATTCAGGAAGTTTACCCACAGCATTTAAGTTTTGTTGTGTTTTGCACCTAACAAAATCTATCCCAACACTGTAATTATGTAGCACCCACCACAGAAATAAAAAAAGAGGAAACCACGCACACACAAAATACTTAACACACCTAAAATCTTAGAATGCTTAAAACAGTTTTCTATGCTTAAGAGGAAAGCACAAAGAGAGTGAAGGATTTGCCATTGTCACTTTCACCAAGATGATGACAAAAGAGCAATGCCTCCTAAATTATGAGTTACCTGGTCAGAAAGCAAAAATGATACATCTCTGAATGAAAAATAAACAGACAGTACCTTAAGATAACAACAGCCCAGTTTTTAAAATTGCTGGTAAGACCCATGGTAGTCCTGCCATAGTTAAGAAATTGCTCTAACCTGAGATACAGCTCTAAACGTGTGTAAGGACTAAAATCTTTGAAAAGAAAGTTCTTACTTTAATATTATATTTAAAACTACTACACAGAAACAGGGTGCTAGGAAAAGGTCGAACAAGAATTTCTGCTGCTCCCACTTTGCCTAGTAAGGCTTGTCCATCACTACCTACTTCCTTTAAGCTCTTTTTTACAGTAATTTCAATGAGGAAACACTCATTAGAACAGAACATATTATTTCAATTGCTCTTGAACCCTCTGTTTTTTAATTGAATAACACTCTTCCTTCAGTAAGTTAAAGCAGGTAACTCAAACAAGCAGAATGCTTGTGACAATTCAAAACTCCATGCAAAAGCAATTCTTCTGACCAAACACTTAACCCTTTAAAATATCAGCAGTTAGAACCATTAAAAAGAGAATTACGTTACCTGGTTAGGCTGCCACAGCCTGTATGCTTTTATGTTGGAGTTCCTCAAAGCTGGGGAAGCCTGAGCAATGGTGGGGCGGATAGTCTGGCATGATAATGCCCTCAGGCACACCAGCCTTGCAGCCAGCATGGTTGCTTCGATAATTTAATACACTATGTTCCTGCAAGTACATAAAAAAAGTTTTACTGTTTTGTTACTTAGTTTTCAGACACTGAAGTACACCTATATTACTCATTCTCAACTATGCTACAGCCTGTAATAGAAATGGTATTAGGACTAGAGTATGGTACTAAGAGCCAGAACCTTCTTAAATATGCAGTTTACCTCTGTTCTATCTATATTCGTCTCCCATTTCCATCAGAGACTTATCTCACAACTTACACGAAAACAGGAAGACTATCACTTCGCACACATATAAGATTATATCAAGAATCTTTATGTACTGACTTTTGAGTTACTCTGGCAACTTTCATTTTGAGACAAAACACTGTGTGAGTACTCTGCCCGCAAAGTATGTGTCCAAAAAGGTGCTCCAAATTCACATAAACGTCAACTAAATACAAACCCAAATGAGTAAATAACGTAACATATGCAGTGGAAAAGCTTTAAAGAGGTTTTAAGCTATCCTTTGAAGAATTAATTACCTTTATGGACAACGGCATTCAGTCAAGGTCACAGCCCAGAACACAAGTCATATTGTGCAATTTTGACCAGAGAACAGTGACACCACTCATGGACAGCATAAGCAGACACCAGCCTATATATTCTATAGGTAGTATTAAAACTGCTAACTTACTTCCACAAATAGCGCATATGTTACACATAAACAACCCCAAGACATTATAGGTACGTGTACTTTAATTATGACAACATACAACCTCTGATATCACGTGACACCCCAACTACCAATACACTTTTTCGAGCTGTTCACAGCTTAAACATACAGCATCCAGTATCTTTATTTACAATGTTCTTAAATTATTAAACGCACATGAGGAACGACCACCCACAGCGCTGGGCAGCTAGCACTAACCGCAAAGAAGGGAGAGAACAATCCTGCTGCTAGAAAAAGTCACTGTCCATTGAAGCTCCACTATGAAATCCTGCTTTTATAAGTGCAATCGCTTTTGGAGGCACGTCCTGTTTCTGCCACTAAATCCCACTGGGATGATACAGTCTGCAGGAATTTACAGTGACAACTCTGCCATTTTGATTTTTATTTTTTTGAAACTGGTACGTGACGCAAGACAACTTCAAGCCTTAGATGAGGAACAAGGACGAGTGGTACCAGACCGTTTAAAACAAAACGCCCCCAACGCTCCAGCACGTTAACCGGCAAGGACAGCAGCGGGGAGCACTGCGGGGGCGCTGCCGCACCAAAGCGGGAGGGCGCCCGCTCCGGCCCAGGCGGAGCGTCCCGGCTCCCCTGAGGGGGCGGGAGGCGGCCA
>VXBO01010457.1:0-95591 GCA_013400135.1 Rhinoptilus africanus | reverse complement strand
TGTGGCCCTTTTGTCACCTTTACCGCTTGCTGCATGTGAATTTAAGGCTTGCCCTTCTCAGGTGTCAGAAAGTCCCAAGACCTTTCCCTTCCCTTTATGTCAGAGCAGTCTAGTGTGAACTGGGAGGTAAATCTCACCCTTTGTTAACTTCTGCTTGGAGTTAACACCTCTCTTCCATGAGCATGTATTGCCTGCTTTAAGGCAGGTGCCTGCGTGCCAGGTGAGCACGAAATACAGTATTGTTCACATAAATTACGGAAATAGGTGCTTCCAGGCCGAATTCTAGTCTTTTCCTGGGCAGAGCCTTGGCAAGAGCACTCCATCCCTTCCAGAGGCAAAACATTCCCCTTTTGGCTAAACATTCTCTCTAAGCTTGTAGGCCCACTCCAACTGGACTTCTGAGCTTTTTTCCAAGCTTAACCTTAAACTGAGCCCTAGAAAAGACAGCAGCACTTCCCTGGACTAACAATTCCTCAGGGGAATTCATCTTTTTGCAGCCCTTCGTTTCCTTTGGCAACTCAACGCCACCTGCAGCTCCGGCTTTTCCTTTGCATCAGCCATAAACCTAAGGCTGAGCCAAAGGCTGTGATGTGCTTCTGTCCACAGCCTTCACGTTACCAGGAGAAGAATTCTTTTGGCAGCCTCTTTCTCCTTTGCCAGCCCAGCCTAGCTGTGTACCACATTTTCTTTTCTCTCAATGCTAGTGCTAATCCTAACCCTAGTTCGAACTATGAGCCAGGCACCACTGAGAAACCCAGTATTCTTCAGAGGAGAACTCTTGGCAGCCTTATGTTTGCTTTGGCAGCCCCTTTCCAGCCCCACTCTAGCTCCAGCTCTAGTTTCTTTCAGCCTTAACGCTACATATGGGTATGGTTCTCCACAGCCAAGTAAAACAGACTGTGAGAGCCTAGAACGGGATCAAAGGATCAAAGACAACTACAAGAATAAAAAAAAAAAAAGGTGTTGAATATAGACTTGAGTACAGAAATAGAATGAGAGCTACGGGTACACTTTGGAGGATTGTGAGATTAGCCTTTCTATATCTTGGAGCCTCCTTGTTTAAACTGTAATAAAGGAAATACAGTGAAGTGCTAGTCTGCAAAATGAAAGTCAGATAAGAGAGATCAGATGTGTTAGAGATCTGAAAGTGCGCCAGCACATAGGATCTAGAAGAAGAATTTGAGAAGAACGAAGCAGAAGAATGCATGATGGAAGGGGAGAAATTCCATCAGAGGGGACCAAATCTAATGGGATTCAGGGTCTGATTCTTACTTACTCTGATGCCTGTTTGCCTTCTTTTGGAGTAAATGAAAATCCAGAGCTTTGAAGTCTGTTGCCTCGAGGTCTCCTACAATGGAAGAAAAAAGCCAGTTTCAGGCCACAAATAATGTTGTTTATTTCGAGACTTCTAGTGTTTATGTCAGAGTTTGTAACATTATAATTGTTAGGTGCTAAAAGATTCGTTATAACCATTAATATTTAAATTTATAATTTAGTTATTAATAATTGTAATTTATGCAAGGAATCAAACATCTCTTACTACAGCATGTAATCACGTAAAAAAAAAATCTCCTGGGACTTTCAAATAAGATCCTCCATCCACCTTTGTCCCAAATTGTTTCTTAAATAGTTTTGCCAGAAGCAACCAAATCCATGCAGGGCCCACACTGCAGCAAATTCAGCTGTTGAGGCTTTTTTTTCCAGAAACTTGCTTGCTAACAGATTCTCCTTTTCCACTAGAGAGATGGTCAACACATGTAAATGCTCTAGCGAGCAAAATCGGTGCATGAGAGGGGAAAACAGCGTATGTAAGCAAGTCCCAATCCATCTAAGATTTTGAGTTAAACCCAGCAGGTTGGATCCTGCCTGTTGGCACCGCTGTGAACGTTTCTGCCGGGCAGGAAGGCGGTGGCTGCAGTCGCTGTGCCCCCTGCAGTCGCTGCAGAGCTCAGAGCAGCTGGCTGCGCCTTTGCGGCAGTTCAAGCCCATGCTGACAAAAGCAGGGAGAACAGCGGGACAACGAGGCTCGCTGGGGAGATGGCAGCCAAATACATTAAAATTTGCTTTTTAATTCTGATGCACGGTTCCTTCATGGGATTGTGTTCATGTGTACTGTGCGTTCAACACCTGAATCTGGGTCCAGGGCTGTTTAGCATCTTCGTTAATGACGTGGATGATGGGACAGAGCGTGCCCTCACGTTTGCAGACAATACAAAACGGAGAGGGGTAGGCGATACACCAGATGGTTGTGCTGCCATCCAGAGGGATGTCAGTCGGCTGGAGAATTGGGCAAACAGAGGAGTGTCATGCAATTCCACAAAAGGGAGTGCAAAGCCCTGCACCTGGGTAGGAACAGCCCCATCCCCAGCACAGGCTGGGGCCGCCCAGCTGGGAAGCACATGGGCGGAAAAGGCCCTGGTGGCCCCGGGGGCCACCAGCTGAAGCTCCAGTGTGCCCTTGCAGCAGAGGTGGCCAGCAGAAGCCCGGGCTGCGTTAGGCAGAGCGTTGCTGCTCAGTCAAGGTGATTCCTTCCCTCTGGTGGGCACTGGTGAGTGCTCTGTGTCGTGTTGGGCTCCCCAGTACAAGAAAGATATGGGCATACTGGAGAGAGTCCAGCAAAGGGCCACAGAGGGGACTAAGTGACCGGAGCATCTTTCACATGAGGACAGGCTGAGGGAGGTGGGACTATTCAGTCTGGAGAAGAGAGGGCTTAGGGATCTTATCAATGTGTATAAATACCTGATGGCAGGGAGTAACGGAGAAGGAGCCAGACTCTTCTCAGTGATTTCCAGTGACGGGACAAGAAGCAATGGACACAAACTGAAATACAAGATATTTTGTTCAAACATAAGAATTTTTAAATTGTTTTCTTTTTCTCTTTTTTCTTTCTTTTTTTTTTTTTTTTTTTTCCCTGTAAGGGGGGTTGACCAGTGGGACAAGTTGCTCAGAGCATTGTGGAGTCTCCATCTATGGAGATTTTCAAAAGCTGACTGGACACAGTCCCGAACAACCTGCTTGTGCAGGGAAATTGGCCTAGATGATCTCCAGAGGTCCCTGCCAACCTCAGCTATTCTATGAGTCTACGAAGTATTAACATAACAATAATTCCTGAAGGATCTGAAGCACTTTCATTTTTTCAGGACCCATACGCACTGATAAGAAGTGTTTGGAAACCAGTAAACATTTTCTTCAGGCAGTATGTAAAAAGAAAGATATTTCCAAAGAAAGAAAAATACCAAAAAAGAAAAACCACAAAGATACGGGTTTTTGAAAATAGCTGAATAATTCCTCAAAAATCAAAAGCATAAACAGGAAAACTTACATGGACATAAAAATTGCCTACGGTTTTAATTTCAAAAGGCCATGTTTTCACCTACAACGTGTTTTGCATTTGCTGGAAATCTAATAGTTCTCAAGGCAGGATCAAGAACAGTTTGATATTAAAGGGTTAATGTCTAATTAGAAATATTGCAAGATCAGCAAACACCATTGTGAAGGGACTTGACTATCCTGATGGGATGTGTGAAGTTGGGGTGGCAGGCGGCGGGGCAGGCTCCGAGCCCTTTGAGGGAGCAGCCTTTTGCCCACTTCCCAGCCCTGCTGCCTTCCAGGAGGGACATCTCCTGCAAAGGGCTGCTGCCAGGGCATACGGGATGGTGGTCTCCAGCTGCCATGCCCAAGGGGGAAAGCTGATCTGACTGCCTGACTCCCAAAGAGACTCCTCCAAACTCCCCCCTCAAGTACTGTATAAGAAACATCATATATTTTCAAACAATAAAGTCAGTCTCTTCTTACAGATAAATGGTTTCTTGAGGGATTTTGTTGTCTTGCCCTGAAGGCGAGGAGGGTGAGCAATGCAATCATCTTCCAGGAGATAACACGTGACGTATTTTCTGCTGCATGTTCTGCCTTTTCAGCCACTTGAAGTGGGACAGTAAAAAACTCTTATTTTTAGCCCAGTGCAATCCTGGAAAGCCACATGAGCCACAACAAGCCCATTATTGTGCTAATAAACAGGGTCAGTGTCAATTTTGAAGCTTAAGCTTTTAACTCTGCAGTTCTGGTGTCCTACTGCAGAAAAAGACATCTCTGTCAGTTGTTCACACAGCTGTGTTCATCGGCAGAAAATAAATAAATCTGTGGTTAGCACAATTTCTCCTTAGGGTAAACTTTGCCATTGAAGTTTTTCAAATTAGAGCTGAAGAAAAATATTGTGAAGGTTTTGGGGCTGTGCTGACTCTAGCACTCCAGATAGCTCTCCCAGCACATTACAGGGGACTTCTGGACTTAATCTCTTCCTGCTATTCATGTAACACATACTCATTAAGCATCATGTTCTTATTTTCGATTAGATATCAGAAAACAGTGCAGTGCAGAGGGAATTTGGGGAACCATTATTAATATCTTTCTCACAGCCTGTCAAGAAAAAAATGCCTCGTTAGTTTTAAAAAGCATTGTACTGAAATTTGGATGGCAGTTTGTATATTTTGACGACTTGCATGCATATTTCCTTTTAGCAAAAGTAACTTCAATGTAGTAATATTATCTGTAATTGGAGAAAAAGTTCATCTGTGCTTGTGAGGAAATTCCCCACGCACTGTCCTAAGAAGCATCAGCTCTAAGGGATTTCATGTTTTGTCTATCTTGCTAAAATAAAATGAACGCATTGTGGCAGCCACTTCTGGTGTAAAGTAATGTCTTCTGGGTTAAGAGATGGCTGGATTTTTCTGTATGTAAAAAATAGTGGTTTGAGCACAGCAAAAATAGTCAGCCTTCTATAGTTACCGTAGACATTTTAAAAATGAATTTATATATACATTTGTGTAAAAAAACAATTTACGAATAGAAAACAAACAGTATATGTTTGCAACTTCTGAAACCTGGAAAACAAAACAATACATCTTGAAAAGCAAAAATAGCCACTTTGTTTTAAATGTGTAACAAGAAGTCTGTTTCTTTCAAAACATATTGTGGGATTCATTCTGGCCTAGACAGTCTACAGCCATTTAAACAAATCTCTTTGCCCTGCCAAATGTTAATGCTAAACTTTATCAACTACTAAAATAAATTTCAGAAATTAGAAGTTTGATATAAAGTCTTATATTTGCCATTAATTATGTATTTTACATCTCATTTGGAAAATGGGGGCTTGGGTGTTCGTTTCTGTTCCCAGATTTAACCAAGGTTAAAATACCTGAAGGTATATAAACTTGGATGTCAAATCCCCAGTTCAGTAAGTTGCTTCAGGTTGTGAGTAACTATGATCGTACTTGGAAGAGCACTCTAATGTATTTGACTTAAAGCACATGCTCAGAAGAGTTGCTTTAGTTTCTCAGGAGCAGTGCGCTGGTTACTCAAGTGCTCAGGGATACACGAAGATGAGTGCTTTGGTGAACAAGGACCTGACACTGTACGGTTATAAATGAATACGTAAGGTAGAACATTTTGTTCACTGAAGATTCTATTTGAATAAATTGTACATAAAAGGACATTTATTTTTCTTGATCTGTGTTTTAGAGTCTATAGCATGAATTATTTATTTACATCAGATGATAAAAAAAGCTAAACCAGTTACAAATATTTTTCAATGAAAGGCTGAAATCCACATTTACAGCATGAGACCTCTCAACCTCCAAGAAATTGCTATTCATTTTGTTTAAATACAACAAATACTCATTTTCCTAAATGCCTGTGAACTCTATACCGCAGCAAAAAATGACTCGGGGCTTTTTCTAAAATTGCTGTTTGTGCTTTCTAATTACTTCTAACATGCAGGGCACTACTGTTCTGCAACTTCTTGAAAAGAGAACCTCGTTGAAATTCACTAAGCTTTGATTTAAAGTGATTGGTTTCCACCTGGATGGAATGAAATTTTCTTCTTGGTAAGTTTATTAGTACATTAAAAGATGCAAATTAATTCATAATTCTTTCAGCTCATTCTCTTGGGAACAATTACACAAGGAAATTATTAATGTACAAGAAAACAACAGTTAAAAATCTCAAAGGGCAACAGAGGTGTGGAATATATGAAAACATTTAGACCTAGCTAATAGCAGAACTCCGTTATAATAATAACAGTTCATAAACGAATTTTAATTTTTCTTTATTTGTAAACTGATAGCAGCCACATGGTGCAGACAAAGAATCAAAGACCCAGGCAAAATGAGTTTAGAGTCAAAGGCCCTGTTCTCAATGAAGTGCTGCAGAAACACAGTGTGAGGAGTTGAACACATGCTACCAGGGCTTCTAGGATCACAGCCAAATGTAAGGCTTCAATCCGTTCACCCGTCTCACTGTCTCTGATGTGTACCATTCCACGGTGATTGAATACAAGACTATCATTTCAGTGTAAGCCTCTGCACTCTGATAAACAAGCCCAAGATTTTCATCTGGATAATGAAAACCTCAGGATCCAGTTAATATTTGATAAAAAACCCAGCAAACAGATTTGCTGCTTAGGCTTCTTTGATGCACTTTTTTCCCCCCTTTTAGTTAAGGCGTTAACAACTCAGCTGCTTTCCTTTCCATTTTTCTTTTCATAATTTATCCGACATGCTTTTAATTAACATATCTGATGAAAATTTCAAATATTTTTACAATCAGAGTTATAACACAGGCTATCACCAGGATACCTGTAATTACTCTTGGCTATCTGCTTCCAGCATTCCCTGACATCTGGCTATCAATGAAAAGACTAAGAGGGAAACACATCTTCTCAAAATGCTATAAAACAAGCATCACTGTTGAGGGAAGTTTGCCCATAACGTGAGCGTTATCCTGTCTTAAAGAACTAACCCCTTTTTAGCTTTAAGCACCAGGCACATAAAAGTAATACACATAGATCAAGCCTCTGATGACCAGTATCTATTCCCTTGAGGTCTTCACACTGAAAGTTTGATCATACCTTCATAGACCGGGCACTGCGGTAAACAGGGATGTCACCTGAACTGAGAACAAGATTAGGCTATGGATATGCAGCCATAAAATAACTTGTATTGGACTTGCTCACATATGCCTTTCTCTACAGACTCTAAGGAGTACTGTTTACCAATTAAAAGCATTTAAAGTTGGAAAAAAATGAGGTGCTCTACAAATATTTTTCTCAGTTTTCAGAATGGCATAAGAACTAAAATAATAAAAATCTAATTAACACAGATTGACAAAAATAAATCCTCAAGAAGGGTGGACACAGTAGAACTGCTGTACATACAACTCACCCAGACAGAAATCCAGGTTTTACCTACAGCAATATTTATTGTATCTTCCAATGATAGTGGGCCACTTCCAAAACTCACTCCCTCAAAAAAAAAAATTCCCAAATTCCGAATTGGAGACATTGTTTCCTCAACGTGTATAAAAGAGAAGAGAAGTTTCTACATGTTAAAAAATAGCACTGTTGAAAATACTGATCAAATTCCTGTTCTGTCCTGCTCCTGCAGTTGCCTGACTGAATGAACAGGTTTCCTTTTGCCAAGCTAAAATAGGCAGTTCCCTTCCAGAGGAGCAATTCTATCTCACAGTTCAGTTAAGGCTACTGAGAGAAATCAAGCATTATTACCTATCTAATACCATCATTCTGTATATTTAAAAGAACATATGGACTTATTGGAAAAAAGGGAGTAGACACTTTATGCATAATTAATTTCACATCCCTATGAACTCAAACTCCACTAGCCTCTATTAGCTAGTTTGTTCTCTGCTGGTTTCTGCTAGAGCCCAAAATCCCCACCAACTGGGAGAGAAAGAGATGCCAAGGAACTGGAAGAACATTTCTGAGTGAGAATACTGACAAGGGGCCATTATGGTTAAACAGTTTTCAAATGCAAATGTAACTATATGAAAATGCAAGCACAAGTTCTTTTTGCTGAGGGAAGGAGAATAACATTTGTTTTTCATGTTTATTTTTGCCCTTAAAAAAACCCCCAAACCCAACAATATAGAACGCTTCAGAAGGACAGACTGTATGAAGGGTCTGTGATACACTGTGGGCAGTAAGAGGGTGAGGCCAGACCAGGGTTTTATAACCAAAATTTTCATTCTGCAAGACTTTGCTTCAGGGCTGTTAAATGTGAAACGAGCTGATGGCATCAACTTGATTCTGAAGGGTCACGTGCCTGTATGAGAAAGCTCTGATTTACCTTAAATTAGGATGGCATTTCTCTAACTTTAAGGACAAAATGGACAGATATTCCGTGTCACCACTGAAGTGACTTCTTATAAGGCTAGCACCAAGGTTCAGTGGCTCAGCTGTTGCCTCTGTGATATGCCTCTTTGGCAGCAAACCAACAACGTCAGCCTAGCATACATGTAAGTGCCAGATCCATTTTTTCTTCCTTTGAAGTGCACAATCTTAAATGATCAGGGTAAAGCCCTGGAGAAAACCATATTCAAGTTAAATATCATCATTGTTCTTGAGAAATTACTTTAGTAGCTATTCTAATTAATCATGGTCATTCCCTATCTATATAGGCAGCAGACAGAGAAGTGTCACGTAAGGACAGTATTTCAGGAGGAGTTTCTCCCCTTTAGACACAAGTATAGAGGCCTTAACACAAGAACTCAGCAGGCTGCAGGTAAAGGTGAGAGCTTCTCTAAAGGCGAGGCTCTGGGTTTGGTTACTGTATTTCTGGGATTTGTCCCTTAGTATTATTGTAGTCATTCAGAAGCCAGTTGCTGATTGCTACCAAAGCAAAATCTGTGATATAAATGCCTGAAACTATGAGACACTGAGGGAAATCACTTTGAGAATGCAGCGATGCCCCATTGATACAGCAAATTCACTTAGGCCCCTGAAGTGTTCCCATCCCCCTTATCAAAATGTTCCTCGCCAACCAGGGGTGGCCAGGTGAGACATACCTCAGGTGGTGCAGTTTCCTTCCCAGTAACCGGAAAGCAAATGAACTGGAATTGTTAATCTCAGCATGAAAAATAATCTTCTTTCCTTTGAAATGGGTACTGTTTCACCTGTGATCATAAATGAGAATGAGTTGTGAGCAAATGACATAATAACACCTTGGTTCAGTTCTAAAGATGTTTATGGCAAGTCTCGCTTATTGCTAAATGATGGAGAACAGTTATAATCTGTTATAGTTAATTTACTACTACATAAGTAAAAATGTGCTAAGAGCAGCACACTTGTTAAATTAAAGCTCACTTAATGATTACAAAACACTTGGGAATAACACCCCGTTAAAGAGTAAGCAGTAAATTGATGTTTTCTTTAGAATCATTCATTTTGGGAAAATAAGACAATCAAAGCCGTTTACATTTTTGCTGGTTATAAAAAGAAACAAAGTATCAGAAACTAGACTAGAGGGATTTCTTCTTGTGGTGAATATGGGTGTACCTACTGCCGCTGATAGAACTTCCATGAGGAGGCTACTGCCTCTAATTCTCCACCCCATTACAGCGGGGTGAGCTGAAGTCAGTAACGTTATCTTGCTCTATCACTCTTACAACAGATGGAAAAAAAAAGTCAGATAAAATACCAGTCTAGATACTACCTAGTATCTGGCCTCTTTGCTGTTTTTTTTTTTTTCCTCGTCACCACAGTATCTGATAATGCAATGTATTAAATCAATAGTAATAGCAAAATCCCAGGCCTCTAATAAAAGCCGATATTTTCCTCATTACGGGAGTGAGGATTTTAGCTGAATCAAGGGTTATTTTTTGGGTAGGGAGTGATGCTGGTAATCCTGGAGTGGTGATGAGAATGGTGAGGATAAATAAAGAGATGGTACTGTAACACCCTTTCTGGTGGAAAAGTGTTCTCCAAGGGTTAGACTTCATCATGCTTCATCAAGAAGCTGTGAGGTGATCTATTTGATCTCTTATGAAAGATGATCAGTAGAAAACACTTCTTGCCTTCATGCTTGTGCTTCAGCCTGGGTTTTTCACTTCTGTTTAAAGCTATTTCAGACCTAAACATACTAAGAAAAAAGGACATTGAGGCTAAACAATCTCTAATTTAGAAGCTGAAATTTAAAACTATTTCTGTGGCATTGTTAGATATATTGAAAAAAGCACTTTAATTTTGAGATTAATCACAAAATTAATTGCTAAAGTGATATTTACAAACAACCCAGTCATTCATAAATGGCTGTACCCCCATTTCTTTTCTTTTCCTCTTTTCCATGATATACCTGTTCAATAAAACGTGGCATTTTTTGCATTGAGTACTTTTGTGAAAGTAACTGATCTTTTAAAAAAAATAATTCTTAAATGTGAAAAATCCTGTACATCAATCCCAGTATACCAATTTTAGATATTTTTTTGTCAACATCTTTTCATATAGGGGCTTTATAAAAGTAGAAGAGGGGCCGTGTTGCAGCCACCCCAAGTACCAGCACGAGTGGGTGTCAACGGGTCAAAGCTCAGTCCCGTCTGGACTCAGAGCTATGAACCAATGCTTTCATTTTGTCTTTGGCTGTCAGAAAACCCCTTCCTACACATCCAAGCTCCAAATGGAGCAATGACAACATGCAAGGTGGATCTTGACTCACTTTGCACATGTCTCCAGTACTGATGGCAATGTTACAGCCTCAGATCATTATTTTTCTTTTTATATACATGCTGTAATTGCATGATATTGGCCAAGGAGAGTTACTAATGTAGATATATTCACTACTTTTTTAATGATGCTTGCATGATTCATGGCATATGAGATCTTAATGAAGACTCCATGCTGTATGTTGTTTGTCTAATAAGAAATTTAAAGTACATCTTTTTGTGGCTTGTAGTATGATCACTAAGGCGGCTGGAATTAGTGAAATTACTGTAAGATTAAGAGAAAGGCACTCTAGTGTTTTCGACTCATTAATAAAGGAAGACTGTCTGTTTCTAGAGCAAGATTGATTAAAAGGTTATGTTTCTTCTCACAGAAACACCATAGCTAAGGACTCAGCACTGATCAAAATGAGAGCTACCAAAAGCCGAGAAATCATTGTCTTGCAGAGAGAAAAACCTTTCATCCGTGATAAATCATAAATATTGAAAACTTGCACTGGTTGTTCAAAAAAGAGTTCTTAAAACTGTGTCTGCTTATGCAGGACCCATGCAAATCTGTGTGTGCAAAAACCTGCTTCTAATTGCAGAATTTTCTCCTCAGACGTTGTAGGTATATGCTGGCGGTATTTGTTATAGTCTGAAGGTCTTTCAACTCACTGTAGACTTCTGCATGTAAGGCAAGGCCCAGGGAAGACAGAGATCCTTCTCCTCCTGTCCTGAGGCTTGTGACGTTTTACCCTTCTTCAAGTCTACTGGGATAAAAGCTTTGCCTTGGTGGTGAAGGGTGATGAGGGAGTGTTTAATAGCATAGCCCGTCAGGTGCACGCCCTCAGGAACAGGAGTCTGGAAAATGTCTTTTTTGGTCAGTTTTCAGCTGTAGCCATTTACATCTTTCTTAGCATTCCTCCAAGCACAGGCAGGAACACCAGCCTTTCTTCATCGATGACAGCGCAGACTTCTCACAGACATTTGATGGCCTCATCTTCTTTCAAAGTTGTTCCAAAATAAATCTCTAAGTTAGCCCCACAGAAATTTTTAGAACTCCATTTTAGATTAAGATACGAGGAAAAAACATTGGAAGAGCCTATTTTTGAGTCCTACCTCTTGAAAAGCACTTTGCCAGAAATCATTGGAATTTGGCAAAAAAAGCTTTAACTAGTCAGAGAACACTGAAACATAACTTGAAGCGGAAAGAGCTTTTCTGATAATATAAAGAGAGCTATGTTTACTGGGTTTATGATGGAAAGTAAGTCTCAGCCATAACTGTGGAGCAAATACAACCACCGCATAACAATGCTGCTATGGAATTTATTAATCTAAAATGTGCCAACTTGCTACAGATGCCCATAAAATCATATTGGTGAATGCACAGGCTCTGAAGGGCATATGTTACACAGAAAAGCAGTAGAAGCTGCTGCCCATAAAGACTTAACATAACTAGATAATTTTACATGTGCTTAGTAGCATTTATCTGTTAAAAGCAAGCTCTGCTCTGCAATTTGGATCTTACAAATCATTTATCATGCACCCAGAAAAGCTGAGATACCCCAGTAAAAAGTAAACATGCAAAATACTGAAATACATAGTGCCCATAGTTTTTGAACATGAAGTAAATGCCAAAATGCAGCTTTTACATAAGCTATCTATACCTTCTGTATCTGTTCTATAAAACAAATCTGTTTTCCTAAAACTCTTGACCTGCCCTTTCAGCAAAACAGCACAACAGACTGGCAAAGGTACGTTTGGTAACCATCTTATACAGGTTTAATGAATTTTAGCTCAGAAGCAGCTTGTCCACAACACAGGCCCTAAGGTCTCGAATGATTTCTGCATCAACTACAGAACTTCTGACTGAGGTGAAATCTCAGAATTTTCCTTTAGGAACACACCGATTCCCATAAAGGATAGAAGACTACATCCAGGCTGAATCTGGTTCTGTGGCTAAAATCATAACTGTCAAAAACATATGGGTCCTTTCCAGTGTGCACGTCTCTGGCTTGCACAGGAGATGCCAAAACCGTCCTCGCACCAGGGCGCCTCTGCCTTCAACTCACTTTCTCTCTTTCCCTATTCCCAGGGAACCTTGTAAGTACTTGATGGTGTATCTTTGGGACCTCATGGTGTAATATGGAATAATTTTGCAGAAAGCCACTGAATTTTATTTGTGTAGCAGCAAGGATCCTGATTTCTATTAGTCTTCTAGAGTAAGACTGAGAAAATCATAAGAGGGTGGGAGTTAACAAAGGAACCCAAAGGAATTAGAAGATGTTAAAAATCAAGGACCACTGGTTGTCTCTGCTTCCTTTGGCTGCCCTTGTCTCACTGTCTAACACAGTAAAAACGGGTATTTAGTGGTACTTCCTTTTAGCATGAACAGAAATAGTTGATTGTAAAAACAAACCCAATGAAATATTCAGTAATAAAATGGTCAAGTCACTAAATAATGCATTCAACTGGCTCTAGTGGCTGACCTTTGCAAAATTCCTTGGAGGTGAAGTGCAAACTATTTTTTTTTTCAAGGCTATATTCCTGGGGAAATGGTGCTATGAGAACTCTATATTTCACAAAGAAAATAGCTCATTTTTTAAGTTTAATTATGCATGTTCTGCAGTAGGTGGCCTTCTTCCTTCTTAGTAGGTACTGAATCAATACCCTGGCATAATGCTAATGGGCACTGTGCTACTTGAGGTGCCATCTTTCAGAAGAGAGGCTGAAAGCAAGGTCTCATCTCTGATGTCGACGACTCTAGTGGTACTTTTTCCTTTTTTTTTTTTTTTTTAATAATACAGGTTTTAGCATCAGTGCCTTGGCCACAGTCCAAGTTGGATAATTACATTCTGTCTCCCTACATTTTGCTTTATGCAGTTTTCATTTAATATGGTGCTCTTCTTCTCTTCCTGCCCTAAGTTGTTTTGTGTCATTGTTGGACACTATTAAATAAGCTCCATTTTTCCCCTGAGACAGCTGCATTTAAGCTGTGGGTAAGGCAAAGCCTGCACATGAAATTTGTGAACCATTCCCAGAGAAGGAAACACAAGCTCACTTGCAATTATTACACGCCACTATCTACCTGGACAAACTCCAGCTTTCCTGCTCCCCCCCACTAGTTTACTTTCATTTGGAATTTAACTACCCAAATGAAAACAGCAGGTGCAGGGAACACCGTCTCTTCTCAAGAGGTCACAAGGCTCATGCCTGGGAGGACTTTTTCGGCAGGCAAAGTAGTTTTATCCTCTGTCCAAGAACATAAGCTGCTACAAGTAGCCTTCCTCTACAAGAAGATGCGGTATTTAGCCACGGACTGCAGAGGGATATTGGGGCAGAGTTACCCTGTCCCAGTCGAGCAGCTGTCTTCCCCATCTCGTTCCTCTTGGAGGGTCAGTTTGCTCTCCTAGGGCAACCGAACGGGGCCACAGGCTCACTCCTGCTCAGCCCTCAGGGTTCACTCAATGCACACGGGGCTGCCCCTTCAACAGACAAATGCAAGCAGGCTGCACATGAGGCTAGAAGTGAAGCTAACAGCAGCACATTTCTAGATTTAATTTACAAAATGACCTTCCTGATGGTCTTAATTGTACCTAAACTCAACGTGTTGAAGTTTAGTATTATATCTCGGATAAGATTCAAAAACAGCACTGAGGAATAGCTGCTATTAGAATATAACAGGTAGGTCTGACTGGTACGGTGGGAATCCTAAAAGAGCTCCTCATAACAAGGAGTGTAATGTAACCTCTGCCATGAATACAGAGAGCTGGACCTGCAGCTCCCATGGATGCCAACAAGGAGACCTTGCCTACAGCACAGGAGCTACCGTCCTTTACCTGAGTGACCCAGAGCAGCAGGGGCCAGACGCTGCTGTGCATTGCTCTTGGGCAGCTCCCACACGCTGTGCATTCTGTGGACTGAAGAGTCTGTGAGAAAGCCTGGCAGTTGCCTAGGAAAGGCTCTGGATTGGAGCCTCCTGCAGCCAGGAGAAACAGTCTGCTTTTGGCATCCCACCAAGAGGGGAAAGTCCAAGCCCTTCTTGAAGTGGTTTGGGAGAGGCAGTGACTGTGGTCGTGGCGCAGCTATTGGGTTTGCGCTCATGGCAGGGAGACCAGCTAGAGCTCCAGGGGAAACGCTCCACGTGCTCTTGCCTGTGCTTCTCTCAAATATTGCATATTGAATGCTTCTAGAAAAACGCAGTCTCTGAAAGTAAAAGCATCTAGGAGACATCTATGCTAGAGACTATTAATCCAGAGAAGCAAAAGGCTTGAATCTAACATGATTTTTCATTGGCATGAAGCCCTTCTTGTGTAGATGCTGCTGCTCAGGAGTCAAGTCAAGCAGCTGAGTAGCACTGTCCTGAGATTTTCCAATTATACATGTTTTTAGGTGCTACAAGGGAGTGGTGGCGGCGGGGGCAGGATCATGTTACAACACAAAGCACTAGGGATCTTATAGCACAAATCCTGAGGGTGTAAATCAAGGTAGGCAGGTCTTCATCAGCTAAAAGTAAATATTAAAAATATAAAACTTGAGGTGTGAGCTGTATAACCAGAGCTTATGGCTGGACCTTATTGTATTATTTCTTTTTTTTTAAATCATGTATTTGAAGCCTTAACTTGAAAATAAAATCAAAGGAGCAAAACTCTATTGCTGTAAATCAGCAAGACTCCACTGATTTTCCAATTTACTGTATTTGGGTAATCTGTATTTATCTCACTCGGCTTTAAAACATTGCCAGAACTTCAGGCTTCGAGGCTTTTCATACTGATAGTATTGTTGCTCTTGCTTCCATGTATTTTTTTTCTTTTTTAAATACAGTATGCTTTTATTGTTTAATTTAAAGGTATTCAACCTTTCCTGCTGCTATCCAAAGACATTTTGCATGTAAAACCAACATTTTGGACCCAAAATCACCACCATCTGCTTATTTATAGCAAGATCCAACAGTAAAGGGAGTCTTTATTAAGCTCTCAATGGGAGTCATGTGACTCTGCAACAAACTCAGTTTTCATTTTCCTGATAAAAATGAGACTGTTTCTCTACTGGTCCCTATTATGATTCCGTGATGTTCTGTAACAAGAACATTAAAAGAACCTTCATTTCTTGAAACCCATCCCTTTCACCCCATCATGGCTGTTGCTTTACCAGATATGTAGTGCACATCTGGTCCTAGCATGCCATTAGGTGCCAGAATTAAATGTCTTTATAGATTTGCTTTTATACATTCAGTGTCTGAGGGGGAAAGTGAACTGAGAAGTATGTTATTTTTTTCAGATTACTGAGCCATCCTTAGTGTGACCCTCAGAAAAAAACCCCAAACCCTGCAATACCAGGGGTTTCATGGGGCAACAATATCAAACAAGAGAGTCAAAAATGAAGCCAGTCATAGCTGGTAGAAAGTGGAGATTAAATAATTAAAGAAACCTGCCTTGTGTAAGTATCAGTGGCAGGAAAAGACTCAAATAGGTTTTAAACTTGCATGAAGTTTCTCATAAACTATGATCCTGAGGGACTTTGACAATAAAAAACCCCCCTTCTCTGTTCAAAGAAGAGTATGTGGGAAAGAGGAGAGCTGTTAAGTTGACATCCTACTTTGGGTGGATCACTTTTCCTTCTAATGAGGACACGTACCAAGTGCAGTGCAGCACAAAGGCAGACTCCTGCTGCTCTCACAGCTCACTTTTGACCCTTAAAATACAGTGCGTGGGGGTAAGAAGTTGGTTTTTTACTTCAGAATATTTTTTAAAATCTCATTGCTGCAGTCAAAACTATCCCAACACACTTTTGCAGACAGAGCTCATTGTGTTACAAAGAAATATTTTTTTTTTTCTGACTTAGATTCAAAAGATATTTTATGGGCTTGCATTGAGATGCATGACAAATGCTCCAAATTCATAGCACCAAACTCTGACATACCCCATACTAAAACCACAGATAAAGTTCCTAGTGCTTACTATTTCAGCTATATACACATAGTTACATTAGAGGGTAAATTAAGAAAGACTAGGTCATTAACATGTATAGTAGTAACTATTTTTAATACAATTACATAGATATTCTGTCCATAAAATTGTTCAAGTTTGTAGGGTTATGGGATTTTGCACTGCTTATCCGACTTGCCACTACGGCCCAGTATTGAGACATCATGATACTCCAGCACGAATGCAAGAGGGGAAAAATTCAGGAGCATTTTCAAAGCTGACACTGATTGACAGAAGGAGCTTTATTGCTGCTCAGCACACATGAGTTGGGATTTGTCTATCCAAATTACAGGTCTACATATCTTTATCTGAACTCTTTGGCTAGTCTTCCTTTTCAGTCAAGATAAGAAAGAAACATTTCTAAATTTGTCTCCTCCTAAGCTGGAAATTGAGCAAGCACAGATAGGTCATGCTGTAGAAAGAGCTACTTTTATCCCCTGACTAGGTGAGAACGAGACCACTAGCTCTGAGAGATGCATCCAACCCTCAAGTCTCTAGCTGAGTTCTTCATCACCTAGAAACTGGTAACACCCAGCCACTACTTTTTCTAGCTCATGCTAAATGCAACTTCTCTTTAGCCCCGTGTAAGACTACTGAATATGAAGGCAACTAGGTGGTATCTGAGTACAAACGAGGAGGAAACCAGACAAATTATACAAAATGCAGCACACACTCCAGAAAGTTGACACACCTTGCATCATTCAAGTGGTGGGTACTTCAGTTAGTTTGCAGGAAAAATGATGTACAAAGAGACCACGCCTAGACCAATTTGAGTGAAGTCCTGATTCATCTGAAATCAAATGCAAAACAAGCAGTCCTGAGCAGGCTCAGGACTTCAGCCTTTGTCTGAAGAAATGGCACATTTCTAATACAACTGCTATAAAGGAAAGAACTCTGGGACTCTGGAATGCTTTTCAAGGAATGTTAAGAACCTTAAGCCCATCTTGATGAGCTTCTGATTGTGATGTTCAGCCCACAGAATATAACAGGGGTGACAGGTTGAGGCAAATTAGCTTTCCCAGGACTGGACTCCGTCTTGGGCTCTCAGAAGGATAAGTTTGAATGTTCCAGTGAGAAAAGAGCTGCAAGCAGCTCTCCCTGCCATCTCTGTAATGCACAGACAGAAAACAAATTGTTATTTTTGCACTACCTCCCAAGGAAAGCAGTAGATGCCTTTTTTATTTACACTGCCTTGTTCAAGCCTCTCCATTTCCCAGTGTTCCCGCTCTGGCCACAAATCAGTTGCTGCTTATCAAGATTTGGACAATTCTGTCAGAATCTAATAATAGCCAGCAGTGGTGGGCAGCAGAAAAGAAAAAGAATCAGGTCGTGTGATTTTAGCTAGCCAGCTAATTCTGAGCTCTGCAACAGTCAGCAGGAAGAGCCTTTAAGTGGTGTGTGTGAATACAAACGTCAAAGGTATCTGATCTATGTGGGAACTGTAGGCTGACACACAAAGGAATGTATGACCTTTAACTCCATGACACACCTGTCAGCCAGCTGTGCTAGGGAAGAATCTACATGCAGTGCCTGTGATATGTTGATCCTCTTTTCAGGCCATCCAGGGTTTCTATCTTTGTTTCCAAACATTAGAAAATGAATTGACTACAACCACTGCATTCATGTAAAAGCAAGGTATCTGATATGAGTGATACAGATAACAACACCTTTCATCAAAAGATCCCAGGGGTACTATGCATCTTATTCACAATAGTTTCAGTCCTGTAACAAATTCTTGCTTAAATTTATACACAAGCTGCTCCACTGAAATCTAATCATATGCATAAGCCCTCTCAGAGTGAGGGACTAGTACTGCACAAGAATTATGTTTGTCTGTGCTGATAACAGAACTCTCTGTAGGGCAAAATACAAAAAGAAACCCTGTTAACTGTTTGAATTTCTTGAGGAATTTTGGCTATCGGATCTGGATTTTGTCCAGACCACAGGGACCATCATCCTACTCTGGCTGATAATCTCCCACGATATTTAATGACTGAAGATAAGCAGGATTTTGTGCATCCAAGAAGCTGAATACTCTGTCAGGAAAGTCTGAGCTTTTAAATGAACTTTCTCAACTGGATGACTAATTCTTTAGCAAAGACAGAAAAACACCCCATGGTACAAATGAGGCATTAGAGTGGGAGAAGAAATGCCTGATGTTCTGACAGACCCCGTTTTTATACGTCATCCCCAGCGTCCTCAGAGACAGAAAACTACATAATGTACCACCATGAAATTAAATAACTCCATCTTGCCCCAGACTTTTTTACTAACCTGCTGGGTCTCAAAGTCTGTACAGGTGAAGCCAGAAGCAATATAGAACCTTTTATTTTATTAAAGAAGAATAAATGCTCTTGTAAACATATGAAAAATGAAAAAGCTTAGAATCCCATTCTCATATAGACTGTCAGATAGCGCTGGTTGCCAAGTTGTGATCCCATTAAAAATACGTATATCTAGAACGTGCTGCAAGTCTAAAAGCAGTCTAAACGTGATTGCATAGCCTGTCTCATCACATGATTGAGATGTAGATCTGACTTTCACCAGAATCTACAATTTTGGCTTTGGTTAGTGTCTGCTATCAGCAGGAGAGGACAAATTGCAGAGTTAATTTTAAATGTTGGTGCTCTTTGTGCTCAGATCTAGCAACTGCCACATGGAGTCAGACCAATGGTCCATCCTGCCTCTCTGCTAACCATGGTCTCTTGTCACTATAGCTCCAATGCAAATAGTGAGGAGTGATGAAAAGCAAATTTCAGATCTAACTGTCTCTGAACTTTGGGGAAGTTCCAAACCTGTATTTGGACTCAGATGGGACCCTATGCCAACATCACACCAAAGTAGAACTTAACCTAGGGTTGGTATGCTGATTGCTTTGAGAAATTACCAAAATGCAGTTCCATTTGCAACTTCTCTTGCAACAGCCTTCTTTATTGAGCTTCTAAAAAAATCATTCTTCTAAATATATAACATAAAAAACCTGGTAAGAACATTACTAATGTGTATCCTTTTTCCCTTCTCCTATGTACCCCTTACAACAGTTTGCAAGAAGCATGGGAATATTTCTGTGATTACTGTAACACACGACAGTGAAGGCAAGTCCTTTGCAGCATAAATCCCATACAGCAAACCTGAGATGTAGCATACCCTTCTGTTCTACTCAGACGAAAGGAGGGCTGCTTTTGCCCACCTTATAATTCAGTTCAGGTAATGCCTCTTAAATAATACACACTTACTTCCCAGAAGGCCGTCGTTTATCAGTGTTATCAGATAACTGCTTATTTTCAGCTGTTAATGGAAATACTGTTGTCTGCCAAGTGTGGTAAAGCTCCTGCCTTCTGTACAAGTGGAATTTAGCAAATCAAAATCTGAGGGAAGAGATCTAACCTCTAAGTGTCTTCAGGGGAAACTTTTTTACTGTCTTTCCAGAACCAGTGAAAGAGCCTGGACTGTGCTATTTGGCAGCTTAACCCCAGAGGAAGTGCAGTCAGAAAAATATTTGAAAAGCAAGTAAGTTCAAATACATACCACTGCCAAATCCTCTTCACTTGGAATAAGTCTTAGGTAACAAATCCAACTTCTACTTTAGTCTGCGCACACTACAAAAAACCCCAACAAAACCTGTTGTGGAAATCTTGAAACAGCATGAAGTGAAAAATTGTACCAATATTTTACTGAAAGTCTGGACTCATTTTTACGTCACCTAGAGATATTTTAAAATACTGTGACTTAGGTGGTGAGAGACTAAATGGACCATAATTTAATCTCTCCACCTACCTAGTTGCGTTTCAGAAAATTAAACTGTCCTGTTTTACACTGATGGTTTTACGATCCTGTGTTTCCACAAACTCAGAAGTCCTTGGAAGAGTTGAAGGCAAGGCTTGCTCTTCACCCAGCCAGCGATGTGGACACACTCGGTAAACACTCAAACCTGTTGTTGCGCCACTGCAAGACTGCTGCCCCCTCCACGCAGGTAACACACGCAGACATTCACAAAAGACACGGGACAGAGCTGCTACTCAGCTCAGGCCCAGCCTGGCAAACAGGAGGAGCCAGAGCTGACCCCACACCTCTGCCTCATCATTCAGGGCGTCCCCACAGTAGTCAGAAATCAGGCATCTGAAGGTCTCCCTGGGTCTTCCAGCCCCCTCTCCCTGCCTGATACAGCACACTTGGCAGAGAAGGTACGTGCCAATTACTGAGGAAAGCCATCTGCTAGATGGGTCCCAAGCATGTAGCCCAAGAAGTCCCAAGGTTGATGGACAACGTGCTGTCTCTCCCTTCAGCAGCTCTAGTCCCTGCCAGCACAATGCAGAGCAGCGGAGTCTCTGCTCTCCCAGCACCTCCACACTCAGGATTTGTTATGTTCCTTCCCCTCATCTTGCTAGGGAAGGTGAAGGAAGCGAAGAGCTGGCGGCTTCCCACCAGAAGACCCCAGTGTGCATGGAAGCAGTACTGAACAAGTCTCACAGGCCCATGGAAGCAGAAGCAGATCCTTCCACCTCCACCCCAAGGCTGGAAGACCCATGCCTCCCTCTGCTCTACCTTTGGAGATATTTACCCCAGTGCACTTTGCCCAGCAGAGCCTATCCTCTCAGAACTCTGCTGTGTCACTTTCCACACAACCACAAGAAGCCAGAGGGCAACAGAGGATCAGGCATGTTGCATTTTGGTTTTCCATCCTGCAAAGTCTTTTTAAATTGTTCTGCATTTAATAATCCGCATTCCTGTCTTGTGCCCCACTTTCAGACTTGAATCCTTCTGATTCCTTCCATCAAATTGACAAGATAAAGGGTTCTTTTTCTTAAATATATCCTTTAACAAAACCTATATGGAATATGCTCACTTGTGTCAGTGATCTGGAAAATGTGCTTTGTCTTTCTTCCAGAGAACATGCACATTTCAGATTTCCCTTAAGCTTTCATAATTATTTCTGATCTCAATAGTTTCACTTTGTCAGCCCAGCTGATACCAAGCAGATGAGAGAAACGATTTGGGGGTGGGTTTTGTCTAGGAGGGAGCAGAGGAGAAAACCGGCAATAAAATTCTGGTAATTTCTCATTTCATTGTAAAGACACGTTGTGGCTATTTGCATATTCTGGCTGTGAAGTAAACAGAGCTATAATCAGATGACACAGCAAGAAAGGCTTGAAATGCTGTTCAGGATTTAAGGTATAAGTGTTTATTAAATAACAAACACTTTGCATGAAGAATGCTCAAAGGAAAGCATCGTATTAGGCACCTTGCTCAGTAACTTGAGCTTATTCTCACAAATACCATAAAGACAGGGATACTGAACATAGCAAGTTTATACATGAAGTGTGTGTACACTACATTGAATACGTACATGACCTACTAGTTTAGCTCACAATCCCAGCAGATAAAAGGCTAGCTCCTGCAGAGCTCATGGCATGCTGAGAGAGCTGCTTTCAGCATTGCACTCGGTCCCATCACTGCGTCCATCAGCTGCCGCAGAATGGGAGAGGAGACAGGAATTATCAAGATACAGCTTGTAATGGCTGAGTCATAACACTAAACGCCTCTAACTCAAACTAACAGGGTCATTTAGAAGGTATGACTTGCTGTGACACCTGCTGAAGAAGAGAGGAAACTCTGGGTACTTAACATTTTAGAATAAAGCTCAGTTTCCCTTCAGCTGTGTTTAGTGCCTGAACAAACTCCAGGGCACAAACTCCAGTGCCAATTTAATACAGACTTCTATTTGCGGAGACTCATTAACGTTGTGCACAACTGCTTAAAAAAAAGGTTAAAGTCTTGGCAGAAAGCAGCAATAGCAACTACCAAATTCAACTCTAGAAACTCTCCAGCACTTACCCTGAGACTCAGCAGCCAGGGAGACACTGAAGCGCTGAGCCCAGCGCAGGCAGTGGCACCGAGGGGCTACAGACAGGTTGGCAGCCTGTCCCCGCAGCCACCACTCTGTCCCTTGAGTGACAACTGATGTGGTCTGCAGGGGCAAAGCTCCTGGCATCCCACTAACTGCCCTCCACCAAATCAAATCTGCTTATATACCTCCCTTAGCTACAGGATTTACTCTTTATAAGGCAGGGCTTTAAAATGAGACACCACCATTTTGAAGGCCTTTTTTAACACTAGAATTACTAAGAATTTCCTCTCTTGTAATTCCTTTGGTGTGTGGTTTAATTGTGACTGCTACTCCCTTTCTAGATACTTGGGACCATTAAGGAAAAAAAAAAAAAAACCAACAAAGAGAAAAAGAAACAGGTGAAAGAGAGAAAACTAAGTGACAAAACTTTTTCTGCTTATTCATAAACAGCAGTGGCTTTAGAAACAAGTTGGAAGAAACTCAGGAAAAGCCTCCAATCCAATCAAAAATTATCCAGAAATAAACAAGCAAAAATGTGAACCTGGAGGGGCACAGGCATTGTACAAGTTTTGATCATGTACGGGGCTCAACAGTCCAGGGTCACCTTTTATTACCTGCATCTTCTCTTGCTTCAGATCTGTAGTGTATAATCAAGATCTCGCAAGTTCTTTCACTAAGATTAAGAGCAGACATTATTTTAGAAGAAGTTTAATGAAACGCTTTGAGGGTGTGATTTCTTATGAAATGCTTTTCATCTTCCAAAGATCTCAAAGCACTTTACCATTCAAATGAAATGATACAGATGGCTCTCACTGCTCGGCTGCAGCCAGCTGAGGAATGGACTGCAAGAAACATTTAAGCTCCCCTTTAACCCTACATAAATCTTTAGAAAAGTAATTGAAAGATACCTCTCTCAGTTGAAATGGGAAGAGGAATGGAGGTGGAAAGAATTTAATTATCTGAGTTACAATTTGACATAGGGTGTGTATCACACTTTCGCATTGTATGATAACATTCATCTGCTCTTCAGTGGCGATGTGCACACAGCAAGCAGCCTAAAGTGCTAGAGCCTGAAATTGCTACCTGTCCTGAAGAGATTCCTGCAGCAGGAAGACTGGTTTGTAGTTACCACAACTTCGCACACTTGAAATCCTTAATTATTTAAGAGGCATGGGAGGAAAACGAGGGGCCTCCATCCTTTACCTGGAGGGCAGATGAGATGGTAGGAGGGCTGTGTGCCCTCCGTCTGCCTTCTGGCACTCCCATTTTGCACTAGTGAAACAGCTCCTGAAGGGGAGTTGGGAAAAGCTCAGACATGGAGGACTCTGATCACTGAAGGGCTCTCAGAGAAGCAGAGGTAGGTTCCTCAAGTTAAGGTACAGCAGCTCCTTATCTGCTGCCTGGAGGTACCAACAGGTGTCACTACAAAGTTACCCAGCTATATTAATTCCTTTTATATTCCCCCCGCCTCCCCAAAGTCCTAACTGGAGACAGTGGCAGGCAGTGAGTTGAACCTGCAGTATTTACAGTGCTAGAATGGAAGAATAACAATAATGCAAAGATCTTGAAAAATCACCAGGTTTAAGTTCCTACCCCAAAACAGGCTCAATTAGACCTTACATCATTTTTGGTGAAAATTAAATCTAAATTGTTCTTAAAGCCCTTCAGTCCTGGCGAGCCCACTCACCCAGAGAAGTCTATCTCAGCATCCTCGCTGTCAGAAAGCATTTCCTCCTCTCTAATCTGAATCTTGTTCTCCTGTCTGCTGCAAAAATGAGGATGTACATACTTAGTGCATCCAGTTTGGACTAATGCTTTCTTTAAAAGGCTGGAAGGAATAACTGTTGGCTGGCACTGCTTTTACAGAGAGAGGCAAGAAAAGACAATATTGGGAAAGGAAAGGAAGGCAGCTGAAGCCTTTGGGGTGGGGGGTGGGGAAAGTCATTCCTGAGTGATATTTTGTAGAGTAAATGAATGCAGATTTGATGAGGAGCATAAGTAACATCCTGCAGGGGCAGCAGGGAAACCCTAATTAGGCAGGATGCCCTTCCTCGATATTAATTAGAGTTATATGCTTGATTGAATAGGTATAATTCTTCCTAATACTTCAGGAAGCCAACAGGAGGCTTGCAGCCTACAACCAACCTGTTTCTGCCTCTCTCTTGCACGTACAGACACATACCGAGAGTTGCTGTACCGTCTCCCTTATGCATAAGCATCCTCACGCACACATAGCCACACGTAGTTACAACCCATGGGAACCCTCCATCTGGTTCCTGTCCTTTCGCAACAGATACTACTTATCAGGTGCCCCGAATCAGAAGAAAATAGAGTTAACACCCTCCTCTGGATGAGGAAGAGACTGTCCAGCATGCCATGTCCAGTTGACAAAAGGGGGAAAACAGAGTAATAGGTGTATGCAAATTAATAGCTCACACCATTTCATAAAGCACATCTCCCAGCAGATGCCACAGGTTATTATGCAGCTGAGGGTAGCACTTCTGGGAGCACTCATAAAATACAGCTTTTATCTCGTTGCTTCCAGCCCATGTCTGGTAATGTATAAATAATGTTAACAGCATCAACACAGACAGACAAAGATTGGATGTGCACTGCATACACATGCCTGGTGAAATACAGATTTTGCTGCAAACTTGAGATGTGTTAGAAGAGAAAGCAAGACTTTTGCCTCTTGAAAAAAGGCCCCAAAACTCACATACCACGGTGCTACCTATAAAGCAACAAAACGTCCTTGCTAGATAAGAAAAGCTGGGTTCTTAAGGACTTTCTGAGTGTCCCTTTAGGCAAGCAGCCTTCAGGCTGATTCAAGATAGGTTGTAAATATGGGGTGGCAGCTGTGTGACATGTGACTGGCTCCATACAGCAAGCTGACAGCTTCATATGCCAAGAAACTTCCATAATGCGACAGCTGTGATAAGCAGGAGACTCACTGTACAACAGTAGAGTTAACAACAGAATCCACTGTAAGTGGGGCCAACGTTATTGTAAAGTTAGATATCAGCGTGCTTAGGAAAAATAAGCAAGATATCAAAATTAATTTTTGCTGCATTTGGTTTCCCATACACTCGTCACATTCTTCCACCTGCCTTCTGTACATGTTCCAGCCATACTGAGCGGCTCCACAAGGCACCTTTCAAATGTGCAGTGAGCTTATCCTATTTTATTGCCCACAGATTTAGGACATGCTCTTACAGCTAAGCATATGCACTAAGCGTATCATGAATACCATCCAGAAATTTGGTGAGAAAATAGAGAGACAGGAGTTTTGAGGCAGGTAGGCAACAACAGAAAACATCTATGGAGGAGCTAAAACACAACAGTGAGAAAGTGAATCCCTGATATTTTCCAAAGACAGTCACACATGGAGGGACTGCTCCAGCTGCTTTGTTAGCTTTGGTTTTGTTCTTCAAACTTATCAAAACAAGAACAGTACCCCAGAGGAACAATTCTGCAAAACAGACCAACATAGTTTTGTAAGCAAATCCCTTTTGGGAGGATGGCTTTAGGTGTATTGAAATAAACCACATTGCTGTAGTTTATCAACAAATGTATGCAATGTAACAGGCTTACAGTGGCTACAAAACTGAAAGAGATCCAATTATCCATAAAGAATTCCTGATTATGTGTCAACATTAGGAAGTTGAGACAGATATGTGAGCTGAATAAAGGAAGGAAATCAAAGGAGCAGAGCTAAATACTCAAATGGGACACTTTGATAGAATAAGGACATCAAGAAACATACAATCAAAAACCTGACCCACAGCCACTGCTGATACTGAGAACTGATGGTAGTCATACTTTTTTACTGTCATTTTCCCGATGATAAAAATGCTGTGTTTTAATCTGAAGTTGAAACACTGCACTACTTTCCACCACTTTTTCTAAATTTTCTATGGAAAGCTATTTTGTGATGCAGCTTGTATCACTTTATGTAAAAACACTGAAAAATTGTACCAATTCTACTTACAAAATATCAAGCTACTTTGCTACTGTACAAAGAAAAAAACTTGATCTAGAAAATGGGAAGCGATTTACTAACATCCGTCCATAATGCTTCACAAATGAAAACTTGTCATTTGACAGATGATCAGTTTGTGTTAGTACACAATTAGTGTCAAGAACTAGAAAAGGCAGTCCATAAAACTGAAAAAATATATCTCAAAATAAGAAAGAACGCACATTCTAAAGTAAGTTTTACTAAAAAGACAAACCCCACCTTTTTGTAGTTTCACTTGTATTTCTCCAAAATAGAAGAAAAATATACATTAAACTGCCAGAATTTCACGCATCAGCAATTCTCAACTTTGGCTGGCTTTCTTAAACACAACCATGAGAAATGAAGGAAGAACAGACTTCCCCCCCCTTTTAAAAATGTAGTCTATTGCATCTCCGTATCAAATTCTTAAAAAGTAATCACCCTGTCACATAGCTTTTTATAAAATTATTCACAGAATTACAAGGGCACAATATCAATATACCGAGGAGCTTAATTTTATGTTTATGACACAAACATTTTCTAAAATCACTTTCTAAAATATGTTCTGACAGCTTTATACCCATGACCAATACTAAAAGTGCTGCTTCGGTGTGACTGACAAAGGTTGCAGTGTATTGTTGTTAGCGTATGTGATCCAGTAATTGAATATCCTAAAGCACGTTGTATATGGTAAGCTTTTAAGGGTGGACTAAATTCAGGGACATTTTGTATTCATTCCAGTTAGAACTAGTAAGTGCATAAAATTTCAGATTACTTAAACCCAAGAAAACTGCGTCACATCCATCTTCTGTGTTTCAGTAGATCAGAGAAAATATTAAGAACCTTCCCTCCCCAGGACTTATATCTGTAAAAACAACCCCTGTAAAAGTGAGGCGAGGATGCTCTAGTTACAGAGTTATCAGCTACCCACAGTTTTGGCTTGGCAGAAGTTAGTAGGAACCTGTCGTCTCTTAAAAAAAACCCAAACAACTTGACATGGAATGAAGCGTTCTCAGTCTAGCTCCTAACAGCCCTCAATGCCAAAACCTGCCCTTAGTGGTAATCAGCATCAGTAGAGACGATAAGCGCTGAGCTAAGTCTGGGATGTAACGAGTTCACGAATCGCCAGGAGAAGTCCCTGAGGAACAACAGCGCTGATCCGCACTGGAAGCACGGTAAAGAGAGAAGCTTTGCACGCAGGGTTTGAATTTCCAGGGCTCCTTCTTTGGCTCTGCGATGGGCTCTAAATTCCTGCAGGAAGCAGTTGCCCGTGTAACACTGCTTGCCGGGACCTTGGACGGCAGCTTCTCTCAGGCTGCTTTGAAATTAAATAGTAATAAAAAAGTAATCTCTGAAAGTGGATACCAGTTTGAGTCAAAAAAGCCCTTGCCAAAATATGCTTTCAGAGCAGGCACAGCACATATATTATTGAAAAGCTTTGTTTCTATATGGTGTGCCAAGTTGGCAGAAATGCAAATTTAAAATTTAGAAGTGCTTGGTAGGGAGCTGGGCAAGAAGAAGGAACTGTAAAGACAGGAAGGAATTAATAGCATTTGTTTCTTTTAAAGAATAAATCTTGAGCTAGTTTTCTTTTTTATGGCAATCTTACATTATTTATCTGTCTTTCTAGGTCACAAAATAGGAGTAAATTTTATATGTGACACTTCCTTGTAATCCAGTGGTACAAAATGGACTCTCACAGAACGCAGCAGTATTTCACTTTGCTGTCCTGGCATGTAGAGGGATGCATTTTAGGGTCCTTTGTGGTCCGGGTGCTGATATTATGCCTGGCAAGATCCTCGTGTCTTTTTGAGAAGGGGAAAATAAGAGAGCACAAAAATAATACAGGAGTAAACCTCAGTAACACAGCCTCTATACCAAGGATATTAGAGACTCTTCCCTAGGGAAAACTGGGCTGATTTTTCATCCTGTGTCATCTTTTTCAAAGTCTCTATTTATCCACGGAACTTATTTAAGGATGCGGCACTAAACCTATCACAGGATGCACCACAGCAAATTCTGACCCACTGCTGGGGGAAGGTGGCAGTAGGACTGACAGCTGTAATTTAAAAAAACCAAAACCAAAACCAAACAAACCCCAAACACTTTTATAACAAAAAAATGCAACGGAGCAACATCTGATTACTGCAGAGAAGTCACCTGATTAACCTGAAAAATATTTCAAGACACTTCACCTGCTACCCTCAATCTTTCGTTCTTATTAGTACTCTTTTCTATACAAAGGGAAATAAACATAGGCAGCATTTTCCACCTCATATGGAAATAACTTGTAGCTTCAACTTCAAGAGCTGGTAATGCTTTTGTACTTAAGGTGACCACGGCCAGATATTCTCATGCTTTACCACCATGCATCACAGCAACTTCTGCAAGGCTGGCCCTGAAGAATTAATTACAGTTTTCTGCGTGTTCATACTATAAGCAGAATGTGGGAGAGTAAAACTTACATTAATACCATGCTACTGGTAGGTCATGAATATTAAGATGTTTCTGCAACATCACACACACAGAAATTGCCTATGGCGGCACCGTGACCTCAATTCAGGTATGCAAGTCAGGGACGGGGGAGGGAACAGAAAAAAAGTCCAAGCTCGGACAACTCATTTCAGTACTGCCCAAGGGAGATTTATTTTCATCCCGATACAGGGTTTCACCACAGAAGGACAGCCATATTTTGAGGAAATTAAAAAGTTCTCACACCGGATTCAGATGTATAAGTAGTTAGGTATATGGTTTCAATATAATTCTCAGTACCCTGTACCACAGCTTCTTTCTCCGTCTTTCCACTCTATGGATTCACAGAAGTGAGATAAATAAGTTCCTGGCTCAGGCATGAAATATCTCTTGGATCCATTAGCGCCTGTGCCTGAAGAGTTTGCCAAGAAGTAAGTATTAGGCTAAAACTAATAGCAGATACTAAATCCAATGTAGGATTCAGCTTGTGAAGCAAGTACTGCAGTAGCACTGTAGCAATCTGACTTTAGATGAGGTTCTTAAACAGAAACCTAATACAAAAAGCAATTTGCCCATGAAAAACACAGTCGCTATTTGCAAAATTGCTTAAAGAAAAGCCCTGTCGCTGAGGTCATCTGGTTTTGACCTCATCATAGCAGGCATTCGTATTGCAACCGACAGTATCAGGATTTTTTGTTTTAACAAGTGGTAAATCCATTTAGCTTTTAGGTAGTAAGTATGAAACCTACAGAAATACACAGCCAGCTCCTTCACGTATCAGTTTGCTTTAAATACTTGTAAAATTCTGATCCTGTAAGGAGGGTAACAGGTCAGTACAGCACTTAAATTAATAAATAAAATGGCAATAATAAAGAGAGCTGCCTGGTTGCACGCTTCCAGGACTGCATGAATTATATGATTCCCATGTCAAATGGAAGGAAGAATTAAAACTGGACCCAAAAATCCCCAGTGAAGAGCTGGCTGAAATCCAAACAGTTATGAATTTTATCGCCTGAGGTTTATTCACCCAGTTACACTTTCAATTTTTGACACACGAACAGCAGAGCTCAAGAACGTGAGCCAGAAATTTTGGCATTGCTGTGGCAGTTCGTCCTCTCTCCCCAGTTGCTCAAGTTCTGCTTGTCTTGATACAGACTGGAGAGAGCAGCTCTGTCTCCCCTGTGCACCTGAAGAGAAGACAAGCAAAATATTAAACAGCTACAGATGCTGAAAGAAAAGCAACTGTTCAGTCAGCTCTTCACGTTTCTTTTTTTCCAAAGCCCTGCTTGTAGGACAAAACTGATGAGAATGTCTGATGATTATTAAAAAAAAAAAGCAAAGAAAATCTGTCTGGTACAAGTACAGCTAAAGCTTAATCTATTTATGTAACAAAACAGAGGCAAACTGCTGTTAATATGCTAGAGAGGCAGAGAAATTTCGGCTAATCTATTATCAGGGGACGAGCTGCTATTCTGGCACAGTGAGGGCTCACATCAAACTACCCGTTCTGGCAACCCTTTTTGCTCAAATCCCTCACATCCCCCGTTCTTCCTAAGACAGGTACTCCTCGCTGTTATCAGCCCCAAACGTTTGATGTTCCTGAGCAGAGCATGTCCTATTTCCCTTTATTCTTTCTCAAGTATGGAGCTACAGCACAAGACTTTTCCCTGGCAGTCAGTCCGTGCACGGGGCATGGTTTCATCACAGCGGGAGAAGCTTTGCCCTACCAGGCTGGTTGAGAGAGGGCATGGAAGAGCCACGCAGCTGGTAGGGGGTGGTGCTTGTTATCAGATTTACCTTGATGGGGGCTCTCTTGTCCAGCCTTCCTACAGCTATGACCAAGTCGGTAGTTGCCTTGTTTAGTCCTATTCAAGTAGGCAGTGCCAACTAAGGTTCACAGCACAGACTCAGCACTCAGTGTGGAAAAAGGCAAAGCCCTACAAGTTACTGCCAGTGGAGTAATACCACAGCACCTCTCCATATAGAAGGACCAGCATTCTTTCCATGGGGAAACCAAACCAAACTAAAGAAAACTCTTCCCTTTAAACACATTGCACTGAAAGACTAGGTTTAACGTGAAAGTTTGTAAGGTGCTGAGGTTCTGGGTCACAACATTGATTTTTCCCCATATGTAAGCACCTTGGGAGAACATGCACCATTTTATTGCAATTTACAGATCTCCATTCCTGATAACAAGAATAAAACAGGGAAAGAAAAATGATTTCTTTCCCTGTTAGACTTAGAGTGCCCCACACTGCAGGCATTGAGCCTGTTCCTTCCAACAGCAGTGTACTTCTTCAGTGCTGTTCTAATTAAACAGGCAAAAATAGTTACAGGAGTGCTATCTCCTGACCAGGTTTACCAGATGCAGTGAAATCCACCTAGGTGTCTGTAACTTCACAACACATTCCCTCCATTTGCAGCTCCTCCAGAGTGCAAGGTAACAGCTAGCAGGAAGACAGAGATGTTTTTATGTCATTTTTCAGGCCTAAAAGATGCAAAGGAGCTGGGTGAGAATCCACCTGGGTGTCTTTGACAAAGACATAGGCAAGAAAACTTTCCAAAGTAGAAGCCAGTAGAAGTCAAAATGCCACAGGTCACGGTGAGAAAAGGAGAAAGGGAGAAGGCACAGAAGAACCAGCTATCACAGGGACTGCAGTGGCCTTAGCTTGGGGAATAAAATGGAGATCCTTCTCCAGCCACAGGTTGTCCCCTTAGCATTTTCTCACCTTCATAGCCATACTTTATAGGTGTATTCCCTGAACATTTAGTAACTGTGTGACTTAATTAGCAGCTGTGCTAAGTATACATTAAGGGATCCGATTGTCAGGTCCTCTGCTGTGACTCCATGGCTGTTGAAGGCAGAATGGCCAGGGAACACAGTCAAATCCATGTTCTCCTACAGAAGTTACAGGACATCAGTAGCTTTTTTCCAGCATCATTTGCAGATGACATCCCCTATCTAGGTGGTGCCATCTGTTAACCATGTCACATCCATGATCTTTTGAAGGAGGCTAAAAGGACTGAACCATTTTAAAAGTAGAATAATATTGATACCGGGATTGCTGCAGTGCACTGACATCCTATAGTCAAGTGACTTCACTTTGAGTGATGGCAATGAGCAGTGGGGTTGCCATGCAACTGTTCAAATGTTTCCAGCCTCGTGCCCTGCATTGTTCCAGTAAGACATTTACCTGTGTTGTCCCTGCTGAACTACATTTGATACGCTGCTCCACTTTTACAACGTGGTGTCGTGGGAGTACTTGGAAGAGAGTAGATGGGCACCAAATTCAAAGCAAGTGCTGCTCCGCACTTCTCCTGGGATGAAATGAAGGGTTATCTCCTCTTCTGTTCTTCTCCCCTCCCTCCCACCAAGCTTTTTGCTAAACACAGTTACATGCAGCATTTGACAACAGAGCTGATAAATTATGTGCTGCTTGAATTGAAAATGTGAAGGATAATAGGGATGAATATCAATGCATTCACAGATGACACAAACCCATTTCATCACTTTCAAGGCTTTTTGGTTGTGCTCAGGGATGACTTGCATGAACTAATTCCTTAGTGCATTATCTTAAAAAAAAAAAATCTCTAGAGGGAAAATGGACTGCGCTTAAGAGGTGGCTGGCAGAAAACAGGAAAAACAATGAAAAACCCATAAACTCCAAAGGGAAACATTTTAGGGGTATGAAAATCTCTCAGCTGAGTTTAGTTGAAAAACTTCCAGTTTCACTGAAACTGGAAATTGAGTCTGGCTTTCAGGTAACTACAATTTATTCCCATCTGACTGAGATTTATGTGCTGCCGGAAATACTTTCTTATGACTTATCAATAATAACTAGAGGTGAACACTTCTGCAACAAGAGGAGTCTTACTGTTGTCTTCCATTAAACATGGAAGTCAGTCATCGAAAAGCTGTGGCATCTAAAAGCTGCTGGCTCTTGTACACACCATAATTTCTGAGGGTAATAACAATTTGGGCAATCCATAACCCTTAGTTAAAAACTCTAACAGAGCTCTATTGTCATTCTCCAGTATTAAACCAGTAATTTTCCCAGAAACTCAGTGTAAAAACCAGACATAAATCTCAATTTAACTATAGATGCTGCTAATGGAAAACTTTGGAAAACACACGCTTGCACAGAGAATGCTCTGAGATCAAACCTCTGAATTCAAACTGAGGGGTGCAGAAGGTTTCATCACCACTTTGAGCTTGGTTTAGAGTCCTGCACATTTCTTCCTCCATTCCTGCGTGAAGAGCTCTGGACAGTACTCTGCAGGCTCTCACAGATGTCCCGTGCAATTTTCAGCTATTATGTTAACCTTTGAAATTTAAGAGCATCAAAGAGTAGCTTTTGGTTACCAGCTCTAGACACCTCCTGCATCTCTAAGAAATGGAACAACGACCTGCCTGAGCACAGTACCGCATTATCAGACCAGTAAGTTGTGGCTTTTTAGGATACTCTCTGCATGCAGTGCACCAGGATACACATTCAGGACTGCTTTTTAGAAAGGTAAACAGCCCAGGGAGGCATCAGAGGGATGCTGCCATCAGAAAAAGGAAAAAGACTGTGTGGCTACTGGAAATGCAGACATTTCTAAATGGCACAAGTTTGCATTTCCATTTTTTCCCCACATGTGAATCTCCTGCTTCCAACCAAGGTTCATGCTGTTCTACTGCAATGTAGGGGAACACGCACTCAGCAGGGGATGGAAAGAGCTTACAGAGAGAGAACCAGAGCATCACACATCTGTCCCGATTCCTCTCAGATGGAAACACACACTCTCTCCTTATGCTTTGCCTGCCCTCTCAACACAGACATCACTGTCATGGCTCTTGATTCCTCTCCAGGCTTTCTGATCTCCTGGTGTACTTCCAGGGCCTCCCCATGTCTTTGGGGGTCTGATATGAACGTTGATACGTTTTGCTGCCACCCCTCCCCAGCTTTGCTCAGCTGCAGGAGCAGAACACACAACTCCTGAAAGAGAAGCTGCTCTTCACTACTAGTCACCCAGAGGCAGGAAAACAGTTGCAACTACAGAGAAGTCACATATTTTCACATTCACGTATTTTAACAGGACTGGGGTACGGATAAGCTTTAGGCTATGGACCGTGGAGCTTTTTCCGGTGCTGGCCCTTCTGGTTTGGGCTGCGAGTTGCAACTTGGGACCTCTCAGCAAGCAACTGCATCTCAGAATCCTTTTAAGGATGAGAATTGGGTTCAGAAGGAACAACCATCACAAGTGCTTGATTTCACAGATACAACTAATCCCGTCATGCTGGCAGATTTCCTTTTGACTATTTGGGCTTACTCGGCTGACTCTCCTCAGCAAGGAGGTACCAACTTACTGTTCGTTAGAAAGGCGCAGCTGCAGCGCAGGACCTGAGGTGGCCTCTCCTGACACACGATGGTCTGGCACAGGTAAAATCTGAAAAGCAATGGTGGGAAACCTGTCCCATGAAGACTGCCTACGGTTATGCTTCAGAGCCCCGCTTTCAAGATGAGCAAAGGCAGAGCCATGCAGCCAGGCCACTGCTCAGCATGGCAGTAATTCATGAAGTTTCTAGCAACGTTGAACATATTGCAGTGCAACTGAGGGACAGAGAGGAACTCCGCGTGCCTCACTGAACAGCTCAGAGAAATGGGACCCGAAACAAGAGCCAAGCCAAATGGTTTCCTTCTCTGCAACTCATATGACAGACAAATATTTTAAGGTCAGGAAAAGCCAATCTTTTGCTGCCTAGAGGCAACCAGTTGCTTTCTATTAACATGTCATTTTTTATTGAGTCCTGTGCAAATTGGAATGAGACAATTCCAAACATCTTGAAGAAAAAAATAGAAGCATTGAAAAAAAAAATTATATGCCTATGCTAGCTATGTGCTAATCCAAACTAGACCATATTTACATCTTTGAGAGTGAAAAATGTATTGTTTGTATCATATACTTATCACGTAAAAAAATACCATGAGGTGTATTTATGGCATGAATTCTTTGGTTTTGAATAAGAGGCAAATATTCTTAGTATTAGAGATGGAGCTGAGCTGCATAATAAGGCATTAAAGTGCACTTTTTGCCTGTTCACATCTATTTTTAAGGATAGAAATTAAAATGTTGAAAATAGAAAGCATCAATATTCTTGAAGGTTATATCCAAAGGGCTCAGTAACAGTATGTAAATAGAGAATTAGTGTCATAATGTAGATAAAAACCCCTCACATTTCTAGAGGAAAAAGCTTGGAAAGCAAATATGATGTGTGTATGTTTGTTCATTACAGCTTAATTAGCACAGCACAATATTAAGGACCAAAAGTAATGCTGAATATAAATTGTAGACTGTGTTTGGGGGTATATCTATACTTAATGCCAATATGATAAGTGTTGAAATAAAGACTCTGTTGAAATGCTTCTGGGATTTAAGTGAAGCAGTAATATCTCCATTTTAAACCGTGCTTCAAAATCTCTTTCACTATTTATTTCTAAGAAAAAAAAAATCTGAACATAAAAGTTAGATTTAAATCTTTCCTCAATTTTCCAATTTTTCTTTACTGTGTTGGGGGAGTGAAGAGAAGGAAGAAGGGACATTTTCTGGAAGTGTCTGCATTTCTCACTTGTGTTTATTAAGAAGTGAAAGGCATCTGGGTGTTCAGAGGTATCACACGCAATAAATTGTTTAATGCAGGGAATAAATTATAGACTACACAATGTAGCTGACACCCCACAGACGGAAAGGCAGGTAATGATCCACCCTGACAAGCCCGCACCAGCTCTCTTCTAACCCTTGCAGGGGGCAGCGGTACAAACCCTGTCACCAAAAGGCTTGTCTCCAAGAGATGTGCAGCTCAGCTCTGCCGACCGAGATCGCCTACCTGGGCCTCGGCAGTTGTATCTTAGGACTGCTGAAATTCCTGGCGCTGTTGGCGTTGCACCAGATCACGCAGCCCCTTTGATTTTGCTTGTCATTTGTAAGCAAGAGATTTTTTTTTTTCCTTCTACTTTATCATTCACAAAATCTTTGTATTACATAGCCACACACTATGTGTTAAGGAATATTTAACCCCTTTTCAGTAAATACACTGCACAATACACTTTCTATATTTGTCTGATAAAATGTCAAATAGAAATGGATGGGAAAGTACACAACACAGACCTCTCTTGTTTTGCCCTAGCATTCACCTTTGCGTCAGACAATGCAGAAATAACCACAAAGGGTTAAAAAGAAACAAGCCACATGCCTCTCAAGCATCTGAACAGACACTTATTTTCCAGACCCTACATGCAGTCAATTACCTGATTCACGTTGCTGGTCTGCTGTAGGATGTTTTAATGCCATTTTAACATTTTACTATAGCTGACGGGAGCATGCTTCTAAAACAAGTGACCCCATAGATAGCTATGGACAAAATACAGAAAAGAATATTTTTGGCTCTTATGAGTTAAGTAATATAATCTGGCAGAGAGATGGTGATAGTACTTCAACAAGGAAGATCAGAACACAATTATGCATGGCCAGAAATGTATTCAGTAATGATCCATCATGCTGTCTCTGGCTGCTTTACATGCAGAAAGATCATCTGCTTTAATCTTCCAGTCTCCAGATCCACACAGAGCATCACATATTATACAAAAAGGTACTCTGGGTGGCGGTATTGAGTTCATCATTGCAGCAGGCTTTACTATTGTAAGGGGGTTTGTGTGGTTCCCCCCCCCGCCCCAAGTTTATACTAGGCATACCCTTCCAGAAAAATGCTTTAAAGCCTTTCTGTCTCAAAGGAGAGGTCCTTGCTACTCACTGTTTCTCCTCCTATCGTGCTGCCTGCACCCACAGGGAGAGATGCTCGCTCCCCCACGCTCACATCCACGCCTGTGTCCATCACTGCCTCTCTGCTGTGCTGCAGACCCGGTGAGATCCTTCCGTGCAGAAAAGCAACCAGCACCATGCAGACTACTTCAGTCCCTCCTGGTTGAGTGATTTCATAAATTCACCCTGGGTGGCACTTGAATATTTATTTATTTATTTTTAAACAAGCAAACCAAAAAAATCGATCTCTACTGGATACTGTGCCTGGGTGGTTGAGAAAAACACTGTCCTTCAGCAGAATTTGAGCAAGGGGGGGTTACCTCTGAACAAAATGCATTTTCTGCAAGCAAGTATTCTTGACAACAGTGTGTGCAAAAAGGAGGGGTTGGGCAGGAGGGGGAATACAGTCTTGGGCTCATTACAGGGTTCTCTCTCACCCAAAGTCCAGTAGCTGCTGCAGCAGGTCAGGAAACCTGGCAGACGCCTGTTGGCTTCCAGAGGACTTGGGGACGGACCCTCACATGGAGTAAACGGATGCAGTTCCCTGGGAGTGCAAGGCATTATACTGTACTACACCTGGTGAGGAGCTGGCTGAACTTCTTGCTTCTTTTTCTGCTGAGCCACATAAATTTATTTGACATATCGCTAAAATTGCTTGTGAGGGCAGAGTGTGGCTTCATTTACTTCCACAGAGTTGCCCCAGATTTTCAAGGAGAGGAGAGTAATCAGTGCCTGACTCCTCACTGGCTTGGATCATTTTTGCCTGTGCAGAACAGCTATGAACTCCCCCGTGTGTGTAAATGAAACAATCTACCTTTGCGCCCACACGGGATAAATGGAAGTGACTTGCCAGGAGCCAGAGCAGTGTGGAGCTGGGCTCGGAGCCACACATGCAGAAACGCAGCCTCTGCCAGGCTTCCTACCTGCCTCCTGCAACAAGGACAGCTTGACTCAGGAGCTGTTGGGGTTTTTTTTTGTTATTATATTAGCAGGGAGCTAAAGGCTCCTGAGAGACTGTTTATAGAAAGTGCTTTTGAATGTATGCTTCAGCATAGATAGCTTCCATTTAAAACTGAAGATGGACCTTTTATCAAAAGATGTGACAGGCTATCTTAAGGGTAACTGTCACAGGTGGAGATATAAAAAGCAGAAAAAACCCTTTTCTCTATTGTTTCAGTTTTCTTGTAATTTTATCAAGCACTTAGAGGGTAAGATAATGTCAGAGACATCTGTCTTTGGCATTTTTAGGTATATGTCACCTTGGAATGTAAGTGTTCAGGCAATATCTGATAACACCCTGAAACATTTCCATCTCCTCAAGTTTCTCTCTCATCTTTCTTTTGTTTAATCCTAAATGAATTCAAGTAACTTCTTATTTTGAGTTTATCTAGATCCGAGGTACAGGAAAAAAAGTAGGTTTCTCTAAATTAGCAATTGGTAATAACTTGACCAGTGTAGTTCACATCTCTAAGTCAGGATGAGCACTGAATTAGGAACCAAGGAATACATGCTCATAATTTTCTGAGTATAAGAAAGTACTTTGAATGATCGCATCACTGTTACTTTTCTTGTGTGTCCTCTGTTCATCAAAGGGAGTATCTGGAAGCCTAGCTGTCCTTAAAATGATACAGAACAATAAGTCCACCTGCACGTAATGATCAAATGCCAGTATAAGACCACTACCAGAAGGGTTATTTTGCCCTTACACGAGGAGCCATATGACTCCTATACAAAAGGAAAAATTAATGGGCCTCCCAGAACAAATTCACCCCCATCATGACATAACGCACCAAAATCAATCACTCCCAGCAATGCTGCTGAGAGGGAGAAGAACATCTAGCAGAGGATTAAGTTCCCTAGACCTGAAAACTCTGCCCCCAGGATGCAGCACAGCAGGCCAGGCAGACTGAGATCTCTCTGATACTGCAAAGATGACTGTCATTCAAAAGGAGATCAGAGTATGTTCAGCTAGTCTCTTTCAGGTGAACACATGCAAGCTCTTCCAACTCACTAGAAGCTGTGTGGAGACTCAGTTGGATATATCATTTTAAATTGGGTGTTCCGCTAACACAACAGCACGGCTGCCAACAGGCTCAGAGCATAGGTCAAGCCCGCTCACATCAAACACAAATCAAATTGCTTAAAGCAGACAAGAAACAAATGTCCCAGATATGAACATGCCTTTGAAATCTGCAGTGTTTGAGTTTTAGACCTTAACTTGGCCTATCAAAACATAAATAACACTTGGCACCTTTGGTTTGAATCCAAACCATCCTAAAGTACACAGATTTTGCACAGGATTTTGAAATGGAAGTATCTGTTAGCAACTGAGCAAGCTAGATAAAATACACATGTAATCATCAGGGCAGGGACACCACCAGGTGACTACTGTAGGTCCAGTAACATCTTTATTTGAAAATAAGCCTCTAGCCAAAGAAGTGCTGGTCTGCTAGTGAGTTTTAACCTCAGTTATTAATATCCATCTCTTGCCTAAAGCATTTAGCCTTGTCTTATTTGCAGGAAAGCCTTGTCTTATTTGCAGGAAAAAGGCTTCAGTAAACTCTGAGGAGTACTCTGGGTGAGGAAAAGAGAAGAAATTAACTTCTTCAAAGTCTGGGGGTCAGGCACACTGCTGTTTCCCTTTTCCCAGGGACCACATTTGCTTATGGGCTGACTTGGTCCTTACCTTCTGGGCAGAGCACTTAGCAGTGTTACACCTGCATAACAACAGGGCATGAGCAAAACCTAAGACTGTAGTTACAGACCTAACCTTTTTATAAAAAAATTATATGACTTAACAACACCTTCTGCACAGAGGAGGCAATGCTGTTTTAGTTTTCAAAGAAAGTGAAAGTCGCACATACAGTGATTTGAATTTGCCCTTCAAGATCTCCAAGAACAGCCAATGCATGTGACACCCAGTGTCACAGGGGAGCCACAAATCGCTGGCTGAACCAGGGAGCAAGGAAGGGGAGTTGGAAAACTTTAACCCCAAATAATGAATGCAGATGACTCTTTCTGCCATTAAACTCAGTAACAATGTGCGACAGCAAAAGCTCAGCTTCATTTTAGGTCAGTTATGAATCGAGCATGACACAGAAGTAAGTACATTTGGATGTACTGTACAAATGGGAAAATAGAGATACTTAAGTGGGCATGGCTGGTCTCTTCCTCTCTCCTTTATATAAATGATACATCATAAGATCCAAGTTTCACTGTTCAAAGATAAAGAGGTAATCCTTTTAAAAGATGTTAGATGACACTAAACAAGAAACCTAGTCCATCTCAAAACTTCAAGTGTTTCTCCCCATGAAAACGTCAAGAGTGCAATAAACACCCCTCATAATGAGCAGAAATCCATGCGATTACTAAGAGAGTAAAATGCCATACTTAATATATTGTACAAACTTAAAAATTATAAGGTACTGGACTAATACATGAGCCCTTTGCTTTGAGATGTCACCATTTTTGTTCTCTCAAGCACAGTGAAGAACTGGGATTTCCCATTGATGTGCGTCTGTGGCACACTGTGCGCTTGGCTGACCTGAAAGCTCATGTGGCAGAAACCCTAAGGTGGACAAAGGGTTACTTCAGTAACCTGCATCTTTGTATTACACTTTGCTTAACATAGGCCGTTTTCTTCAGCCTGGGGAAAAAGAAGTAACAAATTAAAAACTGCAAGTGTAGTGATGAAGCACTTCATTTACCCTAAGCCCCACTGTATACACTCAAGGCCCGGAGTAGCATGTTGCCACCTTTCAGTCAGTTCTCATCACGTGGTATGTAAGTTCACACTGCCTTAGGTACTTCATCAGCAGCTAGCTGGGAAAAAACTTCCATCATCACATGAAAGAATCACAAGGTGAGGACTATTAAAAACTCTGGTCAAGATGGAACACATGATGGTATGTCCAGCAACACAGGAAGTAAAAACTACGGGTTACATGTCTGAAGCCTGATATTGGACTTCATTGTACTATTCCAAACATTTATGATTTAATCAAGGTACTTCTCCTTTAGAGAAAGGGCAAGTGAGAGATCACAACAAACCTAGACAGCACCAGGAGATAAGTAACCTCTGCATCTGCCCAGACAGAAACACAGGTCATTTGTACAGTGAAAAAAATGAAAACAAGCAGCAAGACCTGTTGCGTTCACCTGAATGAAGGATTGGGTCCATTATTTTTCTGGTGTTTACCAAGCTAGATTGCATGTATATATTTTACACGCTATCTGGTACACCAGTTGGAAGCTGCTGTCCTCCAGGAAGAGAAGTCAAGTATCTTCTCTGTCTAACGCTGTTTGTAATGATGGGGTCAGATGTTAAAACACTCACGCTGGAGCACTGACTGCTTGAAGTACATTAATTATGGATATCATCTTGCCAGGGGCCAGGGCTCGATAAAGGTCAGTTGACCTTCCTGAGAATACTTCAAGCAGCAGAGGTAGCAAGGAGAAACAAACCCACACAATTTCACAATTCTTTTATTAGGAGTTGTATGTCAGGAGATAAAATACTGCTTGTTGGGAGGAAACACTTTCCCTGCAAAAACTCTCAAAGTTCTAGGAAACCACTGTTCTGGCAAAGGAAAGTTGTTTATAAAGCATTACTACCAGGCAAGGATTGCATAGGGATGTAAGGATGTGTATATGAAATCTACTTCTCACCTGGAGTGGAACAAGAATTCGAGGAGAATGACTGCGTGAGTTTAGCTCTCGATAACAGAGGAGGGGTGCAGTTTGCTGAGCGTTTGGGAGGCAAAGCCATCCTTCTCTGCCTACACCTGCCCAGAGCCTGCCAAAATCAGTGCAGAGACTCCCGTTGACTGTGGGAGGCTGCAACCCATGGATCCAAATGAGTGGTGCACTTCAAGAGGTGCATCATGTTATGTTTTAATGCAATATAATCAGTAAAATAAAAAGCAGTAACAGAGTAAGTTAATTCTGCTTTTAGAAACAATTATGTTCATGCAACAGCAATCACCCATACCTGAAAGCTTCAAGTGCTGTTTAGGTGCATTCCTACCGTCTGTATACTGCTGGTAATTTAATTCTCAGTGTGGCATTTGGATATCTTTCTGAAGTGCCCAGTTTTAAAGAGAGCTCCTATCTGCTGAGGACAGAGTACCTAATATAAGAAGAAATTTTTGTAAAAGAAGTCTTGCTTTTTCTGCAAACCGAGATTTGCATGCCCGTATGCACAAGGATCCAACCAGATTATCGCTAAGGAAGGCAAAGGGATATACAGCTGTGGCACCACATCTGGAGGTGCGTGCTGCAACAGACACATAAGAGCATGGAGGGAAGCCCTCAAAGTTTCTAATAATCTGCCCAGAACTACAAAGTGTATTCTTTCCAGAGTTAGAGATTGCATGTGCAAACCTAGCTAGGCAATGACACCAAGAAGTATCTAGGATACAGAAGCATCTAGGACAAAATCAGAAGCATTTATTAAATGCCAGACATCCAGGAGGCATGACAGGGTCTTTCCTATTTGAGATGCCTCTCGAGCATCTCCAACATCTTTCTAGCTTTTTTTTTTTGGTAGAAAAGATAAAATAGCTAAACTATGGTTTGGTCCCTAAAGGATGACAGAGACCCAAACTGCCATAACAGGCAAACAATTACAACCCCCAAAGACCACAATCATTGTTATTGCTCTCATTACCACACAAAGTTGAGCATTCCACCAGCACTGCAACAACACATATGTTCTTTACAGGGCATTCTGAATGAAATCCTCACTGTGTTCTCCTTTTTCCATGTATGCCGGTAGAAACTCAATAGTTTCAATTAACAGCCACGTGATTTGGGAGGGCAAAGCCTTGAAAACCTCCTTCCCATTTTGCCGTATTCATTGGGACCAGGTTTCACCCTGTTCCAAAGAACAGAGCACAATGGAGCATTTGTAAATGCACTCTATCTTTTGTAAATAAATCTGACAGCGTTAGAGATAAATCCACAGTCCCTTGAGGGTGAGATCAGTGCACAGTTGCATGCTTGTACGAGACTACACCTACCATTAGTCTGAAAAATCGGAACCTACTGACATAATGGGTAGTTGTGATCAAGGCAGAATAAAGCTTTCTACCCAGTTCCTAAATTTTTCTGTCACTGTTAATCATCTCTGTTTGGAACAATGTTTCTTGTTTACTAGCAAACAACTGCCTGTAGATGAGCTAAATATTTCTCTATCAACGCTACAGTACACTCATACCAGGATTCAAGCCTGAACTGCTAGCAAGAGAGATGCTCTTCTCCCTTCTCTCTCCCACAGACTCGATGTGCCTTCTGTAAAGCTGTCTTTCCCGGACACAGTCCAGCAGGTCTTGTCTAAGGACCCTCTCCTAGGTGTCTTCCGTTTCCTTTACACAGGCTTGGATTAACAAGCAGCCCCCCCTGCACTAAGCGAGCACAATTAATCCACATCAGGAGAGGTTGCCAACACCTGCTGAGGTGCACTGCCAAGGTCACAGCCCTGCTGTGCGTCCCGATGGGGAGAGAGAAAAGCACAGGGTGTGACTGGTGAAAGCCGGAGGTTTGAAACCCTGCTTCTCACCGGTGTCGTGCTGAAGGTATCTATCTTCCTGCTTTCACTGCGCTGCGCTGATAAACAGCACACCTCAGAGCTGGAGGAGGACAGCGGAAGAGTAAAACTCAGAGTACAGCTGATGTTATACTGGCAGCTCTCTGGCAGCTGCCTTTGGAGGTTAATTACCTTTTTAAAGAGTAACAATTCATCTTTTTGCCTATGCCATACTATCCTGCAATGCTAATTCTCATTTTGAAGACAGGAAAACTAATGACAGAGAAAACGTTTAATATATATAACTGAAAAGAAAGAATAAATTTGCCATAACAAGCAACTACACTCCATCAATAAAAACTCACAGCAAAAGATCACAGCTCGGAGTATTCCCAGAACATAAATATTTTCCAGGATACACCACCATTAGCAAAACCCATCAAGCTTTTGTTTCAATAAACAGCACCTGCCAGGAGCATCTTCTCTGAAACAGACAATATTAAACAAAATGTACTCTCTCATTTATTAAAGAGGCAGACTTCTGGGCTGGTGTCTCAGGAGTCTTCTGAAAGCTTTAAAAAACAAAACGAGGTCTTTTGAAAGAGGCTCATCTCATTTGATGCAGGACTTTCTGTCTTAAATACTCTAACAGGTGTTATGAAAGCACTGATGTTCTGGACCTGATTAATAGCGTTTTACAAAGAGCACCCTTACTCCTGAATCCCTCAGCTACACTGAGCAATTACACCGCCACCTTCCTGTCTTTGCAACAGAAAGTAACTCTCATGTTATTGCTGTTTAAAGAAAGTCAGTAAATGAACTGTGGGAAACCAGCTGTGAAGGGACTTGGGTACGGTGGCTTTGATGCAGGAGCAATGTGTTCTCTCCACACTCTAGCTTAGCTGTGAGACTAATGGCCAGTCCTAGACAGATCCTTGGGATCCCAACAGGCTGCCTCTAGGAGAGAGGAAAATGGCTCCTAGGAAAAAGTCTTTTCCCCCCTTCCTGTGAGATGCACAGAAATAAGCAGAGCAAGACATAAGCAGACCCAGGGTAACTGCGACTCTTGGCAGGGGCTGAACCAGTGATCCCAAAATGCAGGGTTCCTTCTCTCATGACCAATTCCATGGATTACCTGTTTTGGTACTCATTGCCTGGTTAAAACACCCATTAGGTTCTCTTCTGCTCATCCTCACCCTGACTCTATTTTGTGGTGTTTAAAAAACCCAAACATCAAAAGCCAAAATGTAATGTACCTCATGACACAAGGTTTCCTCAAGTCAAACAAACATAGGCAGAATGATATCAGCTTTTCCCCCAGGCTTGTGTTTTTTGGATGAGTACATTCTGTCCTCGCTGTGCTGCTTTTGTGCTGTACAGCTCCATGGCTGAAGGGCATTGGGGTGTTTATGTTTTTAAAGAGCCAGGTGAAAAACAAAGTCATCTTTAGAGCACCTTTGAAATACTTTTTTCCAACTAACTCTAGCCACGCTGAAATAGCCACTGCAATACCACAAGCAAACTGCTTTACCTTTTCAAATGCTGGAGCAGCAGGAGTGAAACGTCCTCTAACTCATGGCCGAAAACAATAGGAAAAAAAAAAATCAATGCAAACTTAGTGAAGAGAAGGCAGTGTCATTACAAGAAAGTCATTTTTAGGCTCTCCTGTGGTACTAGCATCTAGAAAGCAAGACACAGCATGTGGTGGGTAATGCTCTGCCAATTGAAAAATGTTATGTCAAATATTCCCATTAGGAATGTATTTTAAATTAAGTGTGATACATGTAGAGAAGCTGGAAAGATTTGGTATCACATCCAAGCACTCTCCTGGATTTTCATAGCAAGCAGGTTAAGGCCAGACCTGTACCCCTGAGAAAACCGTGAGAAACAAGAGACAAAAAAAAAAAGCAAAAGCTAAACATTTCAGTAGTGTCTACTGATTTTCTCTGCCTCAGGATCTGTTGGTCCTTGCCAGGGGGACGTCAGCAGCGCCAGGCGATGGCAATGCTGTCCCGTCAGCTGTACTCCAAGGTCTCTCTGACCTGCTACTTCTGGGCGCCTGGACCTGGATGGCCAGATGAGGACACACAGAGCCAACAGCGCTGTGAAGAACAAAACTCAAACTCCCTGGATTCTGTAGTAACTAAGAAAGCTGAGCCACAGCTCATGTGTCTTTGCAAGATGTTTTTCAGAAGGACATTCCAGCCCCAGAACAGCAGCGATGCTTCCCTCGGATGCTGCTTTTGTAACATTTTAAAATGGTCTGACTTCCTTCATGGACCTGTGAGTCAACGGGCCTCCTTTCTGAGGCACAGGGGAACAGCAGCAGAAACTTCTCCACCATTAACTCTTTCCGATCTTGGGCACACTCCAAATATGCAGATAGGAGCTTTCATCTAGCTCTGCAAACGGATTAGCAAGCAGCAGCTCCCGAGTATTTTAAATTCAAATTATATTAAACTCAGGTTAAACTCACTGCTGCAGAAAAAGTCAATAATGTTTCACCATCTTGATTTTTTTCTTTCCTCTCATTTCATTCCTCTCCTACAGCTGCTGCAGGGATACTGACTGCAGTTGGCAGTATAACCTTACTTATGACATGCTCAGGAACAGATGTTTTTCTTCACATCTACCCCTCCTCGCCTACCTTTGGAGCAGAATAATGAGATACTGCGCAGCTCCGGTTCAGAGCATGGTTATTAAACAGCTAGGGAAAATGATGCTGGCGTGGCAAACTGTGTATCTCTGAATTACTGTGAAACATGATGAGAAAATAGATCTGCTTTGAAGGAGAAAAATGGCCTGTTTTCAGTCAAGAGCTCTTTCCTGTTAACCAGCCCAGCCCATCAGCAAAATATTACATCGTGCACACAGCAATCCGCAGGCCGCACGGAGGGCAGCAGTTTGTGCCTAGAAACTGTCACATACCTCCCTGGGTGGATGTATCTACCTAAGGGCCATTCGCATGAGCTGTGATTATTGGAGATTTGTTGTTTGGTCTTTTTTTCACTGCTACTCTTTAGAGCAATGGAGTAAAATAACACCAACAGAGTTTTCCCGCAGTTTCCCCTGTGCAGGATGTTGATTAAAGCCCTGTAGCTCAGGGAGAGAAAGTCTCACCAGACTTTTCTGTATGGCTGTTCTTGACAGGTAGAGCATTGCTTTCCAAAGACACTGGCTAATTGCTTTGCTCTGAAGTTTATTTTGCATTCCATAGACAATGACTGCCCCAAAGGGAGAGAAAGGCTGACTTGCATAAGGCCCTACATATCTAGCCTGAGCACACAAACTTTTGGCAAATCTCTTGGGTCTCCATCCCTGCTGTTATAGGAAACCAGTCACCCGCAGTAGTACAGCCTTTAGGTAATTTTTTGAGGTTCTGTGATATAGGACACAATTTTCTTAGGCGAAGGGTGTCCTGATGGAAGCTGTCTTAGCAGAACTTCCGTGATGCTCCTTGACAGAAGCAAGCAGGAAATGGTGGTCTCCTGCTTCCTCGCCATCATCACCTAGCAGGGAAACTCAAGAAGCCCACGAGCAGGAAAAATGTGGGCCTTCCTCTTCCTACAATGCTGGCTGTGTCATTACTGCCAGGGAAAGCTGCTCAATGACAACACAACATAGAGGACCCACAGGGCTTTTTCTAGTTCTCCCCCTTTCCTGATGGCCACAGACCTGTGGCCTTCTGTCCTGTGTCCCAGGGCTGTGCATGGAGACTGTCTGTAGCTTCTGTGGTCCCTAGGACTATGCAGGAGGGCAGGAAGGGAAGCTTGAAGAACAAGTTTTGAACTTGAGTGAAGCAAGCAAATTAATTGGAAGATTTTATCCCCACTCTCAGTCCTGCGACACTGGTACACAACACAAAGAAGAACGTAGTTGAAAGATACAGCCATCACTACGTCATCTCTCTCTCTCTCAGCTATTATGATCTCTGGCACTATATTTTCAGGGTGCCTCCTAATTATGTGCGCCTGCCCACCTGTAATCTATGGGCAGCTCTGATAACAATAAGTGACTTGTTAAATGCTACACAGGAGGTGTCTCTGCCCGGGGCAGGGGGTTTGGAACTAGATGATCTTTAAGGTCCCTTCCAACCCGAACCATTGAGGTCCGCATCACAGTCACGCTTTAGCCCCAAGACCATCCTTCCTTTCTGCATTTACAACATCAGCTGAATAGACTAAGTCTGCCTGTATCCTAGACAACAGCTTCAATGGACTACAGCTGCAGGCAGGAAAAGGGAGGGAGAGGTGAAGCATAACTCAGATCTATACCTAACTTGAAATGGATTTGGGCCAGCTCTCCTCTGCCTAAGCCTTATCCCAGTGCCTAATCAATCTAGAAACATTTCTTTATTGTCTTATGCAACCCGCCAAGAACACCAGGCTATGTATCTCCGTTTAGGAGATTATAAATAAATAGAAGTGCCTCATTCTGCTCTTTCAGACAGGGGGAAGAAAAATAATTCAGAATCAGTACTGTTCTGCGGCAAGTTAGAAGCAAAAAGGAGTGCCTCCAAAACTAATTCCAAACAAAACCCTAAAACCTGAACCTAATCCTTCAAAGAATATAAATAATCCTTTTTCTTATCCCCAAATCAACCACCAGACCACAAGGTTTATTTTGCAAGTTTCTTTTTTTTTTTTTCTAGGATCTATATACACTGCAGTTATGTTCTTCAGATATTCTGTATGAGACTAAACACATGTGTTTCTGTAAGAATAGAGACCCTTACATGATTTCTTGACTCCAAGACTAAAGTTTAAGAAAAATTCTAAGACACAGAATGGAATCGAAGGAACAGAATCGCTGCTTTAGAATGGTCATTACAAGAGATGAAGTTGGAGATCTGAAGGCAGAATCTCTTATTAAATATGAATTTCAATTTAAGCCATCCCCAAGGAAAAACATATAAAACTAAAAAGGCAATGCTACTCTTCATTTGGAACGAAAAACTGAGGAAAAAGCAAAGTACTCTATAGCCTGGTTCATTTGAGCTGGTGTGGTAAAGGACCTAAGTGTCACTAGAGTCATTTTACAGCTGGACAGTGTAACAGTCAATGGATGGACAGAAGTCTCCATAAAGGCAACTTTTGAACCCTTACTATAACCATTAAGGAAAACACACTCTTCACTTGTCCTCTGCTTTTATTATTTTATAAGGTGACAAGCTGTAACATTAGCTTTTTTCACAAATTCATCACATTTATCATATTAAATATTCATTTTCCCCCTTATTTTTATTCATTTTTTTCAGTAATGGGCACTGGATGGGTTGTATTCTGTTATTTAATAGCACACCCATTAAGGAGCCAGCCATTGCTCTCACCTTCATTTTCTTTCTCACATACCTTAATCTAGATTCAGTGTGTGTGGGAGTCTAAATAACTGCTACTACTCCTTTGATAATCAGTGATTTGTTACCGCATTAGAGGTGGCCTAAGTATTCAAGCTAAGGTCTGCCACTAACTTAAATGTAAGCAAAAGGCATTTTATTGGACTACAAGGTAGATGCAATGGATAGCTATAAAGGAATGTAAGCATTATGAACTTATTTTCAAACCCTATTATTATTATTATTTTGAGGAGTAAAGGAGGCAGACCACTTGAAGCTGCCGAAACAGAACCAGGACTAGTGGATTTACTGAAACACATTTAGACATGAGGAAGAACTGTGCAGAAAAATGCGGGATGTCAGCCCCCGCTACCAGAACAATAAGCCAAGCCCATAGATTTGCTGGAGACAAGGCGCGGAGGCAGAACTGGATCTGGTCTAACACACTTCTACGCTGAAGCCATGTGGGGACCTGCACGCAGCACCAAGTTAGAAAAGGGAATTTCTAGCTTTCTGGTTTAGAGGCTCTAAATTGCACCCAACTCCATGCTGTGTTGAGCAGCCATTGCAGCCCAGGTGACAGTAAAATGCACAATGCATCTGAAATGCCTTCAGTCTGGCAGCGCCCCTCTGCCAGTGCCAGAGTGAAGGTCACAGTTACTCTGCTGCTTCATGAGGTCCTTCCTACAGGATTCCTGATGATCCCTCTGGGCGTTATTTGCTCTTTCTTTTACATGTGGTTCTTTTGCAAGGAGGGCACTTCTAAGCTTACAAACATGACTGTTGTCAGCTCGAGTCTCTGCTGAGGACGCAATACAACGTTGTGTTACTCCAGGTTCTGCCATGTAACTCAGCTTGTTATCACAAAGGCAGCATGCAGAGTACCCTTCTGTGACAAGGCAGTTGTTTGCACTGCACCTAAAAACCTTAATGCTGTAATGAAGTGGGAGACAGGGAAATACTTGGCCCTAGTGCTCAGCTGAGCTAAACAATGTATTTTTTTCCTTAATGTCAGAACCCACATTCACATTTCTTCATCCCTATCTGTAGGTGCCAGGCTCTTATTAAACTTTGTCCAAATTCTCTGTCATTTTAAATTGAACAATGATCTTAAATCATCACCTGCCCCTGATGAACTGTGTACAAATTCAGACATCCTTCATAAATGCTAGCTTTGTGACAGCAGTTCCTCTCTTGCCTTTCTTTTTGACTGGTCACCTGACAAGTTCCACTTATCCAAGGGTCATGGAAATAAGGCAATGTTTTCACAGAAGTACACACACCCGTCATTTAAAAATGCTGCCATGTGGACAGAGTTGTACTTTAATACCAGTGCTAAAAGTCAAGTTACGCCACGTGCTGCTCCAGACAAGCTTAAATCGCCAGCCTCTCATAGGGACAATGTGAAAGACAAGCCCTTGCAGCACTGTCCCAGACCCTTGCTGTTCTCCACACCACAGGGTCACTGCTCATCCTGCTGGCCTGTACTCTCCACGGGCACTGCGTGGATAATGGTGCAACCACAAATGGCCTTACTGTCTCCCCCTGCATGTCTAAGGTTAGAGACGGCATTGATTCAGAGCAAGGTACTAGCTGTTACACCCATGCCAACTTCTTTCCCTGCTGGGGAAAGCTTGGCATATTAAATCCAGGCACAAGCACAGAACTTGGTGGCAGCCCCTGAAAGCCTTTTCCAGTGAGAATACGTCTTACTGGCAACCTCCCAGTGACACTGCCTGGTCAGCGTCCCCTGGGCTGCAGGGTGCCGCGTGTGCTCGAAGGCAGTAGTCTGAGCAATTTGCTGCTCAGGTTTGCACAGGTCACTCAGGTGTGCCACGAGCACAGTCACACTCGCTCCCTGGCTGCAGTCTTGCATCGACTGACTGGCTGCAATCAATGCAGCAATAATTCCCTGAAGCTGGGGAGTTACGATGTATTTAGAAGAAGCCTGCTCCAAATTCTATCCTCTCACATCCCTTTTTGAGCCTACAGAAAGTGCCAAGGAGTAATTGTTCGTGATGGCACTTCTAGATGATTTAAAATGAGATGCAGTAAAACACACCAAGCTTTTTTATAGAGGACAAACTGGCTTTGTCTGAAGAACACAGCATGTGCAACCCAATATGTCATTTTCCTCTCTAATTTCTAGGAACATGAGAAATAAAGCAAAAAAAAAAAATTTAAAAAATCCCTAGTGATTGTCAGTGTGTTATCTAGTACAAAGGCAAAACAAAGCACACATTATCCAGGAATGTGAATAAAATGCTCCAGAGAGGGACAAAAGCCTGTTGTATCCTCCTAGGCACGACTTCACTGCAGAGCGGCTCAGTGCCTACCTGTCCTCTACGGACAATCAATCAGGCAGCTCCACTCCCACCTCCATGAGGATCAGCTGCTCTCTCTACAGTATCTGTCATCTCCAACAATGAATGAGAAGAGGCCACAGCAAAAATCACTTGGGGGCATGGATGCTCAGGATGTAATGGACCTGACAGCAAGCAGCTGCACAGGCTGGATCCATATATTTTAATAGCACGTAAAACACAGGGTGAATCGTCTGGGATGTCTCATGAGGCGTTTTACCATCCAGAATTTCATTGAGCATGAGAAAGAAAAATAATAAATATAAGAAAGACAACCACACACAAAAAACTCCACCGCAAGAAACAGACAAATAAAATAATAATAATTTTAAAAAGCAACAAAAAACCCCCATAACCAAAAACAAACAACCCAGATAGAGAAATGAACTTAGAATGAAATCCATTGTCCACAGATTATTTTAAAATTCCCCTAAAATAGTCCCCAGTAATGTCACTTTTCCTCCTGCTGTGTAGCTTACTGTCATTCTTCACCTGCAACAGTTGCTGGGCATGCTCGGGGCACTCTGCAAAGGACAGAGGGCACTCTTCTGTGACCCTCTAGGGCCTAGGAAGACACGTGGAGCTTTCTGACATACTTCTTCAGAGGGAAACGGACAGTACTATTGTACAGAGCTGGTGAGAGCCCTGGGGAGGCTGCCAGAACCCTGGCAGAGCAGTGGTATATCTCTCTGTTGGCATGACTTTGGAGTGTGACGCCTCCCTTCATGTCCCAAAAGATAACTTTTTTTCTCTCCACTCAAATTGCAGGCTCTGCCTAGAGCCGAGCAACTACCGAAATACCTATACCCATTGTTCCTCACTACGCTGCTTCCCAGGCGAGCAGCATACTTTTCAAGCAGCTGTCCCAGCACACAGGTCCCCCTGTCTCCTCCACAAAATTCAGAATGCTTTTTTACCTCTTCCCCACCTCCTCTGCCCCCATCACAGATTTTTTTTTTTTTCTTTTATCACGGGTTTTCTTTTGTAAAGAGAAAAGAGACAGTGGGAGGAAAAGCATGAGCTGTGGGGAAGAAGAGGAGGGAAAGGAAAAGGGGGTTGAAGAAACGAATCTCACTTGTGTTTATCCAGTCTGAAGAGGAGATCTTCTCAAGTCAGCAGTAGAGGGGAGGAGGAAGGTGATAGAGAAGTAGGTGAGAGAGAATGAAACAAAGTCTTTTCAGAATTAATGCTCATGAAATTAGCTCCCTTCAGGCTATTTGCTGATGCTTCAGAACAGAGAGGAAGTGAGTACAGACAAGCAACTGTGATTCAGAATAAAAAAAAAATACTCTGTAACATGGGAGGACTTTCCGCAGTGATTAACCAGACAGAACCTGATCTCAAGGCCAGTGAAGTCTGTCCACAGAGCACCCAGGCCAGGATGAGGTTTGAAGTGAGAAGGCTGTTCTGTGTTTCTTTCAGATTCACTGGTGGCTCCAAGTCTTCCAGGTCCTCTGCCTTGTACCCTCACTTGCACTGGTTCAGAGGAAGCAAGGAATCAATATATATGGCACTAGAAAGTGATTTTCACAATGGCTTTGCACAGCTATAAATGACTGTGCAAGCAAAAAATCAGCAGGAAAAAATAAAGTTTATCATAAGATGATTTTTTTTTTTATAACCAGGACTCACAGTAATTATGAAATTATGTTTTCCCAAGTGACATTCATCCAGCTGTAGCCTTGAAAGAAGTGGACACTAACATCTTACAACCTACCAATCTGGACAGCTAGAAATCTCCCTGATACACGTTAGCTGAATAGCACGAACAAAGGCCTAATCCAAAGCCACTGAAATCACTGTGAGTCTTTCCATGGTTTCTACGGATTTGGGAACAGACTTCTGATTAACGTTAAGTCCTCAATCCTGCAATTATACTTTGGCAGAGGTTTGTCTGCACAGATCCAATGTCAATCCCACTGCTGGGCAATATTTCAGACGAAGTCTGAGTGGGGATTTATGACTGAGACAAACCTTTACTGTAACCAAGAGATTAGTAAAGACTTTGCGAGGAAGTGAAAGGGATCTGTGCTTCGGTCCCTCTTTGCCTGTCCGTGGAAGAGCAGACTGTATTGCTCTGTTGGGTTGCTTGCAACAAATTCAAAATGGAATTCTCCATTTCATTAAGCATCCAGCGCCCTTACAATTGGCAGCAAAATTGGAAGTTTCCTTTAATTTAAGCCTGTTCTGTGATTAATGTCTCTGCTCACCATCCATGCTGCCGACTTAGATCGGCAACAAATGTGTGACTATTCCAGAGCAGCAGATTCTCAAATACTTTTTCCCTTCCTCAGCTTCCTCACACTTACTACTATTGAACTGGATTAGATTTGAGACGGGTGTGCTTCAAGTTCAAAGTGCCCTGACCTGAGAGCTCTGTATGCTTTGGGAAGAAACCTTTAGTCACAAAAAAGCGCTCAAACTGTTCTTGCCTTCACTCTGGATGAATTTTAAGTGTCCTGAAAAATCTCTGCAGAGATGGTCTTAGTCTAGAGTTCTTAAAAATGGAATTATACGTACACTTGTACTCTTTTTTTTTGCATATGCATGTCTCTGTAAGAGGATGGAATAGCACTTGTGGTATTACTCTCTTCATTGTGAAATATGCAGTGCTGAGGATGGGAGAGCATTCCTCCATCCTTCTTTGCCCCCATTTAGAAGCCTCTCTAGAGGACTCACATATGACATGCCAGATGAGACTTATTTCAGCAATTGCTTGAATTGCAGACCCTTGCCATAAACTGCCCATCAGTAGTAAGGCATGAACTGCCCAGAACTGAACTATTGCGACACGGGAATCTTCACCTGTAATTTCTTGTCTATCCATAGATAACTGATACCATAAGTGGGCAACTTTGAAGTGCCCAATAGGTAACACGAGTCATTATCTCTCAGGTGTCATTTAGAGGCAATTTCTAGACTATTAGTAAAAGTGACAAGATCATTAATAATCTGCTTGAAACTCTCTTCCCTGGAAAAAGTCTCCCTAAATTTTGGAATCTTTCTTATCCATTTCTGGTCACACTTCTCTTCTGATATAAAGCACTGGCACCAATTGTCAGAAGATATTTCTCCTTCTCTGCAAATAAGGACACTGTCTATTTCAGTAGCTTTCCTTTGAGAGAAGCACTTTCTGTCTTTGTCTTTTAGCCTGTCTGACAGTCCCAAACCACCTCTAGACTGGTTTTCATTCGCTTAGTTACATTACTTGCCTACATTTTATAGCATGGCTCTAGGAAAACACAGACCCTGAGGATAAAGCCCAGAGCAGATACAGCTGAAAGCTCTCCCACTGACCCCTGGTATGTCTTATCCCTCCATTGCATCTCCCAGGCAGTCGCTAGTCCTTCCTGGTCTTTTAGTCCTTTGTACTGTGAGGCTGGCAGCAACACTGCCAATTAGTGGAGATTACCACAGCACTTTTTCCTCATACATCTCAGTGAAAGAAAAAAAAAAAATTAAAACAAAAGGAAAACCAATCCAAGGGTTATCAGCCAGCCCCGCACTTTCTTTTTCATACCTTATTGTGCACCATAAATAACTACCTGCTGCTCAGCAACAACTTACAGCTTTCAATGTTGTTGTGCAGCAAAGCTGTGTCACTTAATGCCTTTGTGCCATTCTCCAAATGAGATGTCTGAATCCCCATTTTAAAAGCTCAGGTGACCCTTCTCTCTTGCCTTGACAACCATCTCATTGCCCCCCCACCTTGTGCATTGTGAATACACCTATCTACCTTCTTTTCGCAGCTCTTAAGAAGAGTCCTTGACAAATTAATCAGTGCCTTGTCCTTTCTGCACAAGTGACTGTCAACAAAGCAGATGGTGCTGTCCCTTACAACACCTTGTCTCTAACATCTCTCTCTCCGAGTTTGTGTCCTCCAGTTTACTGACAGGGGCTGCTGCATGGCTAATTTTTATTTTTTAATACCAAAGACAGCAGGCTGTTGCCACACCTGGTCACAAAGATGACAATACACTGAAGTTGAAAGAAGTATACGAATGAACAGAAATGCATCAAGAACTCAGTCCTTCTGCAAAAGCCTGACAACAATTAACAGTCTGTTGACATTGGAAAATTATCAGACTATAGAGTGTCCTGGGAAACAGGATTCCCAAGGACTGGCGAGTGCCCATGGCCCCTGCTCAGGCAGGTTTGACTTGCACAAAGAAGGAACTGTCACCCTTCCCTAGAACGCCCCTCAGTTTTCTAACTGAACCTTGGAAATCTGGAGATCACAAAACTTAAGCATCTAAAAATGCCTCATGGCTACTATGACTTTCCCAGTTCACCAGGAATTCCAGCTCCTGCTTCCCCCCACATTCCTGGACAGAATGAAAACACGCTAATGAACACAAACCCAGAAAGCTTTGCACTGGATAACTTCTCCTCCCCAGTACGGTTTGTTCCAGTACACCCCAAACCCCAGTTCCCAGGGCTAACTTTTGAAAATGGAATGTATTAATGATAGAAGAATCATTCAGGTTCAAAACAACAAATATCAACAGTTCATTTCACCCTCTCCTCATTTTGATCTGCTATTCCATAATGAAGATACACTTAGATTTCAATGGAAACTGCTGGAAAAAGAAATTAAGAATCTCTTTGATGAAGAATACCTACTCCAAACCCACACATCAAGTCCTCACAGAGCCACAGAGAAGCCTCAGTTGAAAAAAAACAACCACAAAACTCCACTGAGACCACCCACCCTACATCAGCTTATTCCACTGGTATCAGACATCAGAGCCATCAAAGAACTGTGTAGGAAAGAATCATTACTAATGCTCCTAGCTTAGGCTGATGAATCAATATCTGTGATAAGATCAGTGTCATCCATGAATGAGGTTTCTACTGCGGCATGCATTAACAAGAAGCTGTGAAAGGGCGCTATGAACTCAGTGTGTCACAAACACCCACAGCACATCGCTGAGTGGGCGAGGAAGAATGGAATAGACCTCGCTATTTCTTTTATGAGAACTTGAATGCAAGAGGGGCTATACTATGTACAAAGTATATATCCATTTAATATGCTGACTCTGCTATAGCATTGCTGCCTGTATAGAAAGGGCTTCAGCCATCTTTCCCCACTCCAGGGGGTCCAGCTACATAGCATTTCTAAGCTTCGTGATCCTGAAGGACATTGTCATACCCAAAGCAGGGTGAGCCAAGATCCAGCCTTCTGATGTAACAACCATGGTGCTTAGGCTTATCACCAGACCCAGCCAAAGGCTTTTCAGCAATGTAAGCAAAACTAAACTTTGGAGTGACAAAGCTGGGATAGAGAGCCAGAAACAGCCACAGAGAGTCTGGTAGGCTGCTCTTGCCACCAGAGAAGAAAAAAGGTGCCATAGTAAACCTTGCTTATAGAAAGAAAGGCAGCTCTTCTCTCCTATGAATACATAGCAATGGTGCTCCCTCGAACACTGCAGCTTCTCCCGTAATAGTTGCAGCTAGCCTTACTTTATGGGGCTTCAGCTAGTGGTCTTTTTCCTTCTACTAACAAAATGCTGCCGTAGATGACAGCTGGTTTTGGCCATGCGTAGTGCCAACTACCATGATGCTGCTTTTACTCTGGAATGAGCCTCCTGTTTGGGGATGGACTTTGAGCTAGGGAGAAAAAGCAATCTCAGGACAAACAGCAAAACTTTTTTCAGTCATAACCAAAATTTTAGCCCTTTTCCGCTTCCCACTCAATGAAAGCTCTGGAGCAGATACAACATGTGAGAGACCTGAGTCCTGGGGGAATGGCCCAATAATTCTTTACTTCAATGAGGCAGACCTACCGGAGTATCCGTTGCTAATCAGGGAACTGGGGCCAGTTAAAAAAATAAATAAATTAAAAAAAGGAATATTTCCCATGAACAGCAGTACTTTCCATGCAAATATAACATTCCTCCTCTGCCCCCCAATTCTTACCACACCTATACCCCCTCCCCACCTTTATGTTATATCCAAGAGTCTGCCTTATACACGTCAGCTTTCACTTCACTGTTTTGGCAATTCTTTGCAGTTCAAGAGGTCTGAAGTCAGCCACAGTGTTAGATGCAAATGCCTAGGGCCAGACCTGTTTAGATTTCAGCATAAATATAAATCACCTCTGATTCTGTTTTTATTTGCTGCCTTAAGCTAGTCATTAACACATTGAAAACAATCTGGGTGCAATCATTTTCTTCTGATCCAGCTCCTTTCCCCTGCAATCAGCACTCCAGGAGAACATATGGGCTTCTTCTGTCACTTGGCTCCTGATTTACACCAGTGTAAATCTAGTGAAGTCAACAGAATTCCCCAGGAGCCGCGCTTGGTTTTGTTGCATGTGAGCAGCCACTGAAATCAAATGAGCCCCTGTGCTGCAAAGAGGTCACCTTGTATGAATATTCCTCAACCCGGGGAGGATGCGCCCAGTGATGAGAGGGTGCACACACCTCCGCCCCACACCTCCAACGCACTGACAGTTGGCAGAGCTGAAAATCCACTTCCACATGCAAGAGCTTAAATTGTCTCAAGTGGCTACCCAGAGCTTCAGAAAGCTGAACACATCTAGTTTGGGAGAAAGAACTTCAAGAGGCCCTTTTCAATTTTCAAGTGCATGTGTGTGTGTTTGGGGAGGGAAGGTTAAACATTTTTCTGGGTATGTCAGGTGAGGAAGAAATTATCAGGAGACCAACAAAGACAGAAATCTTTGCAGCAGCGCACTGTAGGTTTAAAATGCAGGTTAGTCAGTGCTGTCCCTGAGAACAGCTTTCTCATCTAGTGTTCATTATTAGTGTTAATTCAGGTTTCAGCTGCACAGTCAATCAGTTCAAATAGTCTCTGGCTGGGATTTCTGCCAAGCTCCTCCTTCAGAGGCAATTCCTACTCTGCTTCCCTCTTTACACCAGGTTTATTTATACTCATCATCTACTGTCAGCAGATCCAAACCAGTTAAAAAAGCTGAGGGCACAACCTTTCCTACTTGATCTGCTTTTCCCACATTACAATCACAGTGGTTTTAGAAGGGTTTAATTCTTTCTCTCACCAAGTTTTCTCTTTTCAAAACTTTTAGAGAAAAATTTTCATGCAGTATGCTGACATCTCTACCCATTGTCATCTCCACTTGCAAAACAGGAACAAGAGATAGTATGGCTATGACACTGCTAATCCTCAGCATTTCCAAATCAATCAGCTCCACTCCTTTTCTTCAAAAGTCATAGTATTCTCTGAAACAGAAACCTATGACTTCCTTATTACTAATCCTCAGTTTCTTAAACCTTCCAAAATAAAAAGGACCGTGATGGCAGCAAGACTGTTTTCAGGAAAACATAAAACATAAGCCTAATGAGTTTTGTGATAAAATTAGGAATGGGGGAGCTGGGAAAGGAAAGATTTAGGCTTACTAACAAAAATCTGGACCTGGGTTATTTCACCTTATCCTCACTGACCTGTAAATTCAGTTTGATGAACATATACCTTGTTATCCTGTGACTGTTAGGTCTGTGCAAGTGAACCAAGTTTTCATTTCAGAATGCAGTTCCAGATTTGCCAAATGCTCCACTAATCTCAAGCAGTGGGATAGCAAAAACGGTAAGATATAGCTCTCAGCATCCTATTACCAACAGCATGACTAGTTCAGGGAGTCTCCGTCTGACCCTTGGGCTGTGATGAGGGTTTATCATGGGAAACGGACACATTCTGATAGATCTCATCCCCTCAGAAGAAAACAGGGCCTAGGAACCACCCTGAGGGGACAACCATCAGTCATCTTCTCAAATAGGTTCTTCATTCGGACACAGGGCCTTGCTGTCCAGAACTAGAAAGAGATTGCTCTTTACTGTAACCCTTGAAATTGTGCGGGAACCTGGAAGTCATGCACAGCTCTTCATACCTCCCCTCCTCATCAGATCAGATCTATGGTTTGTGACACTCTTCATCCTCAGATGGGTCAGAAAGTTGAGAAACTACAAGTGCAGTCTTACAGACAGTAAACCACATACATTACTCATGCCTGGGCTTCGGACTTGGGCAGCTGCTATCTGCTGATTGTCACTGAAGGGGTAAGCAGCAGACAGGCAGGAAAATGGTGTGGGTGCTACACTTTAGCCAAAGACTGATGGAGCAGAGGGCTACGTTTTAGCCAAGGACAAAGCAAAGACACTACATTGTCTTTGCTATCTCTGCAGGGCAGACAGGACAGTAATTTTCACCATCTGAACCAAGTGGTCTCAGAGGCAGCAAGCAGAAAATGTTACAGTTAGACGTGTTTCAAAGTGATCTCCTGAGCCAGACTTTTGGCAGGTATAAATCAGCAGAGCTCCTTTCAAGTCAATCAATCCATATTGACATAAGCAGTTGAGACAGCCTCCTCTCTCCAGGAGAATGTCCTGAATACCACTTTTCCTTGGGGGGAAACTAGATTTACAAATGCTTACAAATCTAAGTTATTGTCATAGAGATTTTGTAAACTGTGAAGAAAAGCTGATTTACTGATTGCTACCCCCCTACTGATCTTATTGAAATATCTTCCTGGTGCAAATCAATTTTTCATTTTTAAAACAGAATATTTAATTATCATCTATATGGATTTAAAACTATCTCAAATGGCATTGATGTTAGTCAGAAAAAGACACGAGATGGGAGCGATCCCTCCTGCAGTAAGCACTCTCACACTTTGCAAGCATTTCTGACTGGGCAGGTTTTCCTACCGAAGGGCTTTTCCTCAGGAAGGCAAACCAAACGCTTGCTGGATAGCATATGTACTATCCCAGGGGATATTTAGCTTTGAAATGACGCCTTGCCATCTCTCTTGGGTAGTAATTACAGCTGTGATAAGATGTTAGTCTAATCCCTCCTCCTTCCCCCGCCCCCCCCCTTGCTTTTGTCCTTATCTGTAGGGACTCAGAAATGCGTGTGGATGACAGAGCTCTGGGCTGTCGCAAGCCTTCAGGGAGGGAGCACTGAGCTGGTGGGACTCCCTTCTGCAGGCTCTGCTGCTCCTCTATGCAGCACCAGAGCGTGTGCCCTTCAGCCCTGCCAGCTCATCCGAGGGAGCAGCAGGGACGCTGCCTCTTCCCAAGGCAGCTCTCACACGCCTGGGCTGCAGCCGCTGGATGTGCTCTGAGCACATCCCCAAGCTCTCTGTAGTGAGGTGGGAAGACACAGAGACCTCAATTCCAATGCATCTAGTTTGAAAAGAGTGGTCTTTAACCCCTAGATAAGTTTTTTTATTTATTATGAGCGAATTTTTTTTAGGCTTTTTAATGATACACTGAATGCTCCAGCACCCATACTTTCTACCAAATTAAGCAGGAAGTCACTGTGCTAAAACATAATGAAGCAGTTGGAAAGAAATATATAGATCTCCACTTTAGGGAAAAAAAAATTAAAAAAATCTATACTGGCATGCATTTTCCTTCTCTCCCTTCATTCGATGATTTTACGTGGTTGGTCATTAGCTTACCGGCTGAATGTGTTCACATTGAATAGGAGAAAAAAAATATATCTAAAAAGGAAGACTCCTCTGTCCCTACCTAATGTGATGAATATGTAAAATCCACTTGGACCAAGTCAGCCCACTGCATTCCCACATATCTGCATGTTTATTGGCTCATCAGCTGAAAACCAGGCGAAAGCTCTCAACCAAGGAGCCTGCTGATGAGTGCCTTGGAGATATTTTAAGTGGAAATGAGACCTCCTGTCCTTATTTTCTAGCTAAATATGCAATACCTTAACTATTATAGGTAACAGGGGAAGAATGACGGGCTCCCTAGGATAGAAGTGAATCTTCTTTTATATTAATAAGCTGTCAAGAAAGGAACTGTTTTTTCAGTAAGTTATACAGCTATCTATTGATAGAGGAACGCTATATGCTTGTTTAAATACAAGGATGTTAAAAGCAGGGATCGCAGTGTAAAATGTTGATGAGAATATTCAGACATATCTAAGGTGGAAGTATATCTATCTTCATATAAAAATACTGGGAAAAAAGTGATAAAGGTTGCAAACCTGCTGCTTTGGAACTACTATCTATCAAAGGCCTGGTGAAGGAAAATTATAATAATTTTCAACCTCAAGATTCCCCAAATTTACTCACCCTGGACTTTGTGGGAGAATAGATTCCCACGTAGTTCATGCAATAGCTGCAGGATCAGGGCTACTCACAACTCTGAAGAAAGCAATTTCCAATTGACACAGCTCTTAAGAACTAACGAGGAATAAGAGCATTCAGGAGAGGTCCTCTTTGCCGGAAAACTGCATCTTTTGTTCACCATCCAAAACCTCCTAGCAACGATACTACCAATCCCCCCTTTTGCCACTTCTCTGCCTTACTATGCCAGCGATTCCCTCACCTTCCTCACGCACCCTTTTTAAGTCACCATGAAAAAGTACCGTTGTAAATATTAGATGAGGTATCTTTTCTCTATGCCTTCTCTCCAAAAAGAAAAAAAAAAGAAAAAAGAAATCAACAACTATCCACCAAAATTATCCAAGAGAAGAATCTGGACATCTTTCACCCATCTCAGTCTGAGGGAATTAACTAACGTATTTATTACCTTTCCTGTCCTCCTCTAATTTTTGTTTAACTGGAGATCTAGCCACGAAATAAAAGGATTAATAAGAAGCTGCTGTTACAGGCTTTGTAGCCACTGTGGGCAAAAAAAGCAATAGCGATCTCCCAAGGAAACTGCTCTCATCACGCAGCCATGTATTTCAAGTCAGTTGTTCCAGAATTTCAACAAAACCATTTGAATTGTCAGATAATTTTTTCAAGCAAAACTATGTTTTCTCTTCATTCCTATGAGACCTTTATGTGTCTGTATTTAAGAATCCATTAGCAGGACAAATAAAATAGAAAGATAAGTATTTTGACAGTAAGAAAGAGCTGTGAAAGACATGTCTACTTCTTCGTATAATCAGCAGATCTCCTGACTGAGCAGAAGCCTTACCATGCAGCTTATGCGCACTCAGGAAACATGCCCACTGGTGTCTGTCTCTCTCTCCATCGCAGGCCCTCACGTTTTTCTGTGCAGAACTGCCCCAGAGTTCTGAGCTCCACCAGGCTCAGCACGGGCCAACTCCGCTTTTACATAATGCAAGCAAACTCTCATTACTAGAGCAGGTAAAAAGAAAGACACAGTGCACTCCCCAAGTATCCAGCTCTTCAAGTCAGTTCTGGTTTAGGAGATAAATATGCAATCTGCTAATTTTTTTTTTTTTTTAGGAATCAATATTTACTTAAGAGCAACAATAGCTCTACCAGGGCCTTTTAAGTTTATCATACCACTGTGACACTAATCTCTCTTAATGAAAATAAATTACTTCCCCTGAAGGATCAATCTTTTGGGCATGAGACTGATTTTGTTTGCGCTGCCTTATTCCAGCAGTTGCAGCTAATGGAGTGTCTGCTGACTTACACCCACGACCAGAATAAGCTTCTTTCCATTCACAGCAAGCACAGTGCATGTGGCATCACTGGAGTCCAAGCTATTTGGAATACAGCTGAGAGTACTCTCAGAGTCTTTCACTTTTTTGAACTTTTATATCATGCTGCTTCTGCTCACATAAGACAGAAAATGAAAGCACAGTGTACTTGTGTGGCGTAACTAAGCAACAGGGCACAGCAGGGAGACTCAGTTATCTGGTGCTAATCATACCCCAGGGATGTGAAGCTCATGAATTAAGGGCCATTTTAACATTTATCATATTTCTTTTCATTTAAAGGTAAAAATAAATTATTTCTATAAACTACTTTGATCCCTGGAAAATGCCTTCTGACATTAAATCCACTCCATCTGGCTCTCAGAGATTAGTACACCACATACCTAACTGCCACTCAAAATGCTCAGTCCAAAACGATGGATCACCAGCCCATTTCGAACATCCCAGTCCAGTGTCACCTCCCCCCAGACCTGGTCTGTGCCATAAGGTCTTCGTATGTCACTGCTGCAAGTCCGTGAGTCCTCTGCTGGCCCCAGAGAGCTCCTGACACTGGGGTGTAGGACTGATGGGAGGCTGCTTTCATGCCCACAAGGATTCTGAATTTGAATGTCCCCAAGCAGTAATTAAAATGACAATATATAATTTATGGCAGGCTGCTAAGAGATGCATTTCAGCTCTGTTGGAAACAGGAGCAGCCCGGAATTCCCACAGCAGGATATGTACTGGCACGTCTCTCCCCACACCCAAGGAGAGGCGCGAGAAAAAGCATGCATGAGACAGTGGTACATGTAGCCTGAGCTCTCTGGGGCTCAGCTCTAACAGTGCTGTCCTGTCTTCTCATCACAGATGCCAAGACCCGAGGAACTCAGGGAGACGATAGCTTCCCTCATTTCAATGGCACTATCAGCAAAGTAGTGTCAGACACACAATGGCTGCAGGTGACAGCATCAAGCCCCAAACACTCCAATTAATGCCATTATTCAGAATTTGTATTTAGCAGTTCTGTGGATGAATGTATCATATGAAAACTATGGTTTTTTCACTTTATCCTGCCTCAAGGCAGGGGCTAAACAAACTAGTTAACATCGATGTTCACCTACTAGACCGTTTCTGTGAGTATCTTGATTTACTCAGACCATTCCAGTGACAAGAAGTCATTCCAGCAAGGTACTATGAAAAAGCACAGAGACAACACGGGTGCTGCGTGTAAGATCAGTGATCAAGATCCTTCAGTGACTGGACATGAGCTGCAGTGGATGGCAGTTTCGTGAAGCAGCAGTAATAATCTTTGAGCTCAGTTATTAGGGATAGGAATGCCTACTGTTGAGCACATGCCTACGCACGTAGCCAAAAGGTTTGTTTCACAGGCAATGCCAGAAGGCAATTATGGCAATTAGGTGGTCTTTTTGACCCATTTTAAATGGACTAATAGCAGGGATTATTATCAGCTTGTATTTTGTTCCAGTGATGATCTGGATCCTCCTGCACTGAGGATTCAGCACAAGCTGTGCAAGCATAAAGATAATTTCCATCTAATTTGGCATGGTGCTGAGCTACGCGAGAGGATCAGGGGACGACAGGGCTGTGGGGAACAAAGGCACAATCCCAGGCCCACAAACTGATAGCACAGCTACCTGCAAGGGCTGTTTGTTTTCATGTCCGCGTAAGTAATGGTCATATCAGCAGTTCAGGGTTGCTGCTTCATCTCCAAGCCTGATTTCTTGTGGCATGTGGAGTAAGGCAAGGGAATACAGCAGTGTGTAATTATCCTTTCTCAAGTCAAACACTGCCCTGCTAGGCGAGATCTGAGTCTCAGTGTCGGGAGGTGACCTTCTTTTTGTTAGCAGTGGATTCCCTCAAAGGACAAACACCCAGAAGCAGAAAACAGAGCTCATTTGAGCCAAGAGGGGAAATGGCCCACTGCAGTTACAACCTGTTAAAAAAAATATAAAAGCAGTATTTTGCACATTACTTGAAGCCAAGAGGAAATAAGATTTCCACTTGAAGGACGGTGCAGGGAGAGAGTTTAGTGTTGGTGGCAGGAAAAGCAAGTCTAGAGGGTTCATGGGAAGACAGAAGAAGGAAAGTGACTCTGACAGGGAGGAGGTTCCTCTCTGATCAACTGCACGTCTGAAGTGAACACAGGAGGCATCTGCCTCCCACAAATCTCTTGTAATTTCACCACCAGCAAAGTCATTAGCCATGTTGGGAAAAAAGGCAAATATTTTTTTTTTTTTGATATTTGCTCCACGCTTTCTCAGCAGCTCTGTAGCTCAGCTTTCCAGAATACAAAGAATACAAGTAGTTCTCACCAGCAATCTTACTAAGAAGGACATCTGGCATTTAAAGAAGCTTACTTGTTTTTCTTTTTTTTTTGAGTGTGTGAAGCACTTTGAGTTCTTAGCTCCAACTGAAGGATCTATCTTTGCTCCTCAGCTAAAAAATCAGGTTATTACCACTTTAACAGAGGCTAAACAGCAAGTCATTGAGACACAAGATCTCAACTGGTTAGTTGCTGTACTGGACATGAACAGATTTTTCACATATAGAAAAGGACTAACAGCCTGACGGTTAGGACACTCTCCCTGGGGTGGGGGGGGTGAGAAGCCAAGGGCCCAGCCCTTGCGTGACTCTCTGCCCACCTTCAAGAAGCCCATATTAAGGCAGCCTCCGTCCCCAGGGCCCTATGAGAGAGCCTGACAGAAAGAAGTGGCAGGAAGACATACACCAAAAGAGCTGGTGGTCTGCTGGACTGGTTACACCAGAAAAGGGATGAAAACATGCAGGAGAACAGCAAAGCCTGGGCTAGCAAAGTACATTTCGTGCATTCTCTGTGTCCTTCCCAATTAAATATTTAACCAAAACCAGTTCACTACAATGAACAAAGGGCCTGTGAGAGAACTACTGTCTAGCTCTAGTTGACCAACCAAAAAAACCCAGAGATTTCTCCTGTGCTTCGGGGATGAGCAGCATTTCTATTGCAGTGTTTACAGACACCACTTCCAGTTTTCAAGAAGAAAAAGCAGAAAGCTGGTCTGTTGCTCCAAGTAGTAATCTGAGAGCAAGGAATTATCATCAACATTGAGACAATGGCTCTGGTCACAACAACAGGGTGTTGTAAACCTCAAGAGGCCAGGCTAAGTCTCCCTGTCTAACGAGTCAGGGAAATAAAAAGACCACTACAAGCCGCATCAGCAAAAATGTGGTAAGGGTAACCTATGCCAAGGGAACTAGGAGAATGGACTAACAGAGTTAAACAGTCATACCGCTGCTTCTGCAGTGCTGACATACTGCGACCACCACAGTGCCAGCAGGCAGAAGTAACCACTAGAGCTTTGCCAAGGTGAGGTATGCCCTTGTCCTCCTGTGACTGCTTCCAGCTCTCTCCCCAGCTCACCGTGGCTCCTGCTTATCACCACAGGATGCTACAGAAAGGGTTAATACTTTCTGGAGCTGAGACACAAAGCTCAGCTTACTCCTCTCCAGGAAGCTCCTCCACCATTGCTGCTCACAGGGCTGTTAGTGGACACCTCCTTTAGGCTGATATTACAATGGAGCTTGCTTTCTAAACTGGCTGCCTTTAAATCAGGCTGAATTGAGGACCCAACAGTAAATTAGGAAGAAGATCTTGGGAGTGCATAGGTATGGTCTTTGGTTTTTCAGATTATGCATCTCCACTTTATGGATACACAAATTGCAGAGTGTAAATCATTAATATCCAATTTGGGGAAGTCACTGGAATGTAACTGCTGTGTAGGCAAATGAAAATATAAAGCTATCAGCAATATATTCATTTTGTAGTGCTCCACATGGAATGAGGAGCTGTAGTTTATAGATACAAAACTTGTTGCCTAGAGGGGCAGCCCTCCTTTTATCTAGATTAATTCCTAAGAAAAGCCTAATACTATCTGGCACTCTTCAGATCAAAGTAATTTGCTTATTTGGAAGACTGAAGAGAGTTTCCTAGTAGTGGCAAGTGAAAAGACAGCCTGAGGAACTGAGGTACCAAATCCAACTGCTCCACATGTCACTTTGCATTTCTCTGGAGAGCACTGTCACTTAAGTCCTACTGCTTACTATCTCAGAAACCATTCATGTTGTGCAAGGTACAGAAAAGGCGTAACAGAATACATGGAAAAAAATTCCTCTTCTTGCATTGTGACCCACTGTCCTTGAAAACTTTTGGTCTTTTTCCAGGGTGGGGGTAGCAAAGATTATTTTTTGACTGAAAGAGATTGATCCTATATAAACAAGTATTCCAGCATTGTCAGAGAACAACTAAAGATGCCAAAAGAAGTCTTGTACAGATCCATTAAATGCAATCAAAGCAGGGGATGGGTCAGGCAATCTCTTACTGAACAGGAAAATTAAAGATTCTCCAAGGAAGTATGAGCTGAAATGCAATTGAGCCTTTTGCTTTTAATATCCTAGTGTTTGCCATCTGTTATTTGATGTTCTGAATTCTTATTTAAACCCTCTTTGACAAACAGGGCTTGATAGAAGAAAAATTAGAAGTTCAAAATGAACACACAAGCTCCTGTAGAAGTCTCTGTACATCTTCATCTACACTGATCTTACCTAGTGGAGCACAAACCTGAGGTTGTCATAAAAACAAAACCTCATGAAGTGCAATATCCCGCCTGAAGGGAGGCTTTTGCTTACAAATATTTTCCTGATGTTTCAGGAGAAGTCATTATCCTGTTTTACTTCTCATCCAAAAACATTGCAGAGGGCAGCTGTTTCCTTCTAAATCTTCATCATACTGCACTTCAATGATATTTCAGGAGCGCTTTGTGCGGATTTAAAAGCATCTTCTAAGTATAGATACTTTGCTCACAGTCTCCAGAGGAGATGCATGGCCTTAACATCCCTTGGTTCACCTGGAGAAGTAGCTTCACTCGATAGCTCACACAAAGCAGCCTGATATTTTTTTGTTAAGATTTCTTTGGGCCACATTTATTCCTTTCAGTACCTTTTGAGTAAAGTTATTTTCTTATGCAAAAGGTGCCTGGAAAGTCTGTCACAATACTGAAAGTAAATCATTATGCCAATGCTAAGTGAGAGTTTAGAGAATCTGGGAGAGGTGGGAAGAGATCCCAGATGAAAGCAGATAATTGTTAATTAAATACAGTACCACTATTGATCTAAATTTTGTAAGTAGATTTGTATGTAACAGGTTCATATTATTTTGTAAGTAAATCTGTATGCAGATTAGCCTTAGTCATAAAAAGTCTCCATCCATTTGTTCCCTATAGGTCTTATCAGCTCTTCTCCACTAGTAACATGACATCCAGTTTTCAACTATACCAAATCAATATAGGTTTATTACCATACAGTGTTTCCCTTTCAATTACATGGTATCTACTACAAACACACACACTTTCCTCCAGTAATTGTTTGCCCTAATGTACATCAAAAGAATAAACAAAAATCCTGCCTGTATTAAAAGAGTAGGCAAATGTAACACCTGGTTTCTGCATGAGCACTCTCTAGACTTAGCTAATAGGACACATTTAAAAAGTATTGGCCAACATACACAGAACACCAGAAGTTTTGACTGTGGCTTTGCACGCCCTATAGCTAGAGAAGCTGCTGTTTAAGAATGTGTTATTCTGGTCATGAGGTCCCCTTTGGTCTTTTCAAGGGATTATTCTGTTTTAAAAGCAAACCTATCTTCCTTATTTCCATGGGACTTGGTAATCCCGACCATCTTCTGCAAAGGTATAGATCCTTCATTCTAGCTTTCCCAAAAGTTTAGAATCTCCATGAAATCAACTGTCTTTAAGGGGAGAAGAGCGGTTTGTCATCAGCTGCTTCCTCTCCTTTCCCATGCCAGCCTTTGCTCTTGTTCTCCTTCTTGCCTTCCTCCCACTATTTTCCACAGGCCACCAGGAAGTAGAGGGTTAGCCTTAAGAGAAGTCTGATGGTATGAAAAGACTACACATTGGTCTGTGATGTGAAGAATTATAATATTTCCTCTTTGATCTTGCTTTTTGAACTATTTAAGTAGTCCTTGAACAAGGTTTGGAGCCAGCCTCCCCACCTCCAAGCACTGCACTGCCCAGCAAAGAGAACGCCAGACTGGAATGGGAAAATGTTTGGGGCTGTTTTTTTCATTGTTGTTGTTGTCTGGGTTTGTTTTGGGGTTTTTTTAGCTTTGTTTTGGGGTTTTTTTGGGGTTTTTTTGACCTAGTCAAAACTACCTCACCTACTACCACATGGTCCTGGTGCTACAGTCCAAGCTTCTGACTTTGTCATTTGACAGTAGGACAGATGAGAAGGAAGAGCATCTCTCTCCCCACTTTCTACATGTGTGCACAGCTCTGATCACAGGTGGGCATCTGCAGGTACTGTTCTATTCACCCCCATTGTGGGCTATTCTTCTTGTCCCGTATGAACCTATGCAAGCTGAGGATGGACTGAAAAAGTTCAGTTTAAAGGTGTTTTTTAGAAGACATCTATGGAGTAGATAACAGAAATTCTTTCCTGTGACTTTTTCCTCAGTACTATTTGGAAAGAAATACAAGTCCTTCACATACCTGCTATTTACGCTGCTGAGGTGTCTAACAATACTGTTAATGTCTAGTTAGCCAGTGCATTCTAGTAAAAATCTTCTCTTTAGGTAACTGCCCCACATCTTTCTGTGGCAGTGGAATCCTATGGCTTGTGTGGCTTATTAATAACTTCTTAAGAATGGAAAAGATTAAAAAAACCCAAACACATCAAGTAGCTAAGAACCTAATTTCTTCTACGTTCTTGTTTCAGGAAAATGTAACTCGGATTTATTTTAAATTGATACTCGGGTGCTTCCTACTTCACTAAAAAATACCAGATTCTTCAAGAGAGCTGCCACATGATGATTTTCCCTTGAGAGGGTCACACTTAAGCAGAGCTGGGCAGCCATCCCAAAGACTATTTTTCATGCACTGTTATCATTAACCATTGCACAGTAAAAGCAGAGAGAATCCTACTCTGGCACATAAAAATCCCATTTTGGAAAAGCCTCAGTAGCAGCTATTTAGCAATGGTATTAATGCCAAAAAACCTCAACCCAGCCCACATATCAACACCTAACTGTGGAGCTGGAAGCCCAACAGAAGTCACCAATCCTGTATCATGAGATTAATGCTCCCTCTGAAGGGAACTGTGCATTTTTCTTGTTTCATCTCTATTCTCTGTCTTTTATATTGGCTTAAAAAAAAAAATAGAAAAAGTCCATTACTTTGAGGCAAAGTAAAGCTGCAATGAAATAAGAAAACCAGCTATTACTTTTTGTGTGAATGAAATGGAATCTAACTAACAAAACCATGCACAGGAGATGACCTTGTTTGTCTTATTCATTTCTCCAACTTTGTCTCACTTAAGGAGTATGAAAATCAAATTCTTTTTGCCTGGTAAGAATAACCGACACCAGAAACCCTATGAGGGTTGTGAATGTCAGGGGAAATTGATAATGGACTGTATGAATTTCCCTAGTGGAAAAGCACATCAATGACTTGTACAATTTGTCACCTGAGACCCCTAAAATTCAGACCAGTTGCAAACACTCTCACTCCCTCTCCCCAAGTAAGCTTGTTTGTGATGAGGTCCTCATTGCCCTTTCATCAACTTTGGGCTGCCAGCCCACCAGGTATAATCCAGTTAGTAACAGTAGACGCGTCCATCAGTACCTCAGACATCACCCTCCTTTGGGCATGCCCTTCTCATGCCCCTAAATACAAGTCCTGGATTTTACAGAGGGAAATGATATTATGTCTTTTCATCACTAACACCATCAGTATTTGTACAAAGTCATATGCAAAAAAAAAAAAAGCAAATAAATGGTGTAGAAAAAGATAATTTCTACCATCCATTTGCTACATAAGCAAAGAGGAAAGGATCTGCACTCTTTGTAATGTATCTGCTGCATTCGGCCAAGAGATTTCCAAATGTAACTGAGAAAATCAGCGCCAGCGTGGACCAAACTGTTTGCAGATTTAAATCCTGTTACGCTCCATGAAAGCAGTCCCATTTTAGCAGTATCCTTGTCAGTGAGCTTCACAAGTGCAAGTGAGATCACAAATGAGATCTGTGTTTCCCAGAGCTGCTGGGGTTTGATTTAGCCAGAACCATAAACTCCAGTCTCAGCAATTTACATCTCATGGCAAACCAGAGGCAGAATCTGTGCTCCAGGCTGAGTCCTCGTGTAACCCTCAATCCCAGTTTTGCTTTTAGAAGGAAATGAAGAAGTCTAGAAGCAGGCAGCAGCTGGATGTGAGGCCCAGGAGCTGTGCGAGTTACACACACTGAGCTGTTTGGCTCACTCTGGAGCTGCTGAGCTGTGCTGGGAAGAGACGCCTCGGCCACATCGCAGGCAGCCACCATGAGGCACATGTCACCTTCTCATTTTCACTGGTGACTAGACTTCCCCCTTCTCCATAGTTTGCCATACTCAACAGATCAGAGATTCCGCTCCTTGTCTGAGGAGCACAGGCTTTGTCTCTGCTGTGACCACACCAGTCAGTAAGCAGGTAGGACTGGCTGCCTTCAATTCTCAAATGGCCATGTGCCTTCAATAACACAACCAGGACCATAATTTTCGTAAAAAGCAGACCTCAGTCCAGTCAGGGAAGAAAATCTTAACATAAGACTAAGCTTGCTTTTAGGAATAATCTCAATATTCTGTAATCACTCAGACCCCTGGAAAAGCTCCTTCTGCTGCTTTCATTTCCTATCTGCTTACTGTGCATGCCCGCCATAGACAAGAAAACACACTAATTTAATCTACTGCTTGCAGTTTGGGATCAAAAGCTACATTTTCCATCTACCTATTTATTTTCTCAAACAGCTTTTTAATTTTTCTCAGTTGTTCCTGTGCACTAGGAACTTGGGGACACTTTCAGTAGTGCTCCTGTCCCAAAATAAGCATCTAGATTATTGAAAGACATTAGTGTGCTCTGAAATTCAGACTCTTGGAGTCATAAATCAACCATAATAAGAGTTTCTTTGCTTTTCAGTTTTCTGCCACAATGACATGAATATTCTTTTGATACTATGATTGAATAGATATGTGCCAGAGTGTTGGCATCAGGGATGGATACAACCTCCAATGTAAATTGGGAGGAAGAGGAGGATGTAGGCAGACATGCAGGCTACAAAGTGTGTCAAGCAATGTCGGACCAATGTACCTGCTGGTACGCTGGGGAGATATAAAATCTCCTTCAGCCCCCTCCTGCTCTTCTAGCATGTCAGGATATATCCTTCTGATGAGCTCTGAGGGTAACGTTACAGAGAACTGCTAATATTCCAGTCTATTTTTGCAGTCCTTGTAATAGATGATGGATTAATGGGTAGTCCAGGAAGAGCCATTACAAAGGATTCGCCAGCTACACATGAGAACACCAAAGCTGTGTTTTACCTTTCCTTTCACCTGTAAAAGCAGATAATGCTGTGGAAGGCTGCTAGTACACCCTAGATATCTTAATCTTGATTACTGCAAGATCCCAATGCTGCACCCCAAGAAGAGCATAATGCAAAATGTATGCACCATACACATGCACAGCATCTAATTATAGGAGCACTTCTTCAGACCCTGTAGGTTATTTTCCCTAGGATGCTGCTTACAAATTCCTTTCCTCCTCACCACTGTCCTCTCATGCTGACAAGAGCCGAGAAAAGCTCCTGCTGTGTGCAGAATGCTAATAATTGCCTGAGTTATCAATCAAAACAGATGCAGACAAAAGTAATCAGCATCATCAGAACATCTCTATGATGCGGCAAGGAGGTATTTTGAGCTCTGCCCAAATGAATGGGCCAAGCTAAGAGCTAGCTAGTGCCTGAGAATTACACTAATGTGATGTGACATTTGCTTAAAGCCAAGTCCTTCCGTTAATGAGTTTCAGAGTTCTCACAGGAAAGTCACAGCTACTGTTCAAGGTTCAGAAAATCTGCAGATGGCAGGTCAGAAAAATAGCAAAAGTAAAAAGAAATAACAGTGAAATGCCAGGGAACAGGAAATCAGAGCAAGCGAAGTATAACTTTCTAGGGGTTTTGCATTCAAAAGAGTCTATAGGAGCGTGTCTCTGCAGACATATCTCAAGCAAGCTCTGTCACTCATCCAGACCAACACTTCACTTCAAATATGTCATCTGTCCCCATGCTTTACCGCGTAGCTTGATCAGGCAATACTTTGCATGTTGCAGCAATTCATTTCTGTATGCGGTAAGGGGGGACTCATATACTCCAACATCAGTCATTTAACTGAGCCATCAGCCATTTAGAAAGCATCACATCAATTCAGGTAGTGCAAAGATCTTCAGGAGTCAGATCTCTGAGGCATCAAGCAAAATGAAAATGTGTTTATCTAACTATTCATGGCCTTTCTTAAACATTCTGTGTTTCGTTGTCTCAGATTACAGTGTTTGTTGGGGCCACTACACAGTACTAGTCTCATCACATAGTAATTTCCCAGATATAGTTGTATTCATGTTTATGGATTTAAAAATGAAATAAAATAGTTAATTCAGGTCTGTGTTAACTTGATTGATTAAATAGAAGTGGCTGTGAAAACCCCAAGTCATTCCTAGGCTGGCTGTGAAAAACTTTAGCAATACCTGAGCCCCACTGCTGCCTCTCCCTGGAGGCCACGCTAGTCACGGCTGGCTGGACCACTATTCCCCCAGCCCGTACAGCCTCTCAGGCTTCAACCCGAGTCTCCTGACTCAGGAGCAAGGAACAGAAGAGCAGAAATAGTCCCTGCTGATCTCCGTCCCCCTATTGCCATGACAAGTTCCCTGTCCTGCCTCAGTATCATTTGATACTAGTTTGACAGCTCTTTTCTTATTAAATGTGTAAAATGTTTTCAGGGCCGTGTTTAGGATTAAATCCCCCCAACTTTAATGGAAACCTACAACTAATAAAAGGTTTCATATACATTTGGGTACTGCATCTCTAGAGAGCTTAAGGATTTAGCTAGACACTATCAACGTATCTGAAGTCCTCTTCCCTTTGCATCATTGTTTATAATAGCTCCTAGTAAGCATGTAATGGAAGTTTTCTTTCCCATTTCAGACTGGATTCTTTCCATATATAAGTCAGATCACTGACATCAATAGGGTCACAAATTGGGATAGCCACCTCTTCAGCCATGGCATGCTGTTTTCATCTTCTTTCCCCTCTCTGAATTAAACTTAACGCACCTTTGTTAGTCCAAGATCATGCCCACTGATTCAATGACACCACAGGAAAAAAAAAAAGTAATTGAATGTGTTGCAAGTATACATATATGCACAAATAAAAGTAAAGAAACACTACCAAAAATAGGCATAGAATTTATGTCTAAATTCAGAGACAAAGAGTGGAAAAAATTTACACTGGACCCACTAACCCTAAGTGTCCTGCTTTAGTCATGACTTGTGTGTAACAAATGCCAGTAAGAATACTTTGCTCTTACTGTAAAGTCACAAAGGTTTTTTTACCTATGGTACTCCAGCTGGCAGGAGAGTCAGAGCCTGCCAGCTGAATCGAAAGGGGGATATGAAAGGCACATATAATGTGCCAGGCCCCAGATGACAAATACATGAAGTTTAAAGAAAAGCAAATTCATGCATTTTATAAAAGCTATATGCAGCTTTCCCTAGTGCCACATGAAACTGTACATTTGCATTTTCCCATTTGCAGGTATCCTCACTTTCGCACTCATTTATCGGATACAAACAGCATATGACGTGTCCAGACTGCAACAGGCTGGTCTACAGATTTTCCCAGGCTTCTGCAGAAACCTGGAACTATAAAGCACAAATCATGCAAAGGCAAAAGAACCCAAGAAAACAACGCAAGGCTAAGAAAGCTGTTTAACGTGTGGTTTACAATTCCCTGCTCTGCCTATTGGAAGGGGTCCAACGGCCATGCCCCCCACCAAGCACTTCAGACTTGGCTGCCTTGCAGAAACATGACAGATGACTCCATTTTGCAAGGGAATGCTAAGGAAATGTCTTTATAAGCCCTGAAGCATCTTAAACACTAGGGCTTGTCTTCAGCCAAGCAAGGGAAGGTCTTTCTAATTACACATTTAGTTTCCTCCTCCCCCCTTGCAATGAAAGAGCGACTAGGAAATACCCTATCACTTTAAAGGAACATTTGCTCTTTTTATCAGGTGGATTAATGATTAATTCATTTAATTAGTTATTCACTCAGCACTTTGAAGACATAAAGATATAAGAGCCTAAGGAGATTCATAATTATAATGGATAATATAAAGGTGATACCAGTTTCAGTCAACTTAGCACTTTCCAAATACTTCTGCCCTAAACAGGTGCTAAAGGTACATGTCCCGTCCCATTTGTCCAGCCAAAATGGAAGGGTGACTTACAGTCATGCTACTGCACATCTTCGTGGAAATCACTCCGTTTAAGATTACCTGACCTGGCTAGGGAGGGTGCAACAGGTCCAAAAGGAACCGTGGCCCTGCGTGGTATGTCCCAGGCCATCAGCTATGCCATGCAGGAGAGGCCCTGGGTCCTCCTTGACAGCAAAAAAGCCTGTTATTGCATTAAACACTCAGTGCCTTGGGCAGCTCAAGGATTTGTGGCGAAGTCACTAACAGCACTTGTGGAAAACGGACAGAACGGTCCTTTTCTGAGCAATGTTAACTGAGCAAACCAAAATGTGCAAAAAACCCAACAAAACCCCAATCCTTTAAAACATTACAGCTCACCTTTAAGAAGAAAGTAGTTCAGAATGAAATGGTAAAGAAGCATCATATTGTGCCTTAGTTTCTCAAGTTCTGCTTCAGACATTTACACATTTTTAGTACCCAAACCATGAATTTTAATATGTCCAAGTAGGTATGTCATTTTAATAGCATTTTAAGTCTAAACTATTAGACTTAAACTATTTAAACTATAAATCTCAGATTTTGACTATCAAGTACAATCTTCAGACGAAGTGCTATTCACATATCTCATTCAGTGGATAGTTCAAAAAATAACTTGCATTAGCTTCCAAGAGTTTCAAAATTACTTGGGCAATTTCTGGACCAACTGGAAAAAGGCAAAATGTGTCAGATAAACGATTCATTGTGAATAATTCCCCTTGTTCTGACAGAAATAAAGCGGCAAAAATACCTCATGCAAGATAAAGAAAGCTTACGTGTTGCCCAGGTTGTGCTCTGATAAGCTACACTATTTATCTGACAGTTTTCAGGGGCACTAAATAAATTTAGAAATGGAAAGAAAAGAGGAGGTGAGTCCTGACAAGTTTTGGAAGTTAAAAAAACCAAACCAAAAAATAAACAGCTCTCTACTGTGTGTGTACAAGAACATGTAACTTCAAAATTACCAACCTCAAAAGAGATTAAAAATAAAGATGTCTTCCTGTTGTATTTTTAATAGGAGGAGGCACTATCTGTGACATCCTTGATTCACATTGTAATCACAGTTTACCCTCACAATTACAGGCAGAAAATAAATTATGTGTAGATAAATTGTACATAGCTGAAAATATCTTTTTTGATTACTTACAGCAGTCATTGGGCAGGCTGTGGATGCGAGCCAATGATATTGCACAAAAGAAGCCTCATTTAGAGTACAAAATCCCAACTGCCACCTTTGCTTGGCGTTTCGGTAACTAGAATGACCATCTTGGGCATTTGTAGGCAGGCGCCAAGCTGCTCTCTCCTGCCAAGACACAAACCCCTGGCTGCACAACTTTGGGAGCCCCTGGGTCTTTGAATCAGTGCAGTTAAGCAAAGCGTGCCATGATCCTGCCTGCTGATGTAGACACCTGTGCCTCTAAAAAGCTCAGCCCTTCAGCACTTGTGTGTGGCACCTGTGGAGGAAGGGACTGCAGCAGAGAGCACAGCGGGACCTTCTTCCCCCCTGCCCCCAAGAACACCCCATGATCAGTTTTTCCTCTCCAGGCATCTTTTGTTCCTAGAGTTGCTGCTCCTCTTCTCCAGCAGTCAGCTGTTAGAGGGACTGAGGTGTATTTTTCCCTGGTTGGTACCTCTCTTATGACTGTGCTGTAGCTCAGTTCTTCGTATAAGTGGTAGATAAAACCAACAGAAACAAAACTTGCTCTAATGTCTGAGGATATGTATATGGTGCTATCTTGGAAAAAAGACAGTCTATAGCAGCTTCCTTATTCAGTGCTATGTTGTTAGACAATCACAGCATGCAGGCCCACTGATGTAACATGAAAATTTCACTGATTTTTCCCAGGTGTTTCCAAAAGCCTAATCTAATCAGAGCTGAGCTAGTCCCACCACCTGCACCCTCAACTCCTCTCGCTTCTCCTCCTGCCCCTCAAAAGGGAAAAATGCAAGGAGAAACAACTCCTTTCCAATTACTTTTCAAGGGAAGGGGCTCCTGAGAGACCACAGAGCCCATTCTAGCCACTGGCAAGCTTACACATCAGCACTTTCTGGCTTCTCAGAGTCCATCTGTCCTGAAGATCAGGAATTCCCCATTTTTTTCTGCTTTTATAAAACCTCCACATGCTGAAATTTAAATACATATGCATTCATCCTACTTTTCTTCATATACATAATTGCCCAACGAGGTTAGAAAAACAGATGATGTTGAACGATATATGTTCATTGAAGTGTTTTAAAGTACAAGCCACATGCTTTGTTCGCACAGATCCTCACAGATTTTGCTTCCAGTAATGAGCTGCTTTTCTGTATTACACAAACCAAGTGCAAGTCCCCAAGTCACATGAAACATGCCAGTGACTGACATTTCAGGAGGGTTAAACCGCTATTAACACTCATAGCTCAGTCTAACACAAAATGGTAAGCATGATATAATTATTAAAACAGTCTAGGAACTATAAAACATCATTAAACTAGAACAAGCATTAAATTCCACAATTTTCTGCTTTTTGTTATGTTACTTTCCTTCAAAGTTGAAAAGTGTGGTAGCTCTTTGAAGTCCTGACAGTCATTATTCTTAAAGAATTCTGTTCCCTTTTCTAATTGCTTTTTTATTCATGCAAAGTCAATTAAACCCCCGTAGATCGCATTACCAGTATTTCTAGCTTATCTGGCCAGTACAGGGAAACTGTTTGGATATTGTGTCGCTCTCTTTTATTATTTGCCTGCCATCCGTTGTTCAAAAAATAAAGTCTGTTAATCCCAACAATTCAAAGGAGCAACAATTGTGGTTATCAATTTTTCTGTCCTTATCATCCCACCTCAGCTTTTATGTATCATTAAATCTTCCACACCTTTAATGTGTAGGCACACTATTACAGATCAACTACAAGTATAAAAGCAATGCTTCTGAAATAAAAGCACTATAGCAGCTATTCCCTCCAAAGTTGTTTTTTTTTTCTAATGTAAAGCTGAAAAATTTTTGAGAACAGAATTTTCCTCTCAATACTTTCTGATAGTCAAAACAGTATAATTTTGTTAGAGGTCTTGTGTGAAACACTGATCAGCTTCTCCATGAACAAGCAGAAGAAGAATTCAAACCTAGATATTTAATAAATCCTCTAATTTTTTTTTCATTCGTGATTTTCTTTCTGGGAAATGTGCAGTCATTAAAAAAAACCCCATAAAATCCTAAAATAATTTTTAAAACCTTGGTTTTGTGCATAGATAGAATTATTGATTCCCTGACTGTTAATTGCTGAAGATTTTTTTTTTAAAGAAGAGATTAATGTATTGCCAAAGAACATGGTTTTGATGAGGCTGTTCCTGCCAGGTGGTTGGGAGCATGGAAAGGAAGATGACAAAAGCATTTTCCCAGTTTACTTCCCAGTGTAATTGGAAAAACAGACTTGAACCAGATGCAAAATTAAATTAATTTCTGTCCAAAGGAGTTAGTGATCTATAGCTCTGTCTATTTAGAAACATTACCTACAAAGTTTAAAAAGTTTTAAGACACAAGGCCTAATAAAGTAATTCCTCTGAACATTTCATTAAGGAAAAATGTACATTCAACGTCATTAGCAAATATAGTGAACAGGTGAAAAGATATTTTAAAAATTAAACCTACCAATTTGCTGATACCAACTTCTTCAAAATTTGTATCAATTTCATTTGAAATAAAATAACCACCATTAAAGCACATCATATAAAGAAATACTATGTTGCAAGCTGAATGAAGTTTGGCTTTTTGTTTCAATGAAAGATATTGAAACATTTTTCACGTGGAAAAGGTTTAAAAATACTCCTTGATGTTTTCTGAAAGAGTGTCTATTATTCAGACAGGCACACAATGAATTTTTTCAGATTTAGGTAGCCTCAAGTGAACTTGAACACTCCCAGAGTACAAGTTAACAAATAAAGAAAACATGACTGAAAGGAGGAGCTGGACAATTTTTTTTCCACCGAAAAAAATAGCAAAAAGTTTACTCTAAAACGTTTTTAGGACATAGGATGCAATCTCTACTTTCAGATACAATTAAGTGAATTGTTTCCAGTAATAGAGGAAGGGAAGAAATTTCCTTTTTCTTTCTTTAGAAAGTTGAGTTTGCAAATTGTTTTCCATTTTAAAAGTAACCTATTTCAAGAAAAGAGAAAAAAAAGGCACTACCACATACTAATTTTCACACTTTCCATAGCAATAAAGCAATGTGGTACCTTTAGGAAGACAGATGCTGATGGTGTCGGCTCCATGCTGAGAAAGGCTTTTCCACAAATGCCTCTCAGGACAAATACATCCCACAAGGCAGAGAAGAGGCCAAAGCTCCACTGCAGGCAGTTTCTGTCCTGCAAGCATGAATTTCTGCCAGGAGTCAAGTTTTGCTACAGGTGAAACCCCTTGAAGAATGCCCAGCTTCCCACAATGCTCTCTGACGACCTCACTTTAGCACAGGTGAGTATCTGTAACTAAAACAAGGACAATTAAAACACTCACTTAGGGTGTGACCTAATTCCTCCTCCAACAAGAGCTGATGCAAAGGCCTGGGCATCTGCTGTCTCCCAGCAGCTCAGCAACACTGATGTCAAAACCAAGATGCTAGTGTGAAGAAGCAAGAATGTGATAATAAATTTGAATTACTGCCTAAAGCCTGTCATTTCTACTCCCGGTCTTGCAGAGAAATCCATGTAGTCAGAGTTCACACCTTAAGGAGAGCTTGTTGCAGGAGGAGTGAATTAATTCCTGCCATTCTCTGTTCTATAAACTCCAGTGAGTTACATCTTTCCTTTTATTCATATCTCTAGAAACTCTTTTTGCCAGCCTCTCTTCAACAGTACATTTTAAGACATCCAACCAAGCATCCATGCTTTCGACCAACCCCACTTAAAGCCAGATGCTGCCTGTAAGCTCCTGTTAACCCCTTGTGCAGGGAAGGTGTTTGTGAGCATCTCTTCTTCCGCAGGATGGCTGCAGCCCCCATCCTGGCACTGCAGGGAGCGCGCTGCAGCACTGCACTGCCCGGCAGGCTCAGGCGGCTGTGCCAGGCTTACAGAGCAGCACGCAGCACAAGTACAGCGATACATGGCTTCCTATTCAGTAGGGGCTTCTATGCTGCAGCGACGAGCTCTATTTGCAAGTAAGACGATGCTCTCTGGGTTGGACGCTTTATTACCTTTTTGTTGTTGTTGTTGTTTTACTCCCACAGACAATCTGGAAAATGACGGGGGAATTTCCTCCAGCCTATGCGATATTTAGGGCTCCTGTGTGCTGGTGACATCAGCTGCTAGCTCAGGCCGCCTAATTTTGTGCTGCATAATGACCTTACAGCAGAGGAATGGGACCCACTCAGAATTCCTTGTAGTGCTCTTACAAATTTCATTTGCTTGTAAATTTAGGCAAGCAGCGGATGTACTAGATGCCAAAGTGCTCTGTGCCACTGTGTATCTGCTCTACAATCAACAGCAGAGGTGTCCATTTCTGTCTGCCCAGGCTCAGTCAAAAACGAGAAATCAAATGTATTTTTTCCATTATCCCCTCCAGCTCTCCCCCCAGTCATTAAACAAATGTCACTTTTAGCCACAAAAGAGACACAAACCACAGGTGTAGCAGTTTTGCAGTTTCTAAAAAAGCAGTTTAGCAGCCACCCCTTGGAATAGCCTAGCATGAGTAAATAAGGCAGCTGTTTTGATGATTGTTTTTAGTTCCCTACAGAACCTAGTTTGCTGGGTTGGCAAAATCTGCGTGTCACCTCTCTCTGACACGCTTTTTCTTTCCTTCATGGCTTTTCAATGGGTGAATACTTCCCCTGGATTTGCAAAATGTGGATTCACACAGAAAGTGCAGGAACGGCTAGTGCAATGCCTTCATTCAGCTGTGTAGGGGAACTTGAGCCTTTCTCACCTTCACCCATGTTTTCACCAACACCTGTGACAACACCAACCCCTCCCGACAGCCTGAAGAACAAAGGGGGAGTTTTCTGCTGCTCCCATGCCAAGGCATGTGCAGGAGAAGGCTAAGGTTTCGCCCTAGGGTGCTAGGTGTGCTCTCCCCAGCATGAAGCAAGCAGCCAGCACTCCCCAGCAACTCTGCCTCCCAAACAGGGTGTTCACACCACACACAGCGGGTGGTGAGAGGGGTGCTGGGCTTGCCCACAAGCTCCTGGAAAGCAGGGCTCCTTTTTTAGGGCAGCAAAGTAAATGCCCTACTTAGCTACAGCTAGCCTCACCTCTTCGTGGAAAGGAGCACTAACACGTGCACCCATGTACACACCAGCAAGGAGCAAATGTGAGACATCCTGGTTCCAGGGTGGGATGTGTGTTTGATGTTTCCACAGAGGTGGGATCTTTTCTTCTGATGCTATAGAAGCCTTGGGGCACTGCGCAAAACGATCTGCTCCCTCTGAAAGCATGCATCAGAGGCAGTGCTTCGCCTCGCTAGGAGATGTAGGGTCCCAGCTCCCACTTAGCCCAGACCTCAGCGACAACGAAGAGCTTCAAAAGCTGTCTTTGAGGGAGACAAGACATTGCACATTGCTCTAGCCTGTCAGTCACCAGAAGACAGGAGGAGCCAGGAGCCAGAAGTTTCCCTCCACCCATGTTTCATACCATTTTTCTTCCAGTCTTGTTCCCTTGCCCATGGGTCAACAGCCCTCAAAGCCCTCAAACTTATTTATACCCAAGGAGGAATGCTGATTTCATAGAGTTTGTTAGAAAACAGTTGTATTAGTATCTTAGGGACATTAAATCCTGCGCATTTTTACTATGCTAGGACCTTCAGAGAAACAACTGTACTTGTTAGTGTTGGCTGTGCCTCAGCTTCCCCATTATCTAGTAGGAGATCAATTAGCACATTTTTGTCACTTTCCAAAATTCATAGGTTTCACAGATCACAGCAGCTTATTCTATTAGATAACAGTACTCTAACCTTTCCATTACAGCCTAAAGGACAGGCTTTATGAAGCCACAATAAAGATATATGACAGCTACATTTGTTACGGTAGCTGAGATTTGGAGGAGAGAGAGCTTTATTTGCTACAAAATAGCATCCACAGAAGAACCCCAATAAACCAGTTGTGTTCTTGGAAGACAGATGCAAATATAGATAAGGATATATATTCTGTCAAAAAGATCCTCTGATGATGTCAGTAAAGATGGTATCAGACAGAGAAGAACTTGTGATTTTGTGCTGAAGAGATGAGTAAGGAATTCATAGATCAGGCAAATAAGGAACAGATAACGATGAGTCCAGCTGGGAGCCGCAAAGAGCAGTCATTATGGAAATGGTCTCTTCGTGGGTCTCAGTTAAGGTCATAACAATGTCTGCTTTACATCTCATGACCTTAAGAAACACATCAGTGACTGCTCCCTTGCAGGCAGGACCAGCTACAAAACCTAAAGCAAAATGGTGTGAGAAGAGCAAAGAAGAACCAGGAGTGAGACCGGTTCAGAAAGGCTTCCGCAGCAGGACGCACTGGGCAGAAAGCCCCAGGTGGTCTGCGCTGTCCTGGGAGATCAGGTGGCCAACAGCAAAAAGCGTTTGGTCACATCACTGCCTCATACTCCCCGTGAAGTGCCAGCCCAGCTTTCCTGGAGAAGGAAAACTGCCTCTTTCTGCAGAAAGAATAAGAACTTCTGTGTAATTCTCAAGTCTTAAAACTCTGACCCCATCCTAGACAGGCCTGGAAAGTTCACAGTCTCCAAGTCTTTTTAAACCTTGGCTGTTCTATGGAAACAATGATGCATCTTATGGGTACCACAAACAAGCGTGGCTTGTGCGATAGAACCCTTTGTCCAACAGAAGCTGGAGGTCATAACTCATTTCAGCCAATGAACACCTGCAAGGTTATGTCTGCTACACTCTTGGCACTGATCTGAGCTGGTTTTTTAACTGGTGACCTACAGGTGAAAAGCTCTGCATTCTCCCACTCTGAGCTATCCATTTGCTCACATTCAATATTTTATGTTCCCTGTGGTGCTGGCGGTCATGCAATATTTAACGGATGTGTACAGCACTTTGTGGATCACAGCATATCACGTATTTCCACATACATAACGTAAACCTTGACCACATGAAAGATCTAATGCCGTGCCTGTAAAATGCATTTTTTGATTGCACGTAAACATGAACGCTATGTAATTAGTTATAAACCAACATGCCCTATTGCAGGCAGGCTAAGGTAGAGAGTGCTGCAACCCCTTTGAAGCAGTTAGTGCAGTTTAAATCTACGTGAGTGCTGTGGAGTCACCACCCCCAAACTAGGAGGTCATTGCTTGATGTTTTGTTTAAATCTTACATACCAAGAAAGGACTTGCAATGGGTCACAACATCCATTGCTAGCTCACAAGAAAGGAAGTAACAACTCCAATTGTATTATGGGTACATTTTTATCACAAATCAAGTAGGCTGTGGTTCCCATTCATGGAATTCAGCCTCTGACCTCAAGTAGAAGCAGAATCAGGAAATACAGATTTTTAGGAGAAAACAAAATCTCTCCAAAAGCAATTTTATGATGGTGTGTTTATTCCTTCCTGTTCTTATTCTCTTTGTGATTATCACCATCACTAGCTCTGGACAGCTGAAACAGGATTTGTTCAACATCTTGTAGTGGAACTACTTTTGGAGGAAAGGTGGGACTTTAAATCTTTTATTTCATTGTGCTTCCATGGAAAGTTTAGATTCCCAGTGAAAGCTATTTTGCCCAAACCAAATTTTTTTCAACCAGACCCCTTCAAATTTTTTGCTGTTGCTGTTTTGTTTGGGTCTGGCCAAACCAAGGTACAACATTTATCCAGTGAATTTAAGGTAAAAAATTCCATTAGTATGTGCACAAAGATCCTCTGAAAAATCCTCATTTTTGTTTGTCTTCTTTTACTGTAGAGACAAAAACCCCCAATCATCTACATCCTGGACACATTTCATTCAATTCTAAGGGCCACTGTCAGAAGACAGTCCTCCTGCTGACATATCTCTCCCTGTATCTATGTTTATGCTTGGTTTTGTGTTTCACTGTTTTCCAGTTTTTAATTAGCCATAAAAACTACATGTGTTTCTGTAGCAAAAACAATTTGTTTGTGGCTTCCAGGAAAGATGCCCTATGACTATCATCACGAAATAAAGAAAAAGATAATTATTTTTTATTTTCTTATAAATAGCATTAGTGCCTGGGTAGTGGAAGCATACAGCTCCATGGTGAGGCGTGCCACTACATAGCGTCAGAGAGATGAGATTCAGAGTGTGAATCACCGATATCAGTCACTCATGGGGGATGCATTGGTAATGCCGACAAAAGGCTGCCCACAAACGCTGCTTGTACCGCCTGGCTGAGCAGGGCTGAAGTGGGAGGAGACAAGACAAGTAATGTCAAGAAACAGAGGGGAAGAGCTACAGCTGCTTTACTGTTGTCCCTGCAAATCTGCCCTTCACATTATTCCCCAAATCAACAGAGTAGCTGTAATTGAAATGATTTTTAATTTGTCACCGTAGTTCAGTTCAGTACGCCAAAAAAGCTGTTCTCAGTCCTGACAGGTGCTTGCTACAGAGAAATAGTACATTGTAAGCAAGAGGGCAACCAGGGTAGAATCAATTGCTCTGCTTCTCTGGACTGCAGGGAGAAAATCCTCTCTTCCAGCAAGATTTAGCCCTCTATGGGTAACATTTTACTCTCTGTGCTCCATGCAGAGAAAATATGAAGCAACATTAATTCTTCCTGCTGCTTTATCTATGGGCAGACTCCATTTTCAAACTGCAAAGCAGCACACAAAAGATAGAACAGTGAGCATCAAAACCTTTGGAGTTAGTAAAGAACATGATGGCAGAAAGAAAGGAAGAAATCAAAATCTTCATTACACCCCATTTTGACCAAAACCCCCTATCACTGGTTGCCAGAAAAAAAATCTCACCAAACAAAAACCACTGGCTTGATACAGTCAGAGAAAGAACTGCCCGCAGCATGCATTCTGTAACAAACCCAGGTTTTATACAGCACAAGAACATTAATGGTACACTTAGTGAAAATGTATACATTGCATTTGGCCATAGTATTTTCTGCTGTACATGACAGGGTACTAATCTACCTCTTGTAACAGCGAGTGCTAAACACAGAAGAAGATTTTGTCACCCAAATCAACTGCAATAGCTAATAACACAGCAGAAGTATGACTACTGATGCAAATCTTAACTGTAAAAAGCTATTTGCAATCTGCAACAGAGAGCGAAGCACAGAAGAGCTAACGAGGGTCATTACTGGGATGTCATGCTACCCATCTTCCAATCTTCTCACAAACCTTTCTCAGCCAGGTTTTTTATTAGACAGCTGGCTCATCTGGCAGGCTAAACCAGAATTCAGCTCCTGCTTTCTCTCTGGTGAGTTCAGATCCTGGTTTCCTGTATGGAAAGATCTTTCTGAGGATCTTTACAAAGCAAATAAGCACACAATCCCCCAGAACCTTCCCACAGCCCTCCCCTGCTCAGCCCTTCCAGCAGTCTGGGCAAGAGGACGGGATGCGAGTAAGGAATCAGAGAGCAGCTACGCTGATTATAGCATAAACACCCACCGGATTTACTGCTAGGGATCCCAGTAGCAGGGATCAGGCCGGAGGGAGGACAAAACTGTCTTGATAGAGTTTAGGAGTGTGTGAGCTCCCCTCCACTGGAGGCCAATCAAGTGACATAAACCTCTAACATCCTCAGACAGCAAGTGTCCACAGAAGCATGCCCACAGGACGATGGCTGTTTGAGGAGTACTAGCAATGATGCCATTCAATGCTAAATGAAACCTAAGCCTCTGAGGACAAACCATGGTCATGCAACTGTGGAAATTGAGATCTCTTTCCCCCTGCAGTAAAGGATCATGTAATTAATGCAAGCAGTAATTAAAATTTAAATAATTGATAATATTATTACTAAGGAACTATATATAGCAATGTCAAGAGGCCCAGAAAATCTGGCAGTAATTGAATTAACTGTGTCTGAGGAGTAGCACTAAGCAATCTTCCTGCATGCATACCCGAAACAAACAATGCCTGGCCCAACAATGTCTGTAACAGAGGAAATGCTGCAGGAGAGAACAGAATAATGATAAATAAGGAATAGGGCCACATGGCCTGAAGGTTTTCATCAGAAGAGCCACAAGCAACTCAGCTGCGTGAAAAGCAGGTACTGGTTTGTGCCATGCAAAGCAGTGGAACAGATGAGAATTATAATGAGAGCAAAGAACATTTTATAACTTTTGAAACAGAATGGAAACTTTAGCTGTGGATTTGAAAGGAATGTAAGAGCACCCTGTCTGTTACTTTAGATCTTTAACATGTGAATAGTCAAGTAATGCTGACAACTTGCCTACACAGCAACAAAGCGGAGTTAATGACTAAATCATGGAAGGAAGGGAGGGCATAGCAATGGCCAGAGGGAGATAATCAACAGGATGTTAGCTTGGTACCTCTGTTAATGAGAGGCCAAGCAGCAGCTGCCAAAGCAGAGAAATTCAACAAGCCTCATGTTGTTTCAAGACCACTGCCATACCTGCCAAAACCTAAGAATGCTCCCTGGCCCCAAAGCTCTTGTGTCTCCCTAAGCACTTCTCCCCTGTTCAAGAATTACTTACTTCACCTGCTCTGTATCCAACAGCATCTGTTTTCTAACATCAGAAACCTGATGGTGAAACATCTTTCCCTTGCCTGCAGGGCTCTTTCCCTGTCTGGCATTCATAAGTGATTATGTATGGAATGAAAGCTCTTAGGATTGGGGAGAGGTACAAGAAATTCTGTTATTGGTGATCATCATGAACAATTTACATGGTAACTTAGAGCAGTGCTGCTCAAACCCAGGCTCCTGTCGCTATTAAAAAGAATTACTATTTAATGAGCTTCTGTTTTCATTAATGGTGTGAGATTAAGGCTGCTTGCCACCAGGTGAATACTAATAGACAATCTTTAAGCAAATGAGAACCTCATTCCCTTAATTTTAATTTATGATAGAATAAAACATGCTTTCTTATTCTCCATTTTGTTAAGCAGAAGCTTCACTGCAGACTCCCTGCTTCAGCAATTGAAAGCATTTGGTTTTCCCTTGCACCTTTTCCCCTTAAGGTTTTATTTGGAGGAAAAAGTTTTGTGATAAAAAATGAAAAGAAACATTATGGTGAAATAATTAACTGCACAGAAAGCTCCTTTCAGTTTAAATATTCCACTGCCGTGTGTGAACTGAAGGAGAACCAGAGAAATGAGCCTATCTCAAAGCAAACGTAAGGCTGACAGGTGAAGCTTGATGGTGTGGCTGTATGAAAAAGTTACCATGAGAAAAGCTGGAGGGGAGATTTCCAGCACATTAACTGATCCATGGGAACTGCCTGTGGACATGCCTCCTCCAGAGGTAAATGTGTGGCTTGCCCCCAGGTGAAAATGGATCTTGCCATTTCCAATATACCGGGAGCCATTGGGCTGAAAGAGGTACCTGAAGACAAACATTATCATAGAATTGTTCATATTGGAAAAGACCTTTAAGATCATTGAGTCCAACCACAAACCTACCCCTGATGAGTAACCACTAAACCATGTCCCTCAGCACCACATCTACACGTCTTTTAAATACCTCCAGGGATGGTGACTCAACCACTTACCCAGGCTGCCTGTTCCAATGCTGACTACCCTTTTGGGGGAGAAATTTTTCCTAATATCCAATCTAAACCTTCTCTGGCACAACTTGAGGCCATTTCCTTTTGTCCCATTGCTTGTTACATGGTAGAAGAGACCAACCCCCACCTCGCTACAACCTCCTTTCAGGTAGCTGTAGAGAGCAATAACGTCTCCACCTCCTTTTCTCCAGGCTGAACAACCCCAGCTCCATCAGCTGCTCCTCATGAGACTTGTTCTCCAGACCCCTCACTAGCTTCATTGCTCTTCTTCGGGCACAAGGTAAATATAGTGAGGTAACAATGAGGTAAATCAGCAGAAGTTTATGAGGGATTTCTCCTAAGGCCTGCTGATGGCAGGTGGTATGAATACTTGTCTGGAAAACTAATATGTGGACTGAGTTACTCATAATTAGTCTGAAGTAGGAACTGGACTTTAAGCACTGGATGGGTGCAGACGATCTCTGAAAGCCACGTATGAACTACAGGGTACGGAAGAAGGAACCAGGATACAAAAAGGGACGTAACAGAGTCAACTGATGGATTGGACAAGAAGCCTTTGCAGCAGCAGTTTGGGGAATGATTACATTTTTTGAGAACAAAGAAAATAGCGTTGCAGCAATCAAAGATACAAAGAGAGTGACCAAACTTAGAAGAAAGCATTTAAGTTGTTAGGATGCACGCAGTGGGCCGTATCTTAAAATTTTAGAAAATAAATACCTGCAGGTTCTAGAAATATCCAATATAAAATTATGTCTAATTAAGGTTTAAACAAAAGGCAGGACATCTGTATTTTTCACAGTAAAATAGGGTAGTAAGAAAGGCTTAAAAGGAGAAGATTAAGAGCTCTCTGTTAGCCATCATCAGCCAGAGCCGATGGATAGGACACCCACAAGGGATGGTAGGTTTTAATTTGGACTGAATGAATCATACATATCACAGTGGTCAGTCTCAGCCATTTGCACACATGCTGTAACTGAATTTATATTTGTAGAGGGGGAAAAGAGTGAATCAAAGCCAGAACCTGCTGAAATCTCTGTGGAAATTTGCATGGGTTTAGCAGCACTTTCATATTGTGCAAAACTCTAAGCAAAACTGCAATAATCTCTTAACCATCCTGAGCTAAAATGCTTTTTTAGAAGACAGAATTTCTACAACCACAGCTAAATTAATTGGGATGACAGAAAATGATGAGTTTTATTTTCAATTTTGAGTGTAATTACAATCTCCCTTTAACCCATCCTTTTCCCATAGTTGCATTATGAAATTGCATTATTCCAAAGTCAAAACATAATAATAAATTTTGATCAGTTAAAGCACCCAGAGGTTTTTTTTTTCAAATGCACATACTCCAGAAACAATTATATTTTGCTTTAAAAGCAAGAGCACTCAGTGCTCTGCTTATTATTGGTGCTCAGAGCACAACAATCATATTTTATTCAGGATACTTACTGTCCCAGATAGGTGCCTGGCAAATTGCTCTGAACATTTTCTAGTGCAATTATGGACAGATTGCATAAAGGTTGAGTCCAATAAATGGAATGGCATTGTGACATGGTTTGTGCTTATTTATAAGAAAATATAAACAGCTTTAAACCCCCCATATCTAATGGTGGGCAAAGTCCTTAACTGCAGCAATTATCAACAGGTAGTTCTATATTTCTTTTTGTAATAAAGCTAAAAGGAACAAGCCATGAATGAGTGACTAGAGAACAATGACAATTATTGACATTTTTAATTCTACAGTACTGGTTGGTAACTTACAACCTTTTTAAAATACAGGTGTTGTTTTTCTTGTTTAATTCTACTCGGTGTTATTCCTTAATCTATCTGACCGTTAAACTGCATCTGCTGGCAGACGGAAGAGCCTGTACAGAGTGGAAAATAGCAGGGGGAACAAAGACACAGATTTTTTGGTAGGACTGCAAGCTTAAAACCTTAAAAATACTTCCAATGAAGTTCAGGACCTTTCTCTCCTCCTCACAGATTACAGAAGCCATGAGATCTAACCGAGCAACGCTACATGGATTTAGCTAGTTTACTTATTTGAACTTGGCTGTGTCCATATGCTTTTCTTCTTGTTCAATATTGCATAGGGACAACCACCACCATTTAGAATCATCACACTGCGCTCTAATGGATGCCTTCCTTTCTAATTTCAAAGAGGATCTGTTGATTCAGTTGCAGCTCCTGTGGAAGATGTAGTAAAAGACTTGTATGATTTTTCTTTGTGAACTTGCGATCCATTAGTATTTACAAGTAAGTCAAAACTACAAAAATATACAGAGGGAAGTTTCCCCTCAAATTCCACATGTGCTCTGATATGGGAGGCTGTTCAGGTGGTGGTCTGAATGTCTGGCTTAGGTTTTCAAAGGGAATACACTTGCACAGACATAATTTGACAGAGCCTTGACCTATTCCCTTCAAATTTAACTGGCAACTACAGTAGTTGCCTTTATATAAACACAGAAATTAGAAGGGTGGTGATCATTCAGTTTTGCTGAACCATAGATAACAATCAAAAAACCGGTTAGTTTAAGAGGAAGAGCAGAACACTGATCCTTCCACATTAATGAACAAGTACAGTACAGTGACACCCCAGCCTCATTTTTACTTATAGCATCCTTTAGAATCTTAACCCAGACCCACACAACCTGAGAAAGCCAAGCACAAAGTTAACCTGATACTTTGCTTCCTCCCCCCCAGCCCCTACAGTTTTGAATTTCGTCCGAAGCTTCAGAGCTCCCAATTTTGCTCTGTGCTTCAAAAGTCCCCCAGAATTTCTGCAAGCAAAACGTTACAGCAGTGTTGAAAGCTTCCCTTAATTTCCAGAGCTGATCAGGAGGTAAGCTGGCCCTGCAGGTATTAACTGGCAATTTGGATTAAAATGCCTCATTTAAAGAAATTACTCCATGGATGAATGGTTACCTTGCAGGAAGAGAAAAATAAACTGAAGGACCATTGAGCTGGCATATGTTTGTGACCCGCAATAGAAGATCCCTGGGAATAATCGCAAAAAAAGGGCAAAAAGAAAGCTACTTTGCAAAAGCAGCAGGATGAACAACAGGCATATATCCCTGGTTTAATTCCAGGGCACATTTGGCCCAGAGTCTTTCCTCCTCACCAGAGAGAGCTGTGAGAATCTGTGCTTTTATTTAAAGTGTGTAGCTGTCAGGAGGAAGGCCGGAGACCATTTTAACATGAAAATTAAAGTGAAACAAAGAAAGAATAACATTCAGAGGGTATGGTTTTCCATATTCTAATACAGTTTCCCCTTTTCACCAAAGAAGTGAGGTACAAGTGACAAGGGCCAGACTGTTTTTCAACAAGTTTACAACTTAAGTACACAAGGCACACAAAATCGAAAAGGGAATACTTCATTCCCGTTTTGAAGGATGGTTAATTCAGGAACTAAGAGATTCAGTGATTTGTTCAGAGGTAGCCTGTTCTATAAAGCAGGGAAATACTCTAGAAATCTCATTCTCATCCTCTCTTTCTTCATGATTGACAATATTATCCTGTTAAAAATTTAAAAATTGCTTTTCAAGGGCACCTGCAAAATATCCTGGCTTCCTTCTATTTTTTAACACGCGTGTGAAAGGAAACAGTTTCAACACTGAAACGACAAAATGCTATATCAAGAAGGGCTGGTGGGAAGTAATTACAGAGCTACCTTTCATTAGGCTCTTCAGATCAACACTTGCAGGACTCATTGGTCAAGTAAAGACCCATAAAGTAATTTCAGATCTGCACCTTACCTGAGCTCTGCTCCCCAAAAGTAGCTTCTAGGCAAGGTAGTTGCTCAGAAACTTGATTCATGGAGAAGGAATCTTGGTATGGCATAACCCATGGGTGAGCTGTCAAAAACCAGCACATAGTCCAGCCCTGCTGCAACAAGTGTTAGAGGAAGTTCTGCAACTTTTAGAACAAATGCTTCTCAAAGCAGTAATGTGGCTGTAGCCACATACCTCTTTTGCCCTCATTTAGAAAAAAAAAAAATGTGAAAAAAGTACTCTGTTTCTAAAACCAATCTATTTTAAGCTACAATTTCTCATGCCTGCTGGAAAGGCACCTGCTAGCTCATTTGGAAGGTCCAATCAGGTGCAGAAAACGGAAAAAATTTCCCAGGTTTCCCAACACAATTAATCCTACTGAATCTTCCTGATTAGCTTATTTTTGTCAGGTAATTAAGATCTTTAGCAAATTATTCACGTGCTCAGGTTATAAATGTCATTTATTTTATAAGCCCTTTTTCAAAACTGCCAATTAATACTACAAACATGCCACAGGAGTGGGTGGATGATGAGGAGAGAGTGGAATAGAAAAAGGCTGACAACGAAAGGGAAAGTGCAGGGAGTTGAGTGCCACAGGTAGGAAACTGAGGAGAGAGGAAGGAAGGAGAACCAGGGAAAGAGAAACTGCAGAGGAAGAGAGGGATACAGTGGAAGAAACCGGAGAGAAGAGAGAAAACACAATCTGGAAAGAGAGTAAATAATAAGACAAGAAGTCCCAGCAGCCGTGCCCATACTAGCCAGCAAAACAAAAGGGGTTGCTTCAAGCTCTGCAACTTCACATTAATTATGCCTGTAACCATCATGCCCATTTCTAACTAGAAGGCCCTATTTCCCTTTCCCCCACCCTCACTTACACTTCTCCACTCAAAGTGATGCTTCTGCAAGCTGGAACTCCCTTCTTATAGTGCTCACAGAGGCCTCCATCTCAGTCAGTGCCTCTAAAAGGTTCTGGGAGAAAAATTATAGTAAGTAGGAGAGAAAGACAAGAAAGAACTCCTAGTCCCAGGGCTTTTTCCCATCCATGTATATCATCTATCTTTTTTAATAATACATTTATCCATTAAATAGGGATTTAAGAAAAAGAAATGCTCTCGCTCTTTCTGGAGCAGTTTAAACAACTAACATCTTTTTTTCTCTGACCATTTCATTGCTCTGATTATGGTTCTTTCACCACCCATAAAACTCTAACTTTTTAAATAAAACACTTGAGTTCCAGTGAAAGGGTTTTTATCTCCTTAATGAATACAAATGTCTCTAATCCACTTTACAAAACTTAAAATAAAGCCTATAAAAGTATTGTGGGTGTTTGATGTTTGTCTCCTTTATTAGTCATGTAATACAGCACTGCAATGTTTTTTCACCTTGGGTTTTAAACTCCTCTCTCTGGACCTTAATTGCTTGCTGATGGGCTTGGTATTGCAGTCCTTCTCTGCCTTCTTCCTACCTGGAAGACTTTCATCATGCTGGATGCTTTGGCAAATAGTTTGAGACCCATGTTGTCAGAAGGGAGGCTTCAAAACTGGGAGTACACGTATCACTCCCCTGACCATTACAGCATCATGAACGTACAGCATATTTGCATCCTAGAAGATCCCAAAGCAGGCATGTCCTGGGCTGCAGACGAATGCTTACGGCCAGCTTTTGCACTTCACTGGCCCTTGGTGCAATGCCATATGTGACAAAACATGTGGCATAAAGCCTTAAGTCAATGCTGGTTGCCTGGAGTCCCTAAGGGCTCACCCAGTCACCACAGTCTCTGGTGTCCCAAGCTTGGTCCCTTGTGGTGGCAGTGAGGAACTCGCTGCTATCTCCGCTCTTCCCCAGGGCTCCTACAGCTCTCTGTGGGATGACCTGACACATTCACCTCAATAGGCAGGAACCTGGGTTCAGGGTATGGTGCTTTTTCCATGTCTAATTTTAAGCTTCCCACTTTAAATCAGAGGAACTCTGTTGAAATACTTTTATTTGAAAAAAGTAAAGAGCAAAAAAGTCATGATCTCTCATATCGGTTGGAAAGACAGAAGGAACCCGCACCAACCTTATTTAATTGCCTTTATTTTTCCCTCAAAAACCAGATCAGAAATGTGCTGCAAAAGATGAAAATCTAAGGCAAAAGATTAGCAATATTCTCTGCCAAAATCAGCTGACTTTGAGTTTAGGAGAAGGTTGTGGTTTTGCAGTTTTTCAGTGTGCTGCGAATGCTCTGCATGTGTCCACACCTCACCCCCTGGGTCAGTCAGCTCACATTTTGCTCCAGAACTGACTTGCAGGCACATTGCTCATCTCCTGTCCCACTCAACGAGAAAAAAATCCTGTGTGGTGCTGGAGCCAGGACCTAAGTAACAGGGCTCTGTTACCACTGCAGCATGTATTTTAAAAGACAGCCTGAAGCCACCACATTTTTCTGACTTAAAGAAATGTTGACTCCTATCTTGAGGGCAGAGGGAACACACAGTAAGTACCACCGAATGAATTATTAATTGCTCAGGTAAAAGAATGAGGACAATTCCATCCTGAACTCCACCAGGATCCCTCAGGGCTCTCTATAAGATATTGGTAAGATAGACATCAGATTTTGGTGCACTAATATATTTGCGGAATGAACCAAAGGGAAATTTAACCCTAAAAATGTTGTTGCAAGGATAAATTTCACGTTGTGAGATGCAAACATGGCTTGTTATTTTACTGCCTGCATGAAAACAGTGATTCTGTGATACAAAACAAGCAGGAGCGATGTTTTGGTCAATCAGAAATGAGGGGACTGTCAACAAAACCTAAGCTAAGAGAAATAGAGAAAGAGTTTACATTTTACCAGTGCCTGTGAACCAAGTGGGGGCAGTGAGATATTTTTAAGTTTAGTTTTAGTCTTAACATACATTTTATCAAGCTGCCAGAGAAATCCTGAGCTTTTCGTCTCCCTCTTTGATTTACTCCCCTCTGCAGAATCACTGTGTAAATCTCCAGTTTCAGCTGCCTTGAAGACAAAATCACATGACTGAGAAATGGTATATTGCCTAAGAAAGGTAGTGCATCACGAAAGCTAACATATCTGATAACCTGCTGAGTATTTGACTACAGGTTACGAATGTGTAGTGATGTCAGGCCAAAGTTTACTGATGGATCCTGCCCACGGTGAGCTCACTCCGATTTCCCTAGAGCTGATCCACAGCTTCGGTACTGCAGTACTGTACATGCAGTTGAAAAGAGAAAACCATGATCCTTCTCTCATTCTCTTTCTCACAAATTAAAACCCCCCACAATTTGCTACGCTCAAGTTTAGTGCATTTTTCACGTTTGCTGACAACAACTTCCACCTGCAGGAAATCAAAGATAAAAAGACAGTTCTGAGCGTGATAGCTGATTGCACTCATGATATCTGCATGATATTCCTACCATTTTTACCTCCTCCTTGCTGGGTGTGAGCTTACTAAAGCTTCTTCAGCTTGGGGCTGATCTCTGGTAAGTGCTATGCAAGCATAAAGATGGTTTGTACATGGTCCAGGAAACAAGCAAGCACATACTATGCAAATCATTGGTAGTTCTCTCTCCCTGCGTTGTGAAATCATAGAACATTTCAGCATCTTCTGTGTTGGCTTCCAGCATACACTGGGTGCAATGAAAAATGCCAGAAAAGAGAAACTAACCACTGACATCCAAATGGAGAAGATGGAGCATTTTTATTCAAGTTTGCCACCAACGGCAGGTGAACTACAGAGAAAAACACTTTGCAGCAAGATTCCTTTTTCAGCGTCAGAAGACAACAACCTTTCCCCATTTGTTATCACAGAGCTGGGGCCTGTTAGTCAATGACTGGATTAGCATGCTCTCAAAGTAGCTTCCATGTTCCAACTTTAACATTTTTTCATTAAAACAACACAAACCAAAACCAAAATAAAAAAAAACAACTGTTTTGCCATTGGCCAAGAGCGACCAAGAGATTGAATATGTCTCAAGAGCAGTCCCTGGCAATCAGTGGTTTTGCCACCTCAATCACCTCAAGCTACTTCACAGCAATTCATCTTGCAACTATGGCATGTTCCACTCTCATTTTGTGAACAGAAGTTTCTGCTCTGTGTATTGCCAGTTCAGTATCTTTCAGCAGCACTAAATTCACCGTGAAAGAAAAGATTTTACACTGTACCTAAGTGCCTGATAGCAATAGCTATGTGGAAGGAAGGGAAGATTAATAAAACCAAAAAACTTCTTTATACATAAATGATCAGGAGAAAACATACTGCACAACATGAGAGACTTCTGCCTCTAGAGCCAAAAGAATTATTGAGAATAAGCAAAACACCATAGAAATGTTCCCAAGAGGTTAAAAGGAACTGAAGCAGACAGATGGGATTGTAAATAATCTCACTGACATATTTGTAGATGAGAGGTGAAATTCAGCTCCCTGTCACACACAGAGAAAACCCCAACCCACAGACCTCTCCTGCCCTGTCCCAGAATCCAGAGGGATGAGGCACAAACAGGACCAACAAGTAAGAAAAGGAGAGACGGCACTTCATATGAAAAAGATCTGCTCCGTGTCTAAAGAGGCTCTATATTCATCAAAGCAGCACAATCAGAATCATAGAATTATAGAATC